>CM071879.1:13376192-13976192 GCA_036759885.1 Tetranychus piercei | reverse complement strand
TGTGTTCCAGTTGATTATCGATTAATAATTAAGGGACAATTGATTACAGTTTTGACCTTATTTCGGTTAAGGAAAGTTTGTTCAACAATTGATGATTACAACCATTGGATCCATGAAATATTCTCGGTTTAAGCATTAATATTAGCAATATTTAATATCGATTGTGCATTTCAAAGTTGTTCCAAAAGCTATAAAAAGCTCGAACTAATCAATAGTTAATCATTCAGTTAATAATCATTGATTTGTACGGTTAATCACTTTTAACTTTATTAATAGTTAATTGTGTAATTAAACTGTCAACACTGTTCACTCATGAATCAGGTAATCAATATTGGTTAGTTGCTAAACGCTGTTAAACATTGTACAATGTGAAAAATGATTTACAAAATGAATAACAAAAATCAAACGCTAATCAATCAACATTTAATTGTGTTCATTGAAAGCTTGTTTTGATTTAGTTGCAATCAAAGCCCAAACAGAATTGATGCAACTTCTATTGTTTGAAATACAAAGAATCAGCAAAATGCTCGGATAACAATATAAAACTGAGAAGCTCGCCCTAACAAATTAACTAACTTGGATTACATTAGTAAAATAGCAACGTTCGAGGAATCAAAATAGTATTTTTGTAATTTTTTACTTTAAAATTGGTGTTTTAAGTTGTAAGCTTGTGCACAAATATCAGGTGCAATATCATTCTGCTTTACTTTTCTATTTCAAGAGTTTCTTTTCAAATAGCGAAACGGAATGTTCGAGTGCAAGTCAAAACCAAATCAGGTAAAGTACAGCGAATTTATTCAACCCGGTTCCAGCAAAAGTCCATTTGATAGTGAATAAAGCTGAACGAAAGATTCGGGAGAAAAATTGTGAATGTCAATTACCGAAGCGATCAGTTAATATTTATTAATACTAGGCAAGTGTTTTAACTCAAACTGAATCCATCTTAAAACAATTAAGTTTTATGAGCATTTAATTCTCGCGAATGGAGCTTTTCGCTAGCTGGTTGCTAATCGAAAGACGGAAAGATCTATTTCAAGTTTGTTGCAAGAACCAAATCAAGACATTAATCATTGAAATCGGTTAAAGAGACCTGTGACACTTCACTTGTTGGTGTGAAGAGTTTTTGATTTTATTCAAAGTGTTCTTAAAATACATTGATGCACTTCTTTTCAACCGTTGCACAACCGTGACTAACCTATGACCAAAAGGTTTGAGGCAAAATGTTCAATTGTTCACGTCTTTTGTATGAATGGTCCAAATTTTACAGCTCAAACGATTCTTAAGCATCCTTAAGATTCGAAAGAAACTCTTGTTTAGTTTAATATGGAATGAAATTTCGTGTATGATTGACTTGAAATTACAGCATTGATATTGAATAATTTTCCGTGACGATTGAGATTGAATATTGAATTGCTTCGAATTGATTCGTAAAATGTAATTTTTGACATTTAAGTTGTAATATTATGAGCAAAAAATCTGTGATTTGAAGAGGTTATGGAGTACACTGGGCATTAAGTTTTGTTAAGATTTATTGTATTGTTGTATGATTGTTGTTTTCATACAATTTTAGATGGCAAAGCAATTGATCGGTTATGTGAAAGAAAACGTCTCTTGTGTGATCTGCACAAGGATTTGTCACATGCTAAAATAGCCGAGGCTATCAATTATTAAATGATTGAAGAACCCCGAAAAAGGCATTAGGACTAATAGATCCAAGATACCGACTGAGAGAGGCTGGCAAAACGAAACAGGTCAAGTTGTGGTCAAATTAAAAATAAACTTCGCCTTGATTGATCATACAAGCCAAAGGTGGTTCATCAAACCAATGTTAATTAGATTAAATGCTATGATTTCAAAGCCTTTTCGTTGTTAAAAGGCTTTCAATGACGCCTTCAGTTTCAATCGAAACTCACAGACAATAAAGTTGAAAAAGTTCATTCATTGAAAATACATCTATTTTCGTTTTTTAATAAAACATGTTTCTATGTTCGAGTTATTACAATTTTAGCTTTGGGGCTAAACTTTTTGAATTAGTGTAGGTTGAAATAGTTATCAATTTTATAGAGCTTTTGAATAGACTAACCTTAAAGTTAATTGATTTTTTCATTTTTTGGTACAATCAAAGGAAGATGACGGAAAATATTCAGTTATGTCTTTCTAACCATGCAAGTCCACGCGTTCTACTTCGCTCTAATTGCATAGTAAATTTAGGTTCTAAAGTTATCTTACGAATCTCCATCATTAAAGAATAGGTGGAAGTCATTGGAACAGCAAACAAGGAGTAAAAGACAGAAATTCAGGCCATTTTCTTCACATGGACTTATTTAGCTGGCTTGTATGAAATTAAACTTTAGTTAACATAGCTTTCTCGTATCAAACTTACATTGAAGGAGACTTTGAAAGGCAACTTTAAGCACCAAACCCTTGGATTTATAGAGCGCTTAACACCAGTCTACAAGATTTGCCTTTACCCGATACAAAAATACAACCCATAAAATGCATTTTAATGCTTCAATGCAAATTGCATTCACTTTCAGTGTGTAAAATGTGTAAAAACACTATAATAACATTCAAAGTTCTGGAATACGTATTTGTATTCATTAACATATCGAAACTTAATACTCATTGATACGTTCAAATTAAAATGTTATTTAATGCTGCAAAATTCAACTCGAGTATGAATATTTTGATCTTCGATTGAATCCACACGCTTCAATCCACAATGAATATGTTTCCCTAACGAGTCTCTACTTTAACTAGGTTTTAACATTTGATGCAGTTTAACTTCATAACTCAATCAATTTCGATTTTAAATCATGATTCCCTTGATCTTGACTGGCTCTGTTTTGTTTCTCGGGATTTTGATTGCAAGCTTCTAAAGCATCGCTCATCTGAAAGCCCAAACGCACAAAACATTATGAGTATGAATTTAATTTTGCTAGTTTTTGCTCCACTTTTGTTCGAACCTTTTGGAATTTAGTTTAAGTTTTGTTGGAAAGGAAAAAGGGTGAAATATGATTTTAAATTCAAATGATTTGAAATTTGCATACAAAGAATGAAGTCTGTCGTGCTTGCCTTTATTCAGATTTCATTCAGAGCTATAACTTGAAAAAAGAGTCTGGTTTTTCATCAGTGATCTTTACTTATCGGTTCATACTAAATTGATGTTTGTAATCTTTGCTTTTTTCATTAGAAGCAAATCAATCGCGCAAACATTTATATGCAGAGCTGATTGTTCATTTTACTGACGACTTTACAACTTTACTTACCGTTTCCACTCACAATTTAACTAATTATATTTTCCTCTTTTCCAGATAAATTGCAACGGGTTCAATTGATTAATAGCTGATAAAAGCTGTATTTAATTTCAACAATAAACTGTAAAACATCACACATCAAGCAAAAAACTAAAACCGCGCAATTAAACGAAAGCCAATAACAAATAAGGCACCAAGAAAAGATGATGGATCAAGTGAAAAGTTAATCTTAATAATCAACTAAATAATAAATAAAAAATGAACGAAGAGACTAGATTGACCAAGAAAAACCATGAACTTTCGTCTTCTTTTTGCCCATCTTTCATGGTGAAATAGCGAAATGGAATTGATAAAAGAGTCTTTATGTTAGGAGTAAAGGAAAGTTTATAAATACAGTTGAATGGAAAGGAAACGTTTGAAGATAGTAAACATCATTTTTTGGTTCCAAATAATCAATGGTCCAGTAGCAATCAACTTCCCTCCTCATCATGTGTCATCTTAATCATCACAAGATCATCCAGTAATCATCAATGATCATGTTGATCAGTCAAGCTTAATCACTGTCATCATCATTTCTGGCAGCCAAACTTTAAACCTCTTTCACATTGCAGAAGCAAAGAAGCAAGCAAAACCCAAAAAAGCAAAAACCCAAAACCAGATTTTAATTTTAAAATATTCATTTTAATCTTCAATTTTTCCTATTTTAAGACACAATTGATTTGTTTCCAATTCAACCTCAATTGATTAGCTAGTTAATTGTTTAACAGTCATTTTTCCTTTCCAAACAACAGTTAAAGTTGTTCATTTATTTATTTCAATCAAGGTAAACCATTCAAGCTAATTCATATATTATTGCCATTGATTAACATTATATCGTCTTGTTTAATTAGTCACAATTTTATGAAAATCAAAATTAGGTAAAAATGATTTAATAAAAAAATTGAACAACTTCAGGCAAAACCTTTCCAATCAACATTAACACTAAAAGGCTACCATTTATTGCTATTGAAAAACTGTCTCAACTCTTCAATCGTCACCAAGAAAAGCCTTCAATTAACCTTTTCATTGATTCATTCGTAATTTTGGCTTTTATTAGCAATTTAGACAGTAAATCAATTTGAATCTGCTTTTCAATTAAATCCCTTCAATCGATAAATTGTAATGTAAAAGTGAAACCAGATTTCTAACCAGATTCTGGTTTCCACAACTAATGGGACAAACAGCACAATAATGGGAAACAACTTTTTACTCTTTTAATAATTCATTTCATCCCAAAATCAACCTTTCAAATCAAATCCTAATTTAATTCGCAACCAACTCTTTAAATGTATTGTACTTTAATTGTCACGCAATTTATGCAATCTGAATTTGCTTTGCTGTCTTTTGTTTTTCATCCTCAATCTAAGCTATCAATGGGCACAATCAATTTGTATTTACTTGATCATTCTCAAGTCAACAAATTAATATTAAATTACTCAATGGACCTATCATTAATACAGATTAATCAAACAAAAATGCATTTTCCACTTAACATAATACAATGAATATCCAACAGTAATAATCATTGCTTTACTTCTCATCTAAACCTTAATGTTCAACTTTATTGAAATCAACTGAACCTAATATTATCATTTGTTCATTTTTGTTTTTCCATTTTCTTCATGTTCTTCCTTTCAATTATTACAATTTATGTTAAGTTAACAATTCTTTAATTATAAACAATAAACAACAAGGAAACACCAAAACCATTAACATCATATTTTTGATTTTGTGTGAAATTGAATTTATATAATATACAAGTTTACATTGAAATTAAACAATTCCAACCAATTTTATTTTTAATATTAACGGTATAACATTATCAAGAATATAAGTCTGCTGGTTTAAATTATGAGTTTTGATTATTATGTTGAGATAAAGACTTATATTGTTGCCTATTGAATTGATTAAGCAAATTTTTCTGAATTATATAAGTAAATAACAGGAAAGGATAAAGGTTATGCTAAGTTTTATGTAGGTCATTGGATTTGTGTTGATTATAAAAATAATCTGAATGGTAGATGAGTTAGGTTCAAAGTTGAGATGAGATTTGAATTGAGTAAGTGGTTTGATTAGTTAATTTATTAGACTCAATCTGTAATGGTGATAATAAAAATCACTCTAAACAGCAGGAACTTCATTAAAGTTGAGAGTCTTGTTTTTGGCTTTTTCAATAAATTCTGGTGAAGCCTTCCTTAAATTGTAAGCTTGGCCAAATAACGCGAAAAAGTCGATAAACAGTTTACTTATATTGAATGTTTGACCAAATTCAGAAACTGTGTAATCATATGGAAATGTGTGGTGGAAGTTGTGATAACCTTCGCCAGCGGCAATAACCGACATTAAACCAATATCTCGAGCTGTTATCTTTTTATTATAACGACGTTTTCCATACATATGACTGACACTTCCCAATAAACCATGTACTGTTATAACTGAACAAGATTTAGTACAGCCAGCAATAAGGAAAGCATGGAGTAAACTATCACCCCATAAATAGTAAGGAATTAACGTTGGTAAAACATATCCAAGTAAAAGAGCCAATGGAGGGAAAAACCTGAATAGAGAACGAAGAAAACAGGAGGTAATTAATACTTTGATTAAATAACTATTAGATTTTGAAGTTTCAAATAACACATACAAAAAAGAAGTTATCAAGGATCATATATCAACATAATTTTTATATAAAAATGTACATCAAATTATAACTAGATTGCTTTAAATTTAAATTCTTCAAATTCTCAAAACAACTTAATCTGGTTAACCAACAAATCCTTCTGCATCCAAACTCTAGATGGCGCTAGATTTGAATAAAGCAACAATTTTTTGTATTTTAGTTTCTATTCATAAAGATACGGAAGCCAACAGATTCAATTTGCATGGAAATTTTGTTTTCGTTGAACTACACTACCCAGTCAAAGCAACTTTTTCTGTTCATATCTGTTTTATTTAATCATTCTGAACACAATTCATAAGTTCAAGTTAAAATTGAATAACTCGACTGATAACAAAGCAAAAATCCTCTGGTAACGGAATATTTTGTACCAATCACAGAAAAAGTAACCTTTCGATTCACTTGGATTTATTCAACTATATCAAATTTGATTTAACTCTTTAACAGTTTGGGCTGTTTTAATCTAAATTGTTGACGATTAATTCTTCAACTACCACTTAATCGTATATGAATTCAATTTAATTCTTCCCTTTCATTTGCACTTCTAGCATTCCTTTCACAGAACACTTAAGTGTAACTATATTTTCCGTCGGAATATCAATAGCTTCGATCCTTTAATCAGGTATAAGATAAATAAACATTGATGTTTATTTTTTGTTAGATTGATGCAATAAATCGTTGAAAGGTTGGTTTACATAAAATGAAAATTAATCTAAGTGTAAGTAATTGTTTCTAAGTTTCATGTCAATCTAGATCGCAGATTGAATAGTATTTACCCTTGCAACGACATTAGCTTAGTCGCTAATTGACTATGATTATATCTTATGAACAGTTTACCTCAAGGTAAGAATGAAAATTATTCTAATTCGTTTACAATTTTTTTTTGAAGAAAGTTCATTAACTAAATTGGTTTATATTCTGAATTATTATAGTGATCTCTAGGCACATGATGAATAACCTTAACTTATTCATTTGCAGTTATCACAAGTCTTGTTAGTCTGGCTAATTTGTAACATAAACTGTGTTCATGAAGAAAAGTTGAATATTAGTATCAAATATTGCATATTAGTTAATGATTTAAGATGTAAACAAAATTCTGTTCTTTTATGTTATCTGTTAATTAATTTTTTAATTTATGTAACCAAAAGTATCTGTACATATCTGTTAATAGATCCAAAGATTAAGTATTGACATCAGATATCCAGTATCGATGTCAACTCAATGATTTTAAAATTTGCTTTTCTTAACGTTAGTAATTTTAAAATTTAATCGTTCGTTTAATTCTTTTTTGGGTTAATTTTAATTATGAGCATGGTAAGATTTCATCCATTTACTTGAATGTCTATTTTTCTGGCTGTCTAAATTTGTCTATTTGTTTATTTATTGACAGCTTGCAACCGTTTTCATCTTCAATGTGTTGGATGCCATTTTTAACCCATGCTTTATCTTGGTAATCTTCAATTTTTGTACATTAATATCTTTTCGACGAACTATCATCAATAACGTCATCATCTTCTTCATAATCACTATCGTTTCATTTTGATTTAACAGATTTCAATCTTTCCCATTCTTCCTCAAACTGATGGATAGAAGAAATTGAATAAAGCCAACAACCCAACAGCCTATGGGAGTAACAAGTAAAAAAAGTCTGAAAAAAGGCTTAATCTGACAAAAACTCATGCAGAGAAATGAAAAAGAAAACAATGAAAAGATGGAGATAAAGGTAAGCTACATACAGTTATATTCAACCTGACTGAATCTTGCTATTTTTTCCTCTAGATTGTTTATCGTAGGTAAGTGAAAAAATTTATTACATTGAGGAAGCTTTAGTTTCATTTCATTTCCATTATTGAAGCTCATATATGAAAAGGATTCTTATTTTCTCGATCTCTCTTTATTCACTGTTGAAGCAACGAAAGTAAAAAAAGTATAATCATCATCTTCATCATCATCACTAAAAATTATAGTTACATATCTAATAGATACAACATTATTTTAGCCCGGAAATGATTGGAAACCACAGTTTATCATCTCAAAGAAAATAATAAAACTAATAATAATGATCTTTTTTCTTTTCTTTTTATCATTAGATCACATCTTCGCATTGATCAACTTCATCTTGATCATTATAGTGGCTATACATGATTTTATTTATTCATTCAAATGATTAACCTGTTAATGCAAATGGAAATGAAAAAAGCAACAAGAAATTAATGAGTGCATGGATTAACATTTTAATGGTCCATCAATCATTTGATTAATTACCCTGGATTGTGTTAAATTACCTATTTTACGCTAGAGTAAAATTTATTTGTACTAGGTTTGAATTCAATGTAAATTGTCATTTATTTACAGATAAGTTGACACAGCTTCATGGTTAAAGCGAGGTAAATATTCCAACTGTATATTTTCATTCCAAATGACAATTTATAATAAAGTCAAACCGATTTCCAAGAGGAATTAAAAGATGTGGATAAAAATTTGTTTTCAAACAAAGCATCCTAATCTATTAATTTCGGTTTTTTCTGCATTCAGTTAGAGTTTATAAACAGCTTACCTAAAGATGAAACTTTACCTTCATTATCGCTTATTTCACATTTGTAACCTTAATCCAACATTTAAATCCCCAAATGAAACCATGATTTCAGTTGATAATAGTTTTTCTCAGCAATTTTGTAAAAGTTTTTTTTCGCATTATTTATTGATTATAATGTCAATTATTTAAATCTTATCAGGTTTGTCAGGATTGTCTTTGAATCTGACAAGTGAAGGTCTGTGACAACCCATTGTAATACAAAATAACAACTGTTAGATCATTAATATATATAAAAATAATAGCTTTCTCTAAAGGCAAGTTTAGTTTGACCAATTTGACCATTCTTGCTGTCAAAATTTAACTCATCTCTCGATTAGAAGTAGATTGTTACAATTAGTGCTGAATTATGTGTGGAAATGTTGACAGTTGATATGAAAATACTTTAAACGTTAGAGTTTCACATTAATAGCAATAACAAGGTGAAAATGGAGCAAAAAAAAGTTTCCAAGTGAATTTATAATGGTAACAACTAATCACTGAGGAGAAATTGAACTTAAAATGAAAGTAAACTCTTGATGGTGAAAAAACTTATTGACAGGGAATCGCCTGGGGAAATGGAATAAGATGAAGAAGACGATGGTGGTGGTGAAGTTAAGATGAAAGAGTTGGAAGAGATTTAAGAGAGTAACCCAAAAGAATTCAATGATATAATAACGTAATGTAAAATACAGTTTTCCCACACAAACAGTAAATGTCTTCATTGGACATCAATACTTTTTGATTGTCATTTTGATTGAATTGTTTCGTTGCACACTACTTACTAACTTAACTAAATTAAATTAAATCTTTTCTATTTCAGATTCTAGATAATCAACCTCACCAGCGTGGGATAATTTCAATTTGGAATCCTTACTATTTGTTGAAAAACCATTAAGTATGGAATATCTATTTTGGTTTGATTTTGTTGCAGTTTTTGGTTTCAGAATTACTTACATCTTTTGATATTTAACAACTGGATCTTTAAGAGCATCTTGAAAGTCCAGAGTTGTAACCTTGGTTCTATACTCGGGTCTGGGCTTCAAGAAACGCCAACCAAGTTGGGCAAAACAAAAGCCACGATGTACATTTTGTGGATCAGCATGGGTATCGATGAAAACATGATGGGCTCGGTGGTGTTTTACATAGTAATAAATGGTACTCTTTGAAGGGAAACAATTTTAATCAGTTTCAGCTATTTTTATCATTCAATATTATCAATATCTTTCATTGACTTACCTCAGCTACTGAAGTAAACATTAAAGCCAAGAGTATTCTCATGAAAAGCTTTGCCTTGTAAGCATGATGACTCCATAAACGATGACAACCAGCTGATAAACCAATGCTACCAAAGATTGCCAATGAGAAACCTGGGAATGGTTAAGAATCAATTGAGGGTTAGAATCACTTGATGCCAATTAGTAAATAAACGAGAGTTTGAAGGTAATCAAATTTTGATTCCTGGTATTAACTGGTTATGCATCAAAAGAAAATGATGATGTTCGATTTGATCTGAATCTTATGCTATCACTGATACTCAGTTGTTGAAATTTTGGTTAAATGGTCAAATTGCTTTGGTTTGTGTCTTTATTGTCGTGTGAAGATATTTAATGACCAGAATGCTTAATCAGTGAACCAAACAGTTGGAGCAATTATTTGTCATTAACAGGATCAGATGGCCATCTTTACATGGAAGTTGATAAAAAATCAATTCACTAATCAAGTATCAACTGCTGATTCAGTGCTTCCTTAAGTTAAGTGAATCAATTTTAATTTAAGCTCATTCCCTTGATTCAACCATTTGATTATTCCAATTGATTTCAATCAGTAATGCATTAACATTCAGTAGGAAAGTTTAATGATAGAAAGGTTGAATCAATCTAATAATTTCTTTAAACGAAAATTGTTGAATTTCTTGACTAATAATCTTGTAAATAAAATATTTCCAATAATGGTTGATGGTAAAAGTTACCAATTGGTTGTTTGATTGTAAATAATTGAAATCATCATTGAATCATTGAGCAAAATCTTTTTTGTCAAAAGATAGTGCTTTTGCTCTTTGATTTCTAACTGTTTGCTTCGTTCATTAATCATTTTAATATTTAATTAAAGTATTTACCTTTATCCTTTAGTGTCGAATCAATAACAAAAATAATTCCTGATTTCTGTTATCCAGTCCATTCAATTTTCATCACTCACCCTTTATAATTACTGTACCTTTCTGTATAATAAATAATTTAAATACAGAGTCCATAAAGAGACAATCAAATCAATTTTGAATCAGCGATTTTCTCATAACCTTTAATCATCTGTTAATCCCTTGTTAAACTATTTCCAAATCAATTATTCACTAGCAAAAGGTAAGAATCTAAAAAACAAAATCTTTTCCAATCGTAATTAAATAACAGCCCCTCAATGACCGACACTTTTGTTCTTTGACAAAGAATCTTTGTTAATCACATTTCATTTACTAATGTCTTTACCTAGTCAACAACATTAACTCATTAAATTTAACAAAATTTACTAAAGGTCATTACTCAGGTCAGATTTTAAATTTTTAAACATAGTTAAAATTTTCTGTGTGTATCTCATCGTTTTCCTAAGCCACTATGGATTTAACCTGAAATTAGCCCGTTATGTTGGACGAATCAATTGGCCAAGAACTGTAAATTACATTAGTTTGTAGATCTAAAAGTGAACATTAAATTCTTAAAAGCCTCACCTGAAAGATCTTTCATCTTTCGTTTCTCAGAACTTCAAAGATTGAACCGTTGCTTCGTAACTAAAAAGTGCTTAAAAGCTAACAAATTAAATTTTATCATGATTCTGGATAATGAACAAAACACATTCCACTAGAGAGTTATCTCATACAATGGTAAAAGTTTCTCAAGTTTCATTCAAATTGGATTCCAAGAAAACTCTTATTTTTTGTTGCAGAATTTGGGTTTATTTTTGCTTTTGGCCAACTCACCAACAATGTCAATAGGGACAAAAACAAGTCTCTAATTGCAGTTATTACAAATCTTTTGGGTCTTCAATTTGGGTTCTAAGTTTACGGTCAAGCTCTTAAAATTGATTTTTTTCTCATTTCACATTTCCTACTGTTGCATACATTCATGTGCCTGTCATCATGAGTAAAGTAAAAGAATACGTTCGTAAGTAAACTATCGTCTCAATCACTTTCCAATCTGCTTTCTTGGTCAATTCAATTTTAAGAAACTACAGTTTCCATTTGAGAAGATATTTTGTGTTGAAACTTTTGATTGATCAAAAAGAGTCGAAATATTTTTTCATTTCCAACCCTTTCATCAGATCTTTTGCGATTCAACCAAGATCACAATCATCTATCAAACTAAACTACAACAAATCATTTGTCTGAACAGCCAACAATTGATATCAACATGAAACTTTTTTTCAAAGCAAAAAGAAGAAACTTCTATAAATGAAACAAATTTTCAACAATTAACTATCCAAGTAAAAAAAGATACCCAAAAGAAAAGTTGAACTGATGATACTTTTTGTATTGAATTACACTTTTCAACCAACCTGAGAATAATTAATCACCTGAATGATCAACTTTTAATAAAAAACCAAATGGTTGATTACATTGGAAGAAATTTTGGAACAATATTAATTTGCTAACGGAATCATCATCATTATCAGATTAAAGAAGGAACAAACAAAGTCTCGTAAAATATTCGGTTGAACAATTTCAAAGTTATGGGAATTACCTTTGGAAAAGAGGAAAACCAATTTAATAAGAGGATAAAAAAGGTTAAATTTATTAATCATGGAAATCAATTTAATACAATTTGACTTTTCAAATTAATTGCTCCACTGATTAGTGTTAATGATAAGTAAACTTTGTGCCAAAAAATTACCCTTAACGACTGCCGTGAGATGTAAAAATGATCAAAGTGTATTTACATGGTAATATTAACAATAATATCATTAGAACAATCATTTGAGATGGAAAATTTTCATCTCATTTGAAAAGTAATAAGAGTCAGGTAAAACACCTGAAAATATTTGTTTCAAAAGAGACAAGAAAAGAGGAGAAAAGGTAAAGGCAAGAGAAACAAATGAGTAAAAGTTGATGATGATGAAGATGAAAATGGTGATTGGAATGATGATAAACTAGAAGCTAATGATGATGCTAATAGTTTTATTTTGTTTTGTTTGTTTCAAATAACTTTTATTTCTGCCTTTTTTATACATCCTCAGAGTTTTGCCGTTGAAAGAAAACAAAAAGGATCCCAAAGGAGTAATAAGGAGTCACTGGAAGGAAGAAGAAACGATGAGGAAGACGAGGATGATAGGATGAAGGGGAAGTGAATAGCTAGGTAAGAAGCATATTAACAAGGCAAAAGAGTAAAAATGTGAGATGAAAAGCCTTCAGGTAAACCTTTTAATGTATTTCAACTGTTCTTTTGCTTTATCTGCTCTTCATTTGTTCAACTCACTGTAACTTAACTAACATCATCTTCCGACATCTTCAATCTTCCTCTTTTTTTCAGACACAATAATCATCGTACCAGCTTCGAGATCACTAACAGAACAAGTCTTTCGTTTTCTTTTTAACTTTAACATTGATTTAACGATTAACTCTTCTTATACACTTGACTTTCACTAAACTTCAATCGATAATATTTAATCGGCTAATTAATCAGATTAGAAGCAAAAAGTGTATCTTTATCTCATCTTTAAGCAACTAAAAGTGTCGCTGACTGGAAGTCGAGGGAAACACTTTAAGTGATGGGCAAAGGTTGAACCTTTAGGTTGATGTGGCTTTGGTTTCCAGTTAGTCAGACTTTGATTTTATTTAATGTTATCAACTTACCAAAAGCCCAAGTATAAAGCATTGGGATGATACTTGAAGTGTTGTGATAATTTGTTGAGAAAAAAACTGCATCTTTTGTTATGCCATAAAGAGTTGCTCCAATCAACGTTAAATGATAAATCACTTGGATCCAGCGAATGTCGAAAATGATAAATTCAATTGTTTCTTTAAACTTGGAGCAACACGTTAACGCTTCCTCTTGATTATCATCAATGGTAATTGGCTGATCCACAGGTGAACCAATGACCTTATTAATCTTGATGCTTGGTAAATCGGGAAGATTTGCAGTTGTCGTCTTTATTTCAACAACCATGATTAGGCACTTTGGAATAAACTGGAAACTCGAAAAAATAAACTTGCAAAATTGAATCAATTGGACGGTTGCATAGTTTATTCATAAATATGATTGAAACAAAGTTGGTAAAGTTTTGCCAAGTCTCTCCGATCGACTCACGGAAAACTGAAAGTATGAAAATACAGGTAATCAGTGAGAGTCTTACTTGCCTGAAATCATCATCGTTATCATCATGAAAACAACAAAAGTTATTTTTAAGAAAAGAAAAGAAAAAAGAAAAGAGAAAGAAAGAGAAGAAAAGTTGATGAAAAAAGGTTCACTTTTCGTTGATTTGGTCTCATCGACGTTACGCTTTGACGGGCTTTTGATTCACTCGAAGCGGAAGTTGAACCCAACTTTAATATAATATTATATTGCACTATTAGATGATCATCATGAAAGTTGATGTTTATTTTAAACCATGATAATGACGATTTAGATGATTATGTTGATGAAGATAATGATGATGATGTGCGTCTGGATAGTTGTTTGGTTAGTTTATTTTTGAATATTATTCAGCCTTTGCTCTGGTTTAACGGTTAATCAAGGAAGCCAGCTTAACCTGACAACTGGTCAGACAAGCTTCAATTTTTTTTCATTCACTTTCTCCTCTCATGGCTGTAACTTATTTTTACACTTTTCATTCAAATGGTTGTAATGATGTTGATAGGGACCAAAACATATCAACATTTGATTGTTTTTGTTTCCATTTTACTGAAGATTCAACAATGTCAGTAAAAGGCAAACAAAATCAATTGGCAATTTGACACTTTTCAATTGTATTTTAATTCATACACTTTTGCCTCATTGTTTGGGTTTACTTTGTTTTTGTGTAAACTTCGGAAAGACATGAATCTTTCATCAAAATTTGATTTTTTGATGAAAATCATTTATTTCAATTCTATTCAAGTCAAAACTCATTTTCATTTAAAAGATACATGGAAACTGAGCGAATTTTTTATGCAAAAATTTCTGCAAAAATGGGTTTTGGGTTTTCTTTTTACTGAAAATTTCTTTTCCAAAATTGCGTTTTGGTTTCATGTTTGATTGATTTGATGATTGCTAATGGTCTGAATAATGACAATTAGTTTTTTTCTATTGAAGTGAAAGTTTCATTCAATGAACATAACGAGTGTCAAGGTAAGATGAAAGGATGGACAGGGAAGAGGTAAAAGAGGATACAAATGAAGATATTGAACATCTTTCAGATCAGGTAAAGAGGATGGAGAGGGTGAAGAGCAGGGAAAAGAGACAGGAAAATAATGATAATAAGCTCATGAAAAATAATGATACGATTTGAAGATAACAAGATGCAATAATAAAAGCAATTCTTGATTCGCATTATTAATGTTCCTCTCGAAAGGCTTCATAATAGGATTCTCAACAAAATTGCAACCAGTCAGAGTACTAAAACTTAGATTTTTTCTGTTTCCTTTATTCATTAATTTGTACAGTTGTTGGTCGGTTGTAACACTATTATGAGCACTTGAATAGACCAAGTGTTTCTGGTGAAATTATGAAGCACAAATTGTGATCCATTTTCACCGAGAAAATAAACTCATCTTGTTCAATGTCAATCATTCTGACCATCATTAGGTCAATGACTGATTTATCTTTATTGTTTAAAACTCTGCTTTGTTTCTTTTTGTTGTAACTTTTGGTAATAATTTTGACAAAATTTTGAAAATTTTTAAATTAATGAAATTATGTTGATGAATTTGCAGTCTCTCATTGTTGAATGAAAGCTTTCTAGTAAATAAACATTTATTTTCAATTTTTGTTTATAATATGAAGCTTGTATAAATTACGATCTAAATAATGAGATCAATGAAGATAGCCGATGAAGCTATCATCAGAGCTTAGTATCTATCACGCCCTGAACCACCTCGACTTCCTCCAAAACCAAATGAGAATCTACCTTCTCCTTCTCCATCTCCTCTTCGACCTCCAAATCGGCCTCCGGACTGACCTCCTGATTGGCCTCCTCGACCACGTCCACCACCGCGTCCGCCACCGCGACCACCACTACCCATTTGGCCCATAGCATCAGTGACCATGCCTCCGATGCCTGTTACAAGACTACCAAATCCTTGGGTTGCAGCACCTAAGCCTTGAGCTCCGTTGCTCACAGCGCCAACAACGGACTGACTAAGGCCACCGCCGCCAAGGTGAACTCCAGTTGCAGTTCCAACGATTCCAGTGGCAGCTTCAGCTAAGGATTGAGTGATACTTGAGACAAGCTGAGGGTTGTTCATCATACGACCAGCGACTCGCATCATTGCTCCTGGTTCAACACCATTCTGTTGTAGAGCGGAAAAGATGCTTGAAATATCAGGTCGACCTCCCGATGAAAGGGATGAGATGAGAGATGTCATTACTCCTATTGGTTTGATGCCCTCTTCTTGTAAAATTTGGGGGATTTGGGCCAAAGCACCAAAAGTCTTTCCTCCAGCATTAGCCAGAGCACCAAGAGTTGAAATAGCACCAGTGATTCTTCCAGCTCCACTTGCAGCTCCAGTAGCAGTGCTTAATCCATTGCCGACAATTTTGGTGAGGCTTCCTCCAATGCCACTAGCCAGACCTGTTCCAAGTCCAGTGAAACCTTGGATGGCTGAGCCTATGCCACTCATACCTGATGCAGCTGCATTAGACAGTCCAAATCCTCTTCCTGAACCTGCACCAAAGCCTGGACCAGAATTGGATGAGGATGAAAATGATTGACTTGAAGCTTGCGCTGAACCTGGAGCACCTAAAAGTGTGAACAGATAAAAACGTTTCTAATCCTTCTTTTCAACATGACCTTTCTTACCATCAGATCCACTACTTGATGAACTTTCAAAACTGGCAGCACTGTTACTGCCACCACTAGCAGCATTGGAAAATGAAGATAATGCATTAAACGCTCCCGGTGCAAAGCTTGATGCTGCTTGCATCAAAGAACCAAGTCCCGATGCACCAGCACCAAAAGCACTACTGAGTCCTGAGGCACCTGCACCAAAAGCACTGCCTAACCCAGAACCAAAACCTGATCCTTACGAGCCAAAACCAGACATTAATCACAGCTCATCATTGTAAGTACAAATCAACTTACCTGCAGATGCTGAAAATTGTGCTGCTCAAGAAGCATTGAAATAAAATCCAAAATTGTTTGAATATAAAGATAATTGGATGAAATTTGACTTAATTATTCTCCTTACAATAAACTTACCTGAGCTATAACTCAAACACAAAGAAAAAAGCAACACAAATCCAAATTTATTCATTTCAATCTAAACGGTTTAACAAATTTACTAATTTTATTATCATTCAAAACTCGACAAGGCAAATTTTTATGTTTAACTGCAAAAAAGGTCTTTTATATTATGAGAAAATTATCCACAGCAAGCAATACCAACAATGATTGATTGTATTTTCATGCATTGTAATTAAAAGTTGAACACATAGACATTAGTTAATAGCTGATTGTGCCAAATATTGATGAATTAACCCATTTCTAACGTATTTTTTGTTTGTATATTATCATCAAAATAATAACAAAGGTATGAGTTACGTAGACAGTAACATGATTGAAACAAGTCGCACAAATAAAGTAAAACAAATTAATCACTTTATATTAATGTGTTGGAATAAAAACAATCAATTGCTTGAAACATTCACTAAATTATTAATCATGTATTGTTAATTAAACCTCATGATGACCATGAAAATGAGGTAAAGAACAGCGATCTTTACAGTAAAAGTGATTCGTTTAAACATTACCAATTAATCATAAAACTGATTAAACGCATTAATGCTGCACTTGAATGTTTCAATTGTAACAATGAAAAATATTTAAACATTTG
The DNA here is from genome assembly GCA_036759885.1 of Tetranychus piercei. Taxonomy (NCBI): domain Eukaryota; kingdom Metazoa; phylum Arthropoda; class Arachnida; order Trombidiformes; family Tetranychidae; genus Tetranychus; species Tetranychus piercei. Next base: position 13,958,634 of record CM071879.1, on the reverse strand, counting down.
CAAATTGATCAACTTGAGGTTTACCAGGACCCAAGTGGCGACCATAAATTGCGTATCAATATCATAGTCAATCCATCATCATTATCAGAATGAATCTTTCCAAGTATTGAACCTCAAAACAGAAAGGCTTTCTTATAGCAGCGTAAACGCTCATGAATTTAATAATCATAAGGTAAGAATGAAAAGTTACGAAAATTTGAAAATTGGTCTTTGTTTAGATCAATAGATCAATCATTTTATATTTCAATTTGTAACCCAACAGTGAAAGTTTATCCAACATCAGAAAAAAAACACCTGAAAAGTGTGACGCTAATCTACACCTAGTTTAATCAGATTGAACCGAAACTTGAGAGAAACAAAATTGAAGGAAGTTTAAGTGCAGAGAAAAACTTTGTCTTTTTTTCACTTTACCAGTGCACAATCATGACGCAGTTGAACATAATTAATGAATTTCCTTGAACAATGAATAACTCTAAAGATGATCAATCAAACAAAGTTATCTTCAATTGTCAATGAAGCAAGTTGAATAGTTCAAGATTAAAATTAGAAGCAAAATTTGAATAAAAAAAGATGCATTTTATTGCTGGAAAGTTGCAGTCAAAGAAAGTAATGATTAATCAAATAAGGATAATAAATTGACAGAAAAAGTATTTTTGCTCTAAATCTTGAAATTTATTCAAAATTCAAGTGAAACAAGCAAGTTCAAAAGGCGATTCAAGATTTTCATTTTGATCCGAGATTCGATGTTAGATATTAAATGTCAAAACATATTGGAAATGGGTTTTTGACCAAAATTTTAATTCCAACCATTTTCAAAGCAGATTTTGGGTTTTTTTATTTCTCATAACAGTGACTGACTTTTAGGTGCCTTTAAGTGTTGAAAGCTGAATGAAAATTTGATACAAAATGACTATTTTACAATGAATAGCAATTTTAGTTGAACAAATGATGAGCAAACAATTGAAAATCATTTCAATTTAATCTGTTCTTTCTCTTTGATGGAAACTCAATTTCCATTGTAACCCATTTTCATCGTATTGTCAATTCATCGATAGATTAGTGGATGTAATTTATATCAACTTTGTTTTTCTCTCTCATCTTCTTGCACCTTCCCTTTCACCTCAACTGAATCTCAATGGAAAATCTTGTCGTTGCTTCTTCCACTTACCTGAGATTCTCTGTTATCATTCCCTTTAAGCCACCAATTACTTTATACTGATACCTGAAACTACAACTGGCAACTTAAAGTGATGGAAACGCAGGGGAAAAAAGCAATAGCAAAACGTAGTAAAAAGAGTGAAGAAAAAAAAGAGAAACTCGATGAAAATAAAAAAGGAAAGTTCAGTAAGAACTGATGTTGAAGGGCCATGAAACTGAGTATGACCATGAGAAAGCTAACAAAGCTAGAAAAAACAAAAATGACAGAGGAAAACATTACAGCTAACAATAGTTTAATAGTGATAAGGTTGGTGACAATTTGCACTCAGAGACTTTATGTTTGTAAAACTTGTTTCAAGATCATGTCAATAAACAGTGCACATGAATGTCAATCGACTAATGATATGAAAATTATTTCACTTTCAATGTATCAAAATGAGGATTAAAAGCTTTTTTATTATTTCAAACTTTACTTTCAATTTCCTGGTAAAAAGATTATTGTTTCCAATTTTGTCTTCCATTTGCTTCTGAATTTCCTGGTTTAGCTGCTCATTGACTGATTGATTATTTAACATTGTTGATGTTTGACATTTTTTGTTGTCTTGTGTTTTGGTGGAAATAAAATGTTATCCAATTTCAAATAGATTTACATGATTACTGTTATTGAAAAGTGAACTGAAATGGAATCATTTTCATCTTTTCTTTGTATTATTTGAAACATTTTCACCTTTCCTTTGTGCTACAATTTAAACCATACTCAGCTTAGTTTGAAGATTGTCATGTGAACCTTTTCCCAGCAATTATTCAATATTGTTGACTCAATCTTTCGGCTAAAGGCAGCATATTGAGGGTTAAATTGAATGAATCTGTTTATAGTTTCTGTCAGTAAATTGAATGCTTAAAAAGGGTAAAAAGAAGCAAGAAAAAGGTAAATTTTCTGTTTTCCCTTCAGTGAGTCAAAATTATGCATTTTACTCTTTACATGAAATGTCTGATGGAATAAAAAGAGAATGGAAAAGAATAGAAACTTGAATTTGAAATTGAACAACTTTATCATTTATAATCTGTTGATAATACCTGAACTTTAATATGAATAAAAAATGTTAATCTCGGGAAAAAAAGAGGAAAAATAATCTGCTTGTTTTCAGTTTGTATTGTCAAGCCAGTGGAAACTGAATGTACATCAACTACAGCAGTAGAATGAGTAATGCTCAACTGAATAGACAAGTTACAGGGAAACAGTTTCATTTAATATGGATTCAAGATGTTTGCTTATAAACAAAAAGAGTTTAGTATTCAAGTATTTGATTAAAGATTAATAAATGAAAAATTGCAAGCAAAAGGTTCATTAGCAAATGAAAACCAGCAGAAGCGACTTGTTGTTCAGCAATCAACGTTACCAGTTTTTAGCACAATAAAATCACTAAAACAGTTTAAGTTTCCGATGAAACTCCCAGTATAACTCCCAGCATAACTTTGAGCAATCAGTGGCTTGGTCGCTGCAACGACTTGGAAAACATCTCTTTCAACTCTCTGCAGAATTTAATGTAAAATTCTCTATGAAATCCTCTTAAGTTTCATAATTTGTTGTGCAACTTGTTCACTTCCCTGTAGGATTCTATGCTGAAATTCCTCTAGAACTTTGGTGGTTCAAATTGCATAACCAAATAAATGTGTGTCAAATGGTGTTGATAGATTATTAGAAAAGCAATTTGTATTTAAATCATTTGGTTTCTGTAGTTTCCTACTGAGCTGGTTCAATCAACGTAAACGGTTCCCTGAAAGTGGCTATGTGCAATTGACCTTTTGGTTATGAAAAATGAAATCCATGAGCGAATTCGAAAATTTGCAGAATAAAAGAAACAAATTTTGCTTAAATCTGTTTAAATAGCAATTTAACAGCTTCTATAATTGCTCAGCCATTATTAATTTAAAAGAAAATTTGTTTCTAACTTGTTCAAGTTTTTACAGTTTCTTTCCATCATAGTTTACGCTGCTCATGAAAATCATCATGAAATTTCATCATTTTGAAGCAGGATTGATACCATCATGGAACCAAAAGGACAGACAGAATTGGCTGCTGGTGGAATCCTAGTTCAAATCGATTACTGTTACAGCTAGAAGAATGATCGTTATCCTTTATATCGACAGAACAGCTACAGTATGCAACTTGACATTGCTCGAACATTGCTATGCCTTGATCCTTAACCGAAGACACACTCACTCAAGTAATACATTTAAATTGAATGAAATCTGTTCGGATCTTCTGGTGAAATCTCTTGATATTTATTGAGTTTCTTGTATCGTTAGTCAAATACAGTATGACTTGAAATTGGCTTGTCCATTGGTTATTTGCTCAATATATCAACTGGGAGTTTGATTTGTCACTTCATCGATTCGTTAGTTTTGGATTTATTCCAGTGAATGGATAACAGGTGTATATTGTGCTGGACATGTGTTTAAGACACAATTTAGAGTCAATCGCTTGACTGTGTCTACCATTTATGTTGAGGATATCGTTAACAGAATCTACTGAGAACTAAAAGTAATCAGTTTATCTACTCTGCAATAACAGATAAATATGTAATCAATTTACTTTCAATCACATTTTATATCATTTCTTTTCCAGGCTGATAGCATTTATGGACTTTCATCTTGAAATATCACTCGCTTGGAAGGATAATTTACTATTAGTAATAAATTACAATCAATCTTGATAATGTAAAAATGTTATAATTATAGTAAAACTAGAAAAGTAATTTCAATGAGAAGAAGAAAAAAACGAATCGAAACTGTTTCCATGCATATTGATTAACTTTCAATGTGTGACTTGTACACATTCATTTCAACTCCCAGTTCAACTTTGAAAGGAAAAATAACAACACTGAAAATACTGAAATTTGAATTGAATTTTATGTTTTCTATTGAATTTAATCTTTAAGCTTTCGATGGAAATAATCAAAGTGAGATGTTGAAAGAGCCTGAAAAGAAATGATGAATTATCAAAAGATGAATAAAATCAGACTCACAGCTTACAAAAGCATTCAAATGAAAGAGCTAAATGCTCTGAATAAAGTCTCGAATCAACAATTAATAGCAACAAATGAAACTGAACAAGTTTCAACGTTAAAATCAGGGAAAACAAGAGTCAAAATTGAGAATAAAATTCATGATTATTTGAGCAAAAATTTAAAGAATGGAGAACTGAATGAGAAACGAAAGAATCAGATGCTCTTTTTATATCACTTGATATAATGAAGAAACGATTAAACTGTCAACATTTGCAAGATTGATAGCCTTTGAATGAGAAAATTATTTAAGAACTTGAACTTACGGAAAACTCGATTTACTCAATTTTCAACAATTAATGCCCCTTTTGGGCTTCAGAGGTCAAGTATTCATTGCATTAAGCAAACCGCCGACCAATTGAAAGTTTAAACACGATTCTCGGTGCAAACCAAATGCAATGGAAAATCATTTGTTTCTTTAGTTTGTATAACTCGAGTTTTGTTCAATTTTGACGATAAAATGATGAGCACATTGAATGATAACCTTTGCCAGTTGAAATTTGCTTTTCAAAGATAGTGTTCAACGAAAAGCAAATGAAACTGATTACAGTTGAAACACAATTTGCATTCAAATTGGTTGTATCTTTAATTACAAATGTAAATTGCAGTGAAAGTTGAAAGCATTCAAATTGGATGCAATAAAGAATGTGCTTTGATTCAATTGTAATCAATTCAGTTGATTGAAAGTGTTCAACAGAAAGGTTCAATTCATAACTTGCGTCCAAAGTAAAGAGATGATTCGATTGATTTAATTTGATCATTTATTTGCAACATTATTACAATCACTATTTTATCATATTAAATGCAATGTTTGTCGATGAGTTGCGATGAAACATTAACAACAAAACTGATGAACTGGAAATTTTGCTTTTTTCTCGTTTCTCATTTGGTCCAGAGTTTTAATTTCAATTGATCAACATTAACAATTGAAATGATTGGAAAGGATGAGGATGGAAGGATGAGGAAAAGATAAAAGGAATCGAAATGGAAGAAAAATACTTGAAATATTTCATTCAATCTGGCGATCATCATGGTGGAGGTGAAAAATATCTAGTTTTTGTTACAAAAGAAGAGGTTAATTGGTGAAACGAAAAGTATCATTTGATGATTTGTTTTTGTTGTAACAATTTGATTGTTGAATATTGGTTGATATTTTGATGGATCATCATCAATGGTTTCAGTTTAATGTTGAACGATTTCAATGTTCATTTGGTTTTCCAGTTAATTGATTGAAACTATTTACTTTTCGTTCATTGAGTCCGATCAATCATTGCAGTTTAAATATGTGAAGTGTAAACAGTTGATTGATCATTGATTATTGCTGGTGTTGTTGTTGTGGTTATTGATACTACTTGTGGACACATTAATTGGCATGTAGATGAGTTTACTGGGGCAATGGATGATTTAAGAGATGATCGATGAGAATGATTATGCTGCTGTTGTTGATGAGCAAGATGAGGGTTGTGATGTTGCTGATGGTATTGAAGATGATTTGATGAGGACAATGAGGTATGTGAAGAGGCAGATGATGGGACAATTGTTGATGCAGAGGCGTGTGAGGCTGAGGTTGACGATGAGATTGACCTTAGACTGGTTGTTGGTTCACTGTTGTATGCAAGTGGATCCATTGGAGTTGAATAGGAAACACTGATCCGAGAACCTTTTGGGTTACTCATTAAACTATTATTGTTGCTTAATTTAGTTGCATTTGTACTGTTGCAGTTGTCATTGATACTATGATTAAAATCGTTTAGAGTTTTATTGTTGGCATTTTTGGTTAAACAAAGGTTGTTATTAATTTCGGTTGAAGATTGTTTAGTCAATGATGAGCTTTTACTGGTTGAAGAGGATACCATTGTGGCGCCTGTTGATGCAGAGGCAAGTGAACCCTGGCCGGTTGAGTTCATCATTGTGATCGGAGTTATCAGACTGGTTGGCGGATTGATTGAGCCTCTGTGAAGTGTGCTTGTACAGTGGCAAGCTTTGGTTACACCTTCACTGTTGGAAGTAAACAATTGACGGATTTTAGGATAGAAACGGCAAAAACAAATGGATAAAAAAAGACCCGTAACAATGGCCAAAGTGACCAGAGCCCAGGTCAATTCTTCTGCATTGTAATTATCAGGACAATCCGGACAAACTGTAGAAAATATAAAAAAAGAAGAAAAAAATGTTGAACAAAAATAAATCTTTTGTGGTCAACTTTTTGAACATGAATTTATGTAACAGAGTAACATCTATTCAGACCAGCTCACATGAAAAAGTAATTTCAGGTTAAAAGTTGAAGTAAACATGGGATAAAAAATGATTATTGCAAAAGAGATTGATGAAGTTTATCGCGAAATGATGGGCTTGATAAAGTAAAAATGTGATACAAAGCAATGCTGGGAGTTGATCAAGCAGTGCAGGTAAGAAATGATATTAAGGGAAATGTATTGATAAAAATAAATGAATGGAGTTGAAGAGAAGAGAAAGGAAAGAAGAGATAAAACATTGAAATAAAACAGATGAAATACCTTCTCGGTTACCTTTACCACCAATGACGGCTAATCCTTTACCATGAATAAAACCAAAGCCATCCAAAGCCAGGATAATGTAAGATGATGATATAAATCTCATGTTAATCTGTTGAGTTGGATCTTTTGTTTTACGTTTTTTTTAATCCAAATGTTTACAAAAATGTTTTCCTTCAAATTGTTGGGTCAATTTTGTGGTTCATCTTTTTTCGAGTCATTTCAATTGTAAATTATACTTTTACCGAAACTTGAACCCTTTTCATTGTCCAAGTCAACATTTGATTGTTGATCAACAAATTGTCACAAATTTACATTGATAAACTTTTCTTTTAGGAGGAAGCTTCTCAGTTCACAAGGTAAGTTTCATTGTCATCATGAACATGTTGCAACATTGAAACACAAAAGATGAGAGCTTTTATCATCATTTGATGAGTTCTATTTTACGACTCTCATGTTATCTGGCATTCAATGTTTACTTGAACGTTTTGTTACCTGAGCAAAAAGTGGAGGAATGAAGAGAGTAGATCTAGTGTTAAAAAAGAGCGCATGATTGAGCAAAAATGATGATCATGATGATAATGTTGAAAGGGAGGAAAAGGCTAAGATTTTATTTCTTGCTTTTTTTCAACTCCAATTTTTCCATCAAATTGTTACGATTTTTATTTCTCTCTCCTTTCTTATCATCATTTCCCTTTTGAATCAACATTATTTAAGCAAACATTTGGAAACAAGGTAAGCATGATGATTGAACATCATCATGATAATGTAAAATGAGTAAAGGTAAAGAAAGTGTCAAATAATTTCTCAATTGTCAACCTTTTCTGCTCAAAAATTTCCATTCAAAAGGCATAGAAATAGTCCAAAGAATCCATGTTCACTGAATATGCACCAACCATTTTAATTCAATTGATTAGTTGCTACAGAAGTGTATATTTTACTAAAAGAATCTAATGCCTCTTCAAATTACTTCTTACCTCGGATCATCAAACATGCCGAAATACAGATTTTTCCGAGTACTTCTCACTACTGGTCACTCTTTTTGTCGCAATTTTTTCATTAGTTATTTTCTGATGAAGTACAAAAATTGCCATAAAATATGATACAGAGAAGTGTAAAGGTGAACGACTTATGATGCTCAAAATGAATAACGCATTGTTATCGATAGATATAAAGGATCAGTCATTCTTTATCGAACCCAGGACGAATACAAAGACAGCTATTTGGGTGATCAGGTGGTAGTAGCTTTTAAGATTAGCTAAAAAATTAGCGCACAAAAAGTAGTATTAAATTACCGTTTGAAATATAAGCCTAGTCACTTGTGGCCAGATCTGGTTAATTGATTTGATGTTCAATTCGGTAACGGGTCAAAGGCTATCAGGATTATTAGGCTGAAAACATATGATAAGCTGTTTCATCAAATCTAATCAGTGCTAATCTATCTTTAGCTGAAAAGGGTTTATCCGAGGTTTCAGCTATTTTGAAGCGTTAAAGTCAACTTTTGATAGATACTTTTAAATCTGGTCAATTCTGCCTTGATCGCACTTTTTCGTCAATCACTTCGAATAAATGGCAGTAAAAAGCAAAAGACTAACTGAGAGATACCAAACTGCTCAGAGATAAAATGAGACAATCAAAGAACATAAAGACGCTATTTTTTCGGTTACCTGGCCTATTCAAGTAAATGCTGTCTAATCATCAGAGACACGAGATATTTATTAATTCACTTGTAGATCACAATTCAGTCGCTAATAGAGCAGTGTATTTGTTGCCACAGTCAATTCGATGTGTTTTATTGTTCGACTAAGGCTATTTTACCATGTCCATTGGGGTCTCAGGAGATCTCTCTTGAAATTAATAATTAGCATTGGACCTTGAAGCTGTCTTCAAGTAGGCATGACAAGAGGATCAAATTGAATTCAATCGTAAGCCTGATCTTAGAGAGTCATTCTGCAAGATCTGAACACAAATTGTCTTGACGCCTACAATTCAACAAGATATTTAACCCTTGCTTGAAACTTGATCAACTTTCATTGAAGTTTAATTTTTCACCATTTTTCTAGTCACTCTTTTAAATGAACAATTTGAATAATCAGTTGAATAGCTTTTATCCGTTGAAAATTTTCGTAACTTCAAGTTTTCAAATGCATTTTTTATTTGCTTTACTTGAAAAAGTAACTTTAAAGTTCAATTATTTGTTGTTAAATTACAAGCTTAGCAACTAGACTGTATGGTAATAAAGTTGACAGTAAATCTTTTCATTTTTAGCTCAATATGAATTTATCATGAAATTGAACTTTTCTTTTTTTTCTAATAATTGTAATAATGTACTTTTACACACAACAAAAGCTTTCAATGATGAAAAGAAATGAACATTTCCATCCATTATTCTCTCTATACTCGACATCATCTTACACAATAAGTTTTGAGAATTGAAAATGAAAGGCAAAAATAGCACAACCAAGAGAGACTCAAAGAGAAGCAAGGAAAAAGTTGAAATTAAATTTTGAACTTATCTGACCATGAATAAATTGTTAAATTTTCATTCCTTATATCGGATGGTTCATTATTCATACAGCCAATACTTAGTGAAATAACGAAAGAAACAGCCTTTCACTTGAATAAACCCGAAAAAAGGTCTTGCCCTTTACCAATCGTACTGTATTATCAAGATTAAAGGTTAATGTATAAATGTTTCAAAATTTATCCATTCGCTTCCATTAATTATTCAGTAAAATTCATCAAAATTATTCATAACCATTTCTATCAAATGTAAACATCTATAGTGCTGGCATCTGAACAATTGTCTCATTTTCAGACTTGTTTGTCCCTATCGAACGCAAAAATTTCATTAGACTTTACAACCATTGAAGAAATTCCAAGAGATTTTATGATTTTACTCTGGTCTGTTCAGCAGATGTAGTGTTGATATTGGTTCAGATATTGAAAGTTTATTGAAAATGAACAAAAAGGTTCCTGTGATAGTGATGAGAGCGATGGAAATTTTGAAAAATTTATTCTTGTTTATTCCTGTCTTTCAAATGTCACCAGTTATTGTTGAATTTTGCTGGAAAAATCAACAATAATCTGACTCTCTATGTTTACCTTTCATCTTAATGTTACATGTTTATTGCCCTGAAGTGAACAGATCAATCTCATTGTAAAGTTTATTCCCATTAACAGAGAGGCTTCAACTGAAAGCTAAATCAAACTCAACTCCCACTAATTTAGTGGAACATCAATGGCAATATATCGCAGTTTTCAGTCAATAACTATCATCAGTCTTCTTGTCTGTTCACTGTTAATCAGAAGGAAAAATATTTCATTTTCTTAAAACAATAACAAGAGATGAAAAAGTGGAAAAAATTTCAAACAAACTGCGATTATAATTGAACGTTTCTGTTCATCTTCAATTCAATTATCAACAATCGACTTAGCTACCAATCCAGCTTAATACATTATACATCAATTGTAATGCTGTTATCATTTCCAATCAATTTTTCTGTGTCAAGAGAAACGTTTCCATGTCCAGTTTGCTATCCATTTCATCAGTAACTTTCTGCTTCAATAGATAATTGATAAACTTTGAGAAACACTTCAATCTGTAGATTCTGTAATCTTGAAAAATGGGCAGAAATGAGTAAGAAGATGAAAAGAAAAACAAAAGTCTTTCAGGGAAACAAATGATGGAAAAGATGAAAATGTTCATCTCATGTAATAACAACATTGCTAGTAATACAATGTACTTTTAGCCACTCACTGAGAGTAAACGGGTTATCAAAGAATCCAATGGTGAAAATTCAACTCTTTTTGCCTTTTTTTGTTTTCTTTTCAAACCTTCTTCATTCACTTTGAACATTTTATATAAAATTGTCTAACAAGTGTCAAATGATTGTGACAGGAAAAGGAGTTTTGGTGTGAATTTCATGATTGAATCCTTGCCATTTGATTATTAATTAATCACGGTAAAGTTAAATTATGTGATCATTCAATTGTTGGCTCATTCACTTATTGTTAGCAGTTATTTTTGAACAAAATTTTCCAAATGAAATGCACCTTTTCAATCAGCTTTACAAAAAATTGATAATATCAAGCCTGAAGGTTTGACAATTGAAATCAATTAGTTTAACATTTGTTTTTTCACTTTAAATTATTCGATTAAATGCTTTTCAATTTTGTTTCAATTTCAATTTCCATTTTCAAATTGAATATTAGCTTTTGTCCCAAATTTAAACTGTAAATGGATGTTGAAATGAAAACAAAAACAATGCAAATGTTTAGCTTTTCATTTCTGTCAAGGTTTATTAATTCATCATTCAAGATGGCAAGCTGGTTGAATAACTGAAAATTGATTTGATAAGATTAATGATTAACCATTGGCTGAACGTCAATGAGTTCAGTGAAACCTGATAATGAACACTTTGTTTCTTGAGCTAAATATGACACTGAACTTTCCTTGCAAGCTTTAATTTTAAAGTATTTGAGCGTCAAAATGATTCTATGATTGGCTTTGCATATTTGAGTGAAAGATTCAAAGTGATGAAGATGCTTTTTGACTGTTTTTCAATGTTAAATTGACAAGATATGCAATTGATTGTGAGTGATTGTACATAAAAATGAGATGGAAAAATAAGCTAAATCTGAAGCTTGAAATGGTTGAGAACCAAAGACTTGCTGTTAGCTAAAGGCTTGTGAGGGATCCACCTACGTTGAGTTAAGATTAGGAACACGAAGGAACCTTAAAAGGTAACAGTAAAGTGTAAATGAGTTTACAGTAAATTTAAAGCGAGAAAGCCATGAAGATGATGTAAATATGGGTAAATTTAAATTGGAAGGCAAGATGAGCAGGAAAATGTGACTTGAAATCATTGTGAACATTTGAGTCTTGTTTAGTGTTTTAACGCTTCTTTTTGTTGTTTTAATTTAATTTTGTTGAACTGTTTAATTTTACACTTTTATTTGTCTTCAATAATTTTATTTTTGTCTTCAACAATCCAATTTTAATCATTAAAATGGCCACTGCTCATACAGCTCCGGGACTTCACGTTGAGGTCGCTAAAGCTGTAAGTATAATTTTCCTCATTTTTTTCTTCTCTCTCTATTTACATCTTTTATTATTGATAGGTTAACATGAATACTTTGAACTTATTTATGGTCTAGAACGGTCATCTAATTTAATCACCATTAACATCGCCCTAATCAACTAATATTTATAATTAGAGTACCTTATAGTCTGTTGCTTTGGTTGCTTTGGTTGTACTTTTGGGTAGTCTTGGGTTTCCTCTAGCTTAGCATACAAATGTACAGTTTACACTTTTTGAATAAAACATGCTCTTGATTGGTATAAATTGCATTGATTATTGTTCAATTATTTGATGGTTGGTTTAGTTTGGTTAATTGATCAACCTTTTACAAAAGGTTTTTGCTCATTTGCAACCTAATTTCGCGGTTTGATCAGTATTTTTGTAAGCTTGCTTCTTCATCAAATACCTTTCTAATTGGCTCTCTTTCAATTTTGATTTCATCTTTCTTTTTCCTTCGTCTTCTTTGTCATCCTGTTCATCATTAGATGTTTGCCAAACGTAATCCTGAACTTGAGGAGAAGGTATTGAAATGGATTGGTGAAATTATTGGTGAAAAGGTTCCCAAATACCAAGGTACACCTTATGAAGAAGCCTTGGCAGATGGAGTTTTCTTGTGCAAGTAAGTCATCCTTTCATCACATTGCTTTCAACTGGTATCAATGCTGTCAATATGAAAGTGATTATGATGAAAATTAAATAAACTTAACGTGCTAAAAGCTTAACTTTTTGTTGGATTTGATCGGGTGAAAGTAACTCTATTAGGTTGATAGATTAATCTCTTTTGGGTTAACAGGTAAAGTGAAAATTGAGAATTGAAAATCTTGGCTGAGAATAAATTTGATTGTTTAATCACTGTAAAGGTTAACATTTTAATCAATTGGGTTACTTTTTGTCATTATTAAACCCACAACATTGAAGAAGCAAATAAGTGTTACAAATAGGAATAAAATAAAATCATTTATGGTACCAACTTATGTTTGGGTTTGGACCAGTCAATCAAAATGTTCAAGTAACCAGACAAGAGTTTGTTTCCAACACACAAACTGATTCACTTTGATCGCTAAATTATGTACATTTATATTAGTCAATGATTCCATCTTGTTTGTTGTCTTTCTCAGAGGATGATAAAATGATAAAGAGGAAGAAAAGGGATCAAATAGGAAGAAATATCATGAAATTTCAGTCTACAAATGATACGAGGTCTAAACAAGGCGAATATTTTTTTCTTGATAGGTTAGGGGAAAAAATGATAAAGTGGAAGCTGAAAAGACTTATAAAGTCAAATTTTTGAGTCTCCTGCTTTCATCATTTAGTCTCATCTTCCTCTTTTATCTTCATCTTGATTCAATCATGATTCTGTTTCTACTTCAAATGAACAAATTTAGATTCACTTGCAAGTCAACTTTGCTTTTGTCCTAATAAGTTTGTTATACATCTGTTGGTCTTGAACTGTGAGAAAAAAATTTTGTTTTCACATGAAATATCATCATTTTTCATTCTTGTTTTTTTATCTTATCTCACTCTCATCATCATGATTTTTTTCATGCTTTATTCATCCTTCTGTCCTTCATCTTCGTTATTATTAAAACTTGAATGGACCTTGAGGAGGCAATGAAGGAGGTTTAAATTGTGTTAACATCAAGAACCTTTTGGATAAGTTAACCAATTTAATCGATAGATGCTTTTAATTCAGTCTTCTACTTCTTCCTCTTCAACTTCATCACAAATCAATTCTATATTAATGCTATCATCTTTTGTCATGTCTGCTCAGCTATTTTACTGTTAACAGGCAAAAAATAGCTAACCTTCGTTAAAGGATTATAAAAATTCTTGAAGCATTCTGAGGCTTTTCAACTTGGAAATTATTAATTTCTACTCTTGACAGTTCTTAGGTTGACTGTTTTCCTTTACAAACTTGTCACCTTTGTTTACTTTTCATCACGATCTTTTTGATAACGCTAATGAAAGGGTTAATGTTGATTTTAATCACCCGCCATGTTAACGCTGTTATCCTTTTGTTGTAAACCTCTTCTTTCATTGGTAGATTTAAGCGGTAAACAACCTTTCCTCTTATACCATGTTAGTTTTACTATTTAAACTGTATGCTTATTATTTATAAATTGTTAATTATGTGATCCGGTAATTTATTTTGTAAAATAAGATTGATGAGGAGTTGATCATCAGTAAAAAATCTTAATTAACTGGTATCCTGGTAAGTTTCTGTCAACCTTTGCTTTTCTCGTTTTACATTTCTGGCTGTCGGTGTTTAAATGTCTTTGTTTTTGTTTCATTCTGCTTATTTATCGAATCAATTGTGATTTATGTGCTATTATATTTTCAGGTTGATGGAAAAATTGAATCCTGGTTCTGTAAGAAATATTGATTTGGAACCTAAACATGCCTTTAAGATGGTTGAAAATGTTGCCAAGTTTTTAAGGGCTGCTCAAAAATTTGGTGTACCAGAAGATGATCTCTTCCAAACTGTTGATTTGGTTGAAAAGAAAAATGTACCACAAGTAACAGCTACGATCGTTGCTGTTGCTCGAGCCGTAAGTTTATACCCATTCGCTAAATTAACATCAATTATTTATTACATTTGAATCTTTTTCAGTGTTGGCTTCATCCAGAATTCAAAGGACCTTACTTGACTGGAAAACCAGCTGAGCCTCAACCAAGGCATTTTGATGAGAAACAATTGAAAGAAAGTGCTGCTCTGGGTTCACTCGCATTATAATCCAAATGACAGTTAATCTGTATCGACTGATACTTAACCACTGAGCTTCGCTGCAATTTAATCGACATTCAATTACTTATTTATTTACTTCTCTCTTGTTTAATTTGCTGTCTTTATGACCTTTGAAATACTTTATTTAATCGTGTTTCAGTCAATGTTTTGATTGACTAACTGTTTTAAAAAGTTTTCAAGCTTATTATTATTGTTATTTTCATTGTTATTCAAAATATTATTTCTGGGAATAAACAATATTTTTAATGTGCTTCGATGTGTATCCCATTTTTTTTGTAATCAGCGTCGATGAAAGTTCGATTTACTCAATTTCATCGTCTGTAATAGACAAGTAAATAATTATTATTTTCGTCTAATGAGATAAAATTTATTTATCAAAAATCAAAAAGGACTAGGATATTAAAACAGAATAAAAACAGATGATGCATGATCAGGAGAAAATAGAATGATCTTCAACAGGTGAAAAATTGATTTATCACAGTTTCATTTTGATTGATTAGGCACTTATTTCTTTTTGATGCAGTCTTATAAAAAGTTATAAATCAAAGATGATAGTTTTAATCATCAATGGTTGCTGTCCTTTTAAACAGAACCATTAACATTATTTTCAACTGTTTCCTTGCATGAACAAAATGGAGGGTTACAACATGGTTGCATCCATGGTTTCCAAACAGAGTTGAATAATGAAAATTGTGATTCAACATTCGGATCAAGGGTAGACTGATGTAAAGCTACTTGTTGATCAATATAATCAATCAAAGATTGATTGTGAGGTAATGGGGACTCTTCCTTAGGATCCATGGCAATATTGTAGATAATTGGAGGATTATGAGCAATCACATGTTTGCCAAAACATTGGCACACAAATTTACACTTTTTCTCGGCTGGTTTTGAGTAATTGGGTGTATAATAGTATATTTTATAAATTGTTGATGGGTCTTGAGCAAATCTTACACCATGAAGATAGACACCACAGTAGTGAAACATGATTCTTGATTGAAAGTATTCTTGAGGGTTAGCTTTAGTTAACCATGGAGTCCAACTATGTCCATCTAACTCTCTACCATCTCCAGCTGGATAGGTTGTGTTCATTAAATCAATTAATGTTGGTAACAAATCCATTTGAGAGGTTGGATGGTTGTAGTTTACACCTTCTGGTAGTTGGCTCGGCCAAGATATTATTCCTGGAATTCTGATTCCACCTTCAACGGCTCCATGTCCTTTGCCACCAGGAAAAATGCCATTATAACCTCCATCAGGTTGTCCGTGGATATTAACTTCTTCAATATGTCCTCCATTATCTGATGTAAGATAAACAAATGTATTATTAAGTAATTTTTCCTGTTTTAGAGTTTCCATAATTCTGCCGACAGAATAATCAACTTCCATGACACAATCACCGAATTTGCCATATTTTGATCGTCCCAGAAATCTTTTACTTGGAAAATGAGCTGAGTGCACTTTCAAGAAAGTAACCATCAACAAGAAAGGTTGACTTTGATCACTGTTTGCAACTGACGATGATTGTTTGATAAAATTGATAGATTCCTGGACAATCCTGTCAGTTAAAGTTGGTAAATATATCGGTTGCTCAATCAATGCTCCATTTCGCATCAAAAATAGATTCAAACGAACCAATGAATTGACAAACAACCAAGTTCCTCCAAAAAGAATCAAAGCAATAAAGGAAATTGAGATGCCAATTTTACGATATCGTAGGAAAAACCAAAAGCCCCAACCTATTGATACTCCAATACAAATACCAGTGATGACAAATTTTTTGAAGTTTGGAAAGTTTGAAGTAACAACCGAATAACCATCATCTCCAGAATCTTTTACATTAGTCATTGGCGTTCCATAAAAATAATCAAATCCATGTGAATTTGGATGATGACAATGATCACCTAATGATGAACAAGATAAACCAACATGCCACTTTCCAACTAGGCCTGTTCGATAACCAGCTTTTTTAGCAATCGAAGCGAATGTTATCTCACTGGGTGGCAATCCGGCAGAAGATGCTGCGAATAAGATTACTCTATTGAGATAAGAAGGAGTCATTCCTAAGAATGGAAGAAATCTGTGTTAGTAAATTATAATTATAAAAATTCAGAAAATTCACCATAACGAACTGGATATCGCCCTGTTAACAAAGCAGCTCGACTTGGAGTACAAACTGATGCTCCAGCTATATGATGAGTTAACTTGATTCCTTGTGAGGCAAGTTCATCCACATTAGGTGTAGGTAATGTAGTATTGCCAAATGGTCCAAGATCACCATAACCCAAATCATCAACCACAAAGATGAGAATATTTGGTTTTTCGGATTGACACCAAGGAGTTATTAAGATAAGAATCAAGAACAGAGGATTGAACATCTACAAAATTTAAGGAAAAAAGCTTTAGTAAATAAGATACAAAAAACTTGTTCATAAATTTGCTGATGTTTATTATACCGGTAGTGATGAAAAAAATATCTACAGCATAAGGTCAATTAATAAGTAATATTAATATGAAACAAATTTACATAAATGTCATTAATTCAACTTGTTGGTGATTTAGTTTTAGATTTTATCAATTCTCTTTGCAATTCTTTCATCTGTTGTCTAGTCATCGTACCGGGTCTGACACTGATTGGAATCATTTCAGCTCTTCTAATTGGAGGATCGTCGGATTTCAAGCTTTTCAGATAGTCAAGGTGTTTCTCAAGTAAATCAGCCGAAGGATCGGGTGCTGGCTTTTGGGTTAAATCATCATACTGTGAACCAAGGCTCCAAAGAGATTCAAGATCATATTTTTCCCTTGTCTCAGGCATGAAAAGATGAACTATGATGCTTCCCATATCAAGCACTTTCCAGTCAGGTGAATCTTGTCCTTCCACGAAGAGAAATGGGTCAGAATCATTTTTCTTTAGTTTCCACACTTTGGTTATGAAAGAAGTCACTGCATCAAGATGTTTAAATGATTTAGCATTGGCCAGTAACATATAGTCTGCGTATCGCAATTCCTTTGGTAAAGCAAGAACGACTATGTCCATCATATTTTCCGAACGTAAAAGTTCCACAAGCTCCTCGATATCGATGACTTCTTTTATGCCTCGCTTTAAATTGATATTATCGTATTTAGAAGGCCCTTCACGAAATGGAAAATTAATATTAT
The DNA here is from genome assembly GCA_036759885.1 of Tetranychus piercei. Lineage (NCBI taxonomy): Eukaryota > Metazoa > Arthropoda > Arachnida > Trombidiformes > Tetranychidae > Tetranychus > Tetranychus piercei. Next base: position 13,940,906 of record CM071879.1, on the reverse strand, counting down.
CGGAAGGATAGTCCGTAGCTATTTCTTGAGCTAATAATTCTTCCGTATAATCTAGAATCAATTCTTCTTCACTTTTTTCAAACAATTTAAATTTTTTGGTTAGTGATGGAGCTAGTTCATTAGTAGCGGATGATTCATTAGATATGCCCGTTTGAGAGGTTGTTGATTTTTCATTGCATTTCACAGTTTCTGCACTATTGACATTTTTAGAGTCATCATGACTATCATTCCCACTGAAACTGCAACAGGCTCTACTCGACCTAGACACTGGTTGTAACAGAGTTATTTGCGACTGCAATCTACTTGCCTTGTAAAAATTAAATAAAGATGCTCTTTGTGAAACAAGAAGTGGTGTTAATCGTTGAAATAAAACAGACATGATCCACAGCGCTATCAGTTGAAGAAAAATAACACAAAAGTTAAACAAATTAAATAGCTCATTAAATAAGCTTTAAATAATCACCTTCAGTAATCACAATTTTTAAGAAAATATACCACAATGTAATTTAAATTGGTTTTTCATTCAATAAACAAACTTAAATGATAAATAATGAAGACTTAACAATTTTGATTCACGTGATAAAACATGTGTTGAATCAAAACACATATCTGAGTCTGCTCAGCTATTACAAGATTTCTGATTATTGTTTATCAAAACATTATCATTATCCGACAATAACACTCGCGTTTTAATGATTTTTAGAAGCAAAATTGAATTGAAATCTAATAAAGCTTAAGATTCGAAAAGATGGTCAAATTTATAACAAGTTACAAAATTATTTTAATTTACACTGTACATTTTAATAAAACTTTGGAGTAATTTTTTGAATGCTCAGCTAATCAGACTCTTCTGTACTACTGGTTTCGTCTTTTTTTAATGATTTAGCTTTGAATTGCAATCCTCTTCGTGCTGCAATTCTCGCTAATCTTTCTTCCATGGCATTAGATTTTTTCTTTTTCTCTTTAGTTTTGAGTTCTTTTTCCTTCAAAAGTTGTTCATGAAGCTGATCTAATTGCTCCATCTGCTTTTTTCGTTCTTCTGAATCACCAGAAAGCTGATAGAATCCAACTCCATGTTCACGAGCTTCATTAAATCGGACATCAGCATAATGAACCGGCCCCTCTTCTTTAATTTCATGTTTACTACTCTCTTCTTTATCGCTACTATCATCAAGATATTTAAATTTTTTAGCTTCATTGCTTTCAGCATGATTAAGATTGCGATTAGCTTCAACAAAATACTTCAAATCTTCACGTAAACATCTCCTGGTTCTTCCAAGAGAATCTGTAAACTCAACCCAATCACCATCGTCGTTTTCCTCTTCATCTTTCCGCTTGTAACCTCTAAGTCTTTCCTCAGCTTTACGCCGTTCCTCATTCCGAACTTTGATTTGTTCCATAGCTTTACCATCGAAATTTACTAAACATCTTTGATCTTCGTCTTCTGGTTCATCATCACTATCTTGAAAGACACCTTCCATAGCTTTATTCATCTTCGCTTCATAAATGGCTGTTTTCCTTTCCAATGCTCTTCTAGATGTTTGTAATTCTTTTTCAATTTCTTCATCTATTGCTCTCTTTTCATCCTCATTGGTAGCCTTCTCCTTTTTAGCTTTCAACTGTTTCACTTTGTTTTTAGTTTCAAGTTTTTCAGCTAGTAATTTCCATTTATGGCCTCCTTTGAGATTAACTTGAAAGCTTCGATTACTTTTCGACTCTTCTCGTTTTTTAGATAACTCAGCTTTCAAATCAATCAGTGAAGAAGCTAGACTCATTTTTGAGTAGTTTATCAATAAATTGTTACCTGGAATTAAAAAAAGATGAAATAATTAGAAATAATAAACATTAGAAAGTGTGCAGGATGGTAAAAATTGGAGTTAAATTTAACGTACTCTGATTATGATTACAAGATTGGAAGCTTTTATATTGAATCAGATTTTGCCAATGAGTTATAAATAACATACGATTCAAAGATACACTGCCATAATCAGATTCAAAGAAACGAACATTAGAATTATATGATTCTGTCAAAGTACTCACTGAAAAACGATAACACAGCAAAAAGACTAACCATTAATTTACAGTAAACAAAAACATATGATAGATCACATGATTTGCTATTTTCACAAAAAATCTTCATTTTTCTTCTATTTCCACTCAATTTTCATTCTTAGCTCTGATTGGTAATCTATTGTGTTTCAACTAAATATTATATTATCTAATACTCATTGTCTCACTATCATTTCTGTATAATCGGAAATATTAGGAAATACTTAAAACAGGAGGAAATCAATTTCAAAAAATTAGACTGATAATCGATTGGCCTTCATCCAGTACAGTTCGTATGCACAAATACATAAGTAGTCTGCTGTTGCGGCCACAATATTTATCAGAAATCAATTAAAAATCGAAGAATTGATCGATTGTCGAGAATAAAAAACAAAATTCACCAAATCAACGATCGATGGCTAAAATATCACATTGAGTTACAATATTAATTCAAATAAAAATCAAGACTGTTGTTACTTGTCACTCCCGTTTCCATCTTTTTTATGCCTTTCACAATTGATTAACCAATTAGTAGCACAAACAACGACAACTGCCTTTGAAAATGTAACAGCCATTAGCTTTAATCATTTAGAGTTCAGGGTTAGTCTCCGTCTTTTTTGTATTGTCAAAAAAACTTGACATATCCATCTTTTCAAGGTTACTAAAGAAACTTAATTGGTAACAATTATTGATACGATAATAACTTTTACTCTAGATTGTGCATTGAATGACAAAAAACTGAAAAACAAAAGTATGAAACGAAAAAACAATCAACTAGTTAACTTCAATATCGAGTGATTAAACAGGTAGGCAAAGAGGTTGATCAATATTTACAGTACTTGTGTCATGTGTATCACAACTAATCAGTCAACTTGAACAATTGCTATTGAATGAAAGATTGGGAATCCGATGGAAAAATTGTTCCACTTACCTTTTAAGTTTAATTAACTTTGTTATTTCCAAATAATAATTAATAGTTTTGTGATAATTGTTAAGATAAAGGGTGGATAGAAACCGTAAACATCAGCAGAGAGCAGCATCAATATCATTACCAAACTATCATCACCTAGTGACTTTCTTAGGCAACTCTCTCCATAACAAGACAAGGAAAACGGTTTTATTCATTTTCAATATTCGCCATCACCAGCAGTATGTTTACTGTTAATTGTTGACTGACAATTACTGTGTATAAATTGAATCTTCAATGTTTGTGTAAAAACATTTCAGCAATATCTAGTTTTATTGTTATGTTTTTAATTGATTATTTTCTATTTTACTAGTTTTAACCTCATTATTTGCCTACATAATCCATCCTTTTTCTCATCTGGTCTCGTCTTGTCAACTTTAGCACCAGCATACTCGTTTAATATTTGTTATTTTTTCTTATAATTTCATTCTCTACTCATTGACCGACTTTACTGTGTTCCTACTTATTTCTTGTTCAATCATCTTCGACTATTTCAATATCAAGGGGATTCAAAGATTCTACGAGCTAGAAGCTTTTAAAGACATTATACTGCCTTCAGTCACTAACTCTTTTATGTGGCTCAACATCGCAATAATTTTAAAATGTTTCTAACTGAGAATCAATTTCGAGATGCTCTACACTGGTATCAGAAAAAGGTAAGTGTCTAAAAACTTGCAATTCGTGCTTAAAATGAGTAATTAATGTGTTATTTCTGCTATTGTCTTCATCTAGATCGGCTCTTATGACCAGCAAGTTTGGGAAAAGTCTATCGAGGAAAGAGTTCTTCGAGGTTTAAGTCACGCCATACCCAAGAAAGTTGCTCGTGTTAAAAAAGAATCAATTGACTTGGATCTAGATTTAATTAGAGGATCATATTTTGCTAAAGCTAAACCTCAACAAAGCTGGTTAACGACAACTTACCTTGGTATTGTGCGAATCTTATTGTTCCCCTTCTATTTGAATTGGTGGACCGAACAAACAAATTCCTTAATATGTGCCATTCTATTTATTCTTTATTGTCTTCAAATGATCTCAATGTACATTTATTTTAATTCGGAAAAGGACGATTTCGATGAGATTCCAATCTCAGAGGTTGTCTCACCTTTGTTCATGTTCTTCATATTGGGAACCATGCAATCACAAATAGGTGCCTCATCAAGTAGTAAAAATAGATCTTACCGGTCAAGACTAAATTGTCCACCAGCAACTTCAACATCATCGTCATCATCAACAACAGCAACAACACTGACTACAACAGCTACAACTTCATCTGTGAACAATCATGTGAACAAAAGTTCAAATGCAGGCTCAATGGTTACTAAGGTCAGTAATAACGTAAATTCTCCTTCATCATCTGCATCAACAGCATCCACATCTTCAAATTCATCAACCTCATCCAATCATCTAAAATCAAGAGAAATTTTACTAACTCAACGAAATCCAGTACCAACTCGATTACCTAGCAATAACGAAGAAAATAATTTAATCACTGGTTTATGTAAAAATTGTACAAAACGTGATAAAGAGACTTGTAGCTCAAATTTAAAAAAAGTCAAACGACTTAATCTACCTTTATCATCATCAACTGTATCATCTTCCTCAACATCCCTACGTCATTCTGTTCACTCATCGTCAATCATTGAAAGAAGAACCTCAAATGCATCTAGCAACAAAAAATTTAGTTCCAGAGCTGAATCAAAAGTTTCTGATGATGAAAGTGGATTAGATTCAATGGAAACTCAAAATGGTTCTCCCAAAGAAGAAGAGGAGGAGGAAGCTGAAGATGATGAGGGATTAGATAGGGGTGAGATTGAAGGTGAAGATGATGAAGAGGAAACCTGTCTAAACAGGCGAAGAATCTTAGATAAACACGTTGATCCTGCGGAAGAAGATGAAGATGTTAGTGACAATTGTTCAACTCCTGGGTCATGTTCACCATCAGCAGATCAATCGCCATCAACTTCTAGTTCAATCAAGTCCACTCCCGGCTATTCTGGAAGGCGGAAAAAATTTTCTCACCAGAAAATATCTGATTGTGAATCAGTGAGTAACTCACAGCCTTTACTTGATTATATCAAAAGAAATAAGGATTAATATTGCAAAAATCAGTTCAGACATTAATTACTTTGTCGGATAATTTCCAATGCTTGGCAGTTTCCAGAGATGAGGAAAAAAACTTGAAGAAATTTCCGTGATTTTCTTTCAATTGTAAACATAATTGCAACTTGAGATGATCAAATTGATGTAACAAGATTAATCTAAACGTAAATCAATTTGATTCAACTTAATCTGATTGCGGAAATTCATGTATAATATTTTACAATTACGCATCTAATGTAATTGTAGTAACTCGTTAGTTTTATCTTCAATCAGTTATATTTTACAACAATCAGTCTTTCGCAAATACTTATCTATTAATATAATTGTTATTCCATGACTTTCACTGAGATAACACACAATGAAAATCCGAGAAACTTCAAATATCTTCTTATATCATGTGTTGAATATCGGAAAGATTATTTTTAATTGTCTTAGACTATAATTAACCTTATCTTTACCCTTTGACTAACAGACTTTTATAACTCTCTGCTTAAAGAATTGAATATTCGAGAATAATAAATTTCAATGTCACACAAATTACTACCATGTGCAATGAATACTAATCAGATGAATCGGATAGGAACCACTAATCACTTTTTCATAAAATTGTCCATTTAATTCAATGAAGGATTTCAGAAGATTCAATTTTAATTCAACAAATTCAATTTACAAAAAATCTTTTCGATAGATTTTAAGCTTAACTAATGAATTGCTCTCAGAAATGTGTTGGGGTTAATTTTCAAGTGATTTAGTGATTTATTAATTTGAATAACGTCTTGAAATTGATTCGAATCAAGTTTTTAAAAATCTTCTTTCATCTTTTAGTTTTCTCTGATTTCAAGGGTGAAAAGAAAAAAATATACTTAATATTTATGATCATTTTTAAAGCTTAATCTTCATTTTATATCAAAATATTATTGATTCAATGCAAAGGCTAAATGTTGGTTTCAATTAAATAATATTTTGGCTTCTTCAATAAAACCAATTTAATGATTTACTCTTCGCTATGAAGCCAACATTTTCTGGCAATATTTCAATTGTAATGAATTTTCATTGTCAAAAATTGAAGTGAGTAAAAGTCAAACAAAATGAACCTTTAAATTAGTACTTAATAAACGCATTAATGAATAAATATTGAGTCAGCGTTTAATTTTAAAACTTGAAACTGGATTTTCTATCGGATTAAGGATTTACGTTCCATGAAATTATGTCATTGAATTTGCTCATTTAAATTGATATCAAACTTAAACAAAGGGACAAGTATTTATCCAACACAAATACAAATAAAAACCAACAAAATAGTGTCTATAACTTACCTCGAATCATTAATTTTAATTGAATTTTAATTATAACTAAATATTTGCTAACATTTTCAAAGAAGACGCAATTTCTCGTAATTGCTTATAATATCGAAATAATGATCGTTATTTTTTTTAATTCTGATCCTAAATTATCATTATTATCGTTGCTTTTCATGTTACTTATTAATATCAACTCATAGCTTGTTATTAAATTTTCGTCAAATTATTTTTAATAACCTTCATGTTATTACGAAATTCGGAAAAATTTCCAGAATTATATTCTAAATGGAGGAACATTTTTCAATTGACTGACATGGTAAAAAGAAATGAAATGAGACTTGAAATCTCGTTTTGTTGCACCTTTAAAAGAATGTCAAAATCAAAATAAACCTCAAAGGTGAAATTGTGTTTAGATTCAAATGTAACCATTGTCAAGGTTAACTTTGCTCTTAGACTTTTTAATTAACCTTGAATTTGATGAAGATGAAGATGATGAAGAAAGAGTAAAATGAAATTTCATCCTTTGCTCTTCTCCCAATGCATACAAATCTCAATGCCTTGTCCTTCGTTACACTTTCAAGGTTTCTTACAAGATTCTTGCGTCAATAAACTCTTTCTTGACATTTACCCTTTAGTATTTGTCACTTTTATCCTCATCCTTACGATTGTTTCCAATGTTATCTTTTATCTTCCAACTGAGACGAGACTTTTTTTCCTATCAATAGCAAATCTGAAATCAATTCCTATCAGTACAATAGCATTCCAGTAATAATGGCATTTTACTATTTCTGTTTTTATATTTTCCTGTTTCTCACTCCATTCTGTCATCATTATCTCAGCATCACATTGAATCCCATGGTAACACATGAAAACCAAATGTCTTTAAAATTTATCGACTAAAACAAACCGATAATTAATCAAACGTTTAAAACATTATTCAACACGATAATTGATCTTATTTGTTAACAATCTTAAAGTTAAAATTCAGTTCAATTCTTCATCAGCTAAAATGATATTTTTCCCCTTTAAAAATATCTGGTAGCTAAAGTTCAAATTAATGAGTCTTTTTACCAACTCAATAATGTAACAAAGAATCGACGCAATTTTCTATGAGAAAAAAATTGTTTTTATCAAGTCTTCTACTTTTAATGGTTTTCATGCTTACAATCAAATTAGCTAATCAACTCGATTCGTTCGATAAGTTTGCCTTCCCTGTTTATCATTTTACTCACATTCTGTTCACAATCAATAGATTCATTATTATCGTCAATTTGTTTGCTTAGCACACAAAATTCACACTGAAAGAGGAAAAAACTGGATGAGAATAACAAAATTCTCGGTTAAAAGGATTTATCAGTTCTGTTTGCATTGTTATCACGATGAAACATTTTCTGGTTCATCCTTTATGCTTTCATCTCAAGGTTAAAATGTGAATTTAAAAGTAACGATAAAAGTTGTTATCATATTTTGAATTGTTGAATAAAAACCTGAAACATCTTGAAAAATGTGAAACTTGAAGAAACGTATAAAATGGTTTTTTTGTTAACACACAGTGTTGTATCAATTAGTAATACAAGTTATAATCATCATCTAATCTTGCTGAATCGATCAAAATCTTCTCAAACCTCTTAATTTCAAACTCTCAATATTATCATTTCAATAACAATTCATCTACGCATTTAATCATTTTCACCCAAAAAATCATTCTCTTTTCTCTTTTCATTGATTTTTTTCTTGCATCTAAAAATACACCTTGAACTCACCTGTTTTCTCTTAATAATCGTCTTTACGATTATTCTTTTACTTGAGTCTCATGGACTTCTTTCAATCTTGGTCTTCTCATTTTACTTAACTTTACCCTTTACATGATTGATTTCAATCTAATCATTGCCATTGGGCAGTGAAACTTGAAACAATCGTTAAACTCTTGACCAAATCACAACCTTGAACCTAAATGTTTGTCTGCTATAATTGATAACTTTATCATTCCCTGAGTAAAATACCCTTGAAATGGTATTGATAGCTCTCACTGTTATTACATATCAAAAATTGTCCAATACTATCAATTATCTATTCTGTTATTATCCTGCATTACATGAATCTTTTTCTCTCTAATTGCCATTCCAATATGAATTGAATTTTACTCTAACCAATTATGAATAAGGATTTTTTTCCTCATTTTTACATTTTTTGGTCAATGATACGGTTAAATAGTTTCATTATCATTTAGTCAAATTATTACCAAGAATATTTTATTCTTGTAAAGTATTCAGACATTTATAATTCCTTGACAACTCTTAATCAATCGTTAATATTAGATACTGACATGTTCACTTCTATTGTTGATTGCTGATTGTTACTATTATTAATGAGGGAATGAAAAAGGCGAACAAGTTATGATAATATTAAATGGCTTGGAAACTAATAAGCTTGAAAAGGTTCTAAAAATATCTTTACTTCCATAGTTAGCCAGTAACAGTGGTTGATTTAAGTGTAACAATTGATTGATTTTATCGTTTAATTTACAGTCTTAACTCTTTTGTATCGACTTTTATTCATGGTGCAATGCAAATCTGTTAGTATAATGAAAGAGAATGAGACATTTTATCGATATTAACTAGTATAGGTATGTAAATGTACACTTATGAACAAAAACTGAATATTTATTTCAACTAACATTGATTATTGACTTGATTTGTAGGCAAACTTTGATTCGAATCGACCTGAATATTGCCAGAAATTCATTTCATTTTGTATGTTCATTGAATTAAAATCAAATTGTTAACTTATACTCTTCTCATTCCATAGGCTGAAAGGGCTGATTTCGTAGACAAAAAAGAAGTCAATACTGATACTGAGCCTGATGGAACAATCGGTGATTTAAGCTCGGCTGATGAATGTTCACCTTACTCAACAGTTGATTCAAATAATCGTTTCGAATGGTCCAGGTAAGATTACCTTCATAAGAAACAAGTTAAAAAACTAACTCTTTATTATACTCTCTCTTAAATAGAAAATATAATATCCCTTCAACAGCCACAGGAATAAAAATTGACAATAGACTTGGTAATTCTCGTACAAACAAAAGTCCAGCTAATTTCCGATTAGAGTCAACCAATGATTCTGTTAGTGGCAAAAGTCAACGAAGTAAAAGTAAATCTAGTAAATCTAGTAAATCTGGTCGTCTTCAGTTTCGCTTACCTTGTACCAAACCACGGGACTGTTCATCATCAGGCGAATCAGAATGTTCCATGTCACCAACCTCGCCAATAACCAAGTTAGCTTCTGACCTGGATTGGCCTTCAATCAACTCAGACGGGACTTCGGACGAAGAAGGTGAAATGGGCGATGTAACCAATTCTTTGAGCAAATTGAACGAAGATACAGAATTTTTTCATTTTCGTGAGGAAAAATCTCGTTTAACTCATGAAGATCATAATCCGTCCCACAACTACAGTCCAGAAGATGGTTCATACAGCCAAAGAAGTGGTAAAACATTGAGTGACAAAGGTATTAACCATTACTTGCTTTACAAATTCAATTTTTACGATTTAATTATTTAATTTCTTGTTTTTATTATTTTACAGTAAGCTGTGCTATTTGGCAAATGAGGGAATGTCAGAAAGTTGACCTTTCAGTGTTGGACATCTCTTCGTCAATCATTCGCAAAGTTGAATCTGTTAAACACTCGAATGAATATTTTTACCTTGGTTTCTTGTTATCCTTGGTTCTTGCCTTTATTCCGGTCATTTTTCGCATACGGCAGTTCGCAACTTCAGCTCGTTTCACCGAAACTCGACGTAAAGTTGTTCCAACTCCCTTCTCTGGACCCAATACATCAAAAGAAATATCTGACATTATTCAAGAAATTCCGACCTTAGCAACTGACCTGTTAGCTGAATCAATGGTCCTATCATTTTCATCTTGGAGCGTACAATTCGTCGTTATCGTGGCTATTATTGAGAGATTTTTTCTCAGCTTGTGTTTCTTTTTCCTTCTTTGTGTTGCTGAGCGAACCTTTAGAGAGGTAAGTTTAGATACAGTCATCTTTACTTACAATCAAATCTTCTGATTTTTGTATTAATTTTATTTAATTTGCTGTTTTTTGTTCTTTTCTTTTCAGAGATTTCTTTATGCAAAATATTTTTGCCATTTAACTTCATCCAGACGCGCTCGTAGATCCGACTTACCCCATTTCCGTCTTAATAAAGTGCGAAACATAAAAACCTGGTTATCCGTTAGATCCTATCTTCAAAATCATGGCCCACAAAGATCAATCGATGCAATTGTTTCATCAAGTTTTATCGTTGAAGTTAGCATATTAACATTCCTATGCATTCAGGTAAATTAACTAATTGTTAACATCATTTTTGTCTTTACTAATTTAACTTCACCTTCTTACAATTTATTAGCTACTTCGAGATAATGAAATCTGTTCAGAAAAACTTTATTGCTGGGAAATGGTCTTCTGGAATCTTGCTATTGGATTATACATTATGCGCTTAATGATTCTTGGATCCAAAATGAATCGTAAAAGTCGAGGCTGCTTAACAATCTTGCTATCAGAACAGATTAACCTTTACCTTCAACTGGAACAAAAGCCTCACAAAAAGGAAGATCTTACTCTCGCTAATCAGTTAATTAAATCTGCTGCCGATGTATTGAAATTATTGGAAGCTCCATTCAAAATTTCCGGCTTCTCGGCTAATCCATATCTTTATAACATAACTAAAGTCATCGTTTTGTCTGCTTTCTCTGCTGTACTCACTGAGCTTCTTGGTTTCAAGTTGAAGTTATACAAAATTAAGCTAACTTCCTAGAAATTTTCAATCGACAGCAAAAACTTAATCTGTATTATCAACAACATTTTGATTAATCTATTTACTGAATAATAGACTCACAGAAAAGTATTTTGTATTAGTATATTAGATGATCAGTTAATTTTATTAGTTTTTGAATAAATCAGAAAATAATAAAAGCTAAAGCTGACGAGTAACATTTAATTGTCGTCTACAAGTATCTTTAATTTACACTTGTATATTCAATAGATTCAAAAAGTACAGAATATAGTTTTCAAATAATCATGCTTTGCGGATCCTTTTGAGTTGTTTCTTGGTCATTCTCCTGATCTTGCTTGTATTTTTTATCTTGAAAGAGATAGTATTGAAATTAATTTGGGTGTTATATAAACGCGATATAAAAACTAATTGTGATAAAAATAAAAAAATTCAACTACTTACCGGTTCTACTACCTCAGCTTTGCGTTGGTTTTCCTCCTTGCGTTTTCTAGCCTCTTGTCGACGTCGTCGCGTTTCCTGAAAAGGACACAAATAAAAATAAGAAAAGACGAGATTTAATAAGCTGAATAAGAATCGATGCTAACGATTATGATAATAGGAAAAATTGAAAAAATGGACAAAAGAAATTATAACAACCTCCAACTTTTGCTGGCGAAGTGCTTTAAATTTATCATCTTGTTCTTTGATTGCTTTTCGCTCCGCTTTTAATTTCATCTTCTCTTGCCAAGTGCTACGAGCCAAACTCTTTTTAATTGAACTAAATCTTTTCTTTTTGTTACTAAATTGTGAAGGTAAAGTAATAATCAAATGATGCGTCAGGGATCAAAGAATGAAATAAAATAGAAATAGAGAAAATATCATTAAATGAAATAAAAAATAAAATAAATGTAATGAAATGAAATGGAAAATGAAGAGGTGAAAATGGGGATGAAATTTTACAGTAAAACGGTGCGAGCAAAGCAATCGACAGCAAGGTTTAACACACTCACAGAAAGTTGGAAGAAGTTGTTTCCTAAAAGTAAATTATTTCTCTTAGTTTAGCGAGAACTGAAAAAGATAAACAATAGTTAATTTATTAAAAATAATAAGCAATTATACAAACGCAATAATCGTATGTAAACTTACGAGTTACAATATAAAAATAATAGTTCGTCGTTGACTTGTTGCGTTGGATGAAGTTTGAATTTTTCAAGTGAGGTTACAGAGGCTGGAATGGATAGAATCCATTTAGCAAGGCGAGAAAGCTTTGGAAAATCATTTTGATGTTCTTTCCACCATTGAAGAAGATTACTTTCACTGCACGAGGTTAACATGGCTGTTACATATTTTTCAATCTCATCTACTCCATCTACAGCGTTATCCTCCCAATCAGAGAAATCAGATCTTGCTCTTTTGGCAACCGATACAAATCCCTCTTCTTGGGGTAATCTGGTTTCAATGTAGCTGCGTACTTGTGTATGAACTTCGTCTCGTTCCTCTACACTTAACATTTTAAGGTAACGGAAATTTGGCCACAAAAAGGTAGCAATCTTGTGAAGATTGTGAAGACTGAAATGTTGTTCCAATCCGAGTCTGAGAAAATTTTTTATTGATCCAAGGAATGGCGTTTCATCTGAAATATCATTTGTACTTGTTGGTGTAAATGCGGCTGATGGGGAAGAATTATCGGTGGGTATTGATGACGTTGATGTTATTGATGGATTTGATGTTGGTGTAGATGTAGATGGTGCAGATGCTGAGACGATCGAGGTTGCATTTAAAACTTTTAAAAGCTTGTGATACCACAGAAGAACGTGGTTTAAAGTAGGGTATTTATTACATTGTCGTAGTTCAATTGACGCTTCCTTGAAAATGATTAAAAGATCTACAATATTTTTGATTAGATCGATGTCAAGTGTTGAATTTTGCATTTCGAAATTATCCTTATTGATTAATACTGTATTCATTAATTCCCATTTATAGATCCAAGCTACATTTGCTGTCAACGGGTCAAGCTTAATTTCAGCCTTCAACTCGGCGCAAATAATACGACAGCTTTCAACTAGATCAGAAATCATTTCATCGTTAAAAATAGTAGTTTCAATAAGTTGATCAATAGTATGAGCTATTGAAGGTAAACAAATGTTGACTCCGTCAAAAAGTCCTCCTCTAGAGACAAATGTAAATTTGGCTAATCTTTCTTCCTCGTTGAGTCCGTAATCATTTAAAGCAGAAGTGATAAACAAGTTAATGTCTTCATTGCTAACAGTAGCACTTAAAATTGATTCGACCAGTTGCCAGTCTTTGTTGATGTAATAAGCAGACAAAATACAAAGGGCGCCTTGAGTATCACAAACCAATGCACCGCCCATATTCTGTGATATTTCATTGTCCAGTTGAATGCGGATGGTTTCTTTAACCTGGGAATAATGTTGATTCATATGGAGTTGGAGCTGACCAACATCAGGCAAAATTAGAGTTGACTTGTACTGTCCATATTGTGATCCTAAGCTGACCAAACTTTGAGCAAGTCGTTTGAATGATTCACTAGCAACGGCTTCAAGACCCACTAATTCACTATAGCAAAATTGAATGACTTTTTCTCTGAAATCGGATTTGGCATTGACAATTTTAGGAGAAACACCTTGAGGAATCATATTTTTAGATATAATAGGTGTTGTTGGTGGGCCCATAGATAATTTTGATGTAGTTATGATGGATCGAGTTGGAGATTGTTGATTGGAAGAAGGTGATGTTGCTTTTATGCTATTTGTTGATGGATTATATGATACAATTTGCACAACAGCAGAATCGATCTCGGACTCACTTTCATTAGATAGGATCATTGATGATTGAGTATTTGAGTTGTCTGCTGGACAATTGGGTATATGTTTTCTGAGAACAGCGGGGATGGATTTTGGATCCGTAGCACGTATTATGTTTTTACATTGTTTACATCTAACATAACCTAGGACTGTGCTTGATGCTGGATCAATAATCTCTTCGAAAACATCCCAAATAGGAGTTGCTCGACTTTTTGGTTTCATGCGAAATAAAAGGCTCGATGTATCAATGGGTGACGCATTTTTACGAGCTATGTCTTTGGATTTACAAGAGTGACCAGTTATGCTACGTACATCACGTTTTATTAAGGCTTTACACTCTTTACATGAAAGGTATCCAATTGATTCTGAGGTAAGTGCGTCCTTAACTTCATTGAATTTCTCATAAACCAATGGCCAGCTTATAAATGAAAGATCATCTCCAGCTCCTACAGTAAAGCTATTGGGTCCTCTTTTTATCGACGGAGTAGTCGGCGATGATGATGATGATGACGGCGATGACTGTGAAACTCCTGATAAACATTTTTTACTATAAGTTTTCAATTTAGTTCCATTAGGAAGAAAGGCGTAAGACGAATCATTGTTACCTGATCCTACTCCTGCTAGATCAGAAGAATGTGAATTGGCAAAACAAGGGTGGCGTCTCATATGAGAAGTACCCGTGATTTGGCCGTGATATCGAGTCATAAAATGACACATTTTACATCTCACGATGCCAGTGAATTCTTGGTTTTCTACATAAGCTATTTCTTCAAAAAGGGACCAAACTTCGGATGAGGCATGGGAAGTCCGCATACGAGTGAAACATTCCCCTGAGTTCAATTTGGCCAGAATAACAGGGATCTCTGGGAAAGTCCTAGAATTATTTATGTTTATTCATAATTCAAAAAGGATAATTGTAAGAAATTTTTTAAAAGAAGGCTCAAACGACTAAGGTATCACAAGAGAATAGAAAAGCATACATTCAATGCGATGAAATAAAAACTGCAGGGACAGAAAACATGAGAAAGCTGCAAACTTTCAATATTTTGAAAATAAAAGAAAATAGACAAATAAAACATAAATGCTAACAAAGAAGTAAGAAAAAACCCACGCGTAAAGAAAGAAATCAATAAAAATAAAAGTGCTGTGAAAATGAAAATCAACCTTGCATTGATTGGCTTTGCTCGAATTAATAATGATAAATTATTCATCACAAACTATCTGTCCCATAAAACCGGACTGTTAAAGAATGCAGATAAATATCGAACTTACGCCGCCATAGTTCTAGGACTTGTTATCGGTCTTCCAACTTTACCGCCCGTTTTCTTGCGGGTAGGGATAGCTTCAACTATGGCTTCTGGAATGGTAACTTGCGCTGCATCTTCTTCAACAATTACTTCACCCGTATTCGGATCAGTAATATCATCAACCTTATCCATTTCCATTAGATACCCTTCTTATCCTATGAAACACAAAAAAGTAGCAGAATATTAGAAAGAAAAGATAGACAAAACCGATAAAATGGTGTGAGACATTAAGAGCTAAGTGAATAATTATGATATAGGCGGTGATAGGCGCGATTAATCTAACTTACCTTTGGACCAAAATTGCCACAAAATACGAATGATATAAACACTAATTAAATTAAAAAAACGAAAATTTAATTTAGGTAAATAGAGAAAAAGATTAACCGGAATTTGGTTCTTAACCGGAATTCAATCCGAACGTGTTTTCTGTTGATTTCAAAAAAAACTAAGCCAGTAACCATACACGATAGATGGCATTACCGTCAACAATTTTTCGGTTTAAATAGACTTTCTGGTTATTTTGCGAGCCAAAAATGAAAAACCAGTAACTTTTCAATGTTTTCATAATTTTAATTGCTTAATTTTGTTTACCTTTAAAATTAGTGATATTTTGCAGGGCAAAGTTTTGATTGAATGTTAATTTATACGAATATTTCTTACGAAGTTTTATACGATGAAACTACTAATTAAATTGTTCAAATTCTACAAAATGTGTACTCTTTATTATTAATAGCTGATCATTAATAAACTTACGGAAAGCTTGGTTTTGTGCAACAAACGTATTGTTTCATCTTCAATGTCAGCTTCTCTATTTTTCCGAAGTCTATGCTTTTCTATTATACTCATTAGACTATAACTAGTATATTTTTTCAAACAGTTCACATCTTACGGATTGTTGGATAAATCCTAATTTTGAGCCGTTATCATTAAATATTATTCCAACATTCATAGAGTTATTGGTTTCATGCATTTTGTTTTGATTTTACGCGAACATAAACTGTGTTTGAAATTGAATCAATGATATCTTACAAGGAATGTCCAGGTTTTCTTCAAAAAACTGGACACTGGATAAATTTTACGATTCACTTTGAAATTTGCAGCATAACAAGATTTTAGTTATCCACGATTTTATCATGATATTAAATCATGAAACGGAATATATTTACTTTATATTTCACAATATTTAAATTATTGGATTTAAAGGATTCAACTTAGGATGCAGCATCAAAGTGATTATCAGTGAAAAATTCTGAATTTAGATTAGTTAGAAAAATGTTGGCAATTGGTGATTAATTAAAATTTTTATTACAAAAATGAATCTGGATACAGTTTTTCAAGAAAGGGTGCAAACAACAGGTATCTTTCATATCAAAAAGTGAATATTGAAAATTATTTAATTTGGCATAACAAACTGGATTCATTTTATTTTTATCGTTATCGCAAAAAATTAGGTGAATAAACAAAGAAAATTAAATTCAACCTTTTCGTTCGCTCCTGTAAATTGTTTTATTAACTGATTACGAGTTAAAAAGGTGAGGCAAATTAAAATCAATACACACTTACACACTTTTGATAAACTCAATGAATTACATTATATAAGAACAAAATGGTTTATCAGCATTAATAATAATAATAATGATAATAATAAATACAACCGTAAAGGTAAGAGGAGTGAAAATGATGAGGATAAATGCGCAAAGGCAAAAGTTGAAAGCGATACAATCTTGTGCAGTAAAGTAACACACAGCCCAAGTCCATCCCAATTGTATTCATCAGCATCTTGAATCCCTCCTTGAAACAAGTTAATCTCTTGGCTGTTCAACTCCTCCTTGAGGAGGAAAGAAATGTATAACTTATAGGATAAATTGATAACTGGTAATTATGATGATCATCAGTTAACTGCGGATAACAAGTTTAATGTTGAGAGGAAACAGAGAGTAGCAAAGTGATTGTTCAAGTGTTAACATAAGTTGTTCAAGTCTAAAAGTGGACTTGTTGTTGATTATTAGCTTTTACAGACTGCTTTGCTTTTGAGGTAAAAAAACTGTTTTTTCAACCACTTTTTACAACTTTCCAAGATTGGATAAGTGAAGCAATCAAGAATTAAACAATTTCATTTTCTTTATCAACGACCAACGTGTTTGTTTTGATTAATTCGTCTCTGCTTATTTGGTTGTTATTGTCATTTGTTGTTTTACTGTGACTTTGTGTAACATTACAAGGATTACCATTTTACTCAAAACTAACCATGTCAACATCATCTCATTCTGATTCCGAGAATTCATCTGATACAACAATTACCATCAGTAATAACAGTAGAAACAGTAAAGTTAAATCACCGCCAATCAAGTTGGAAAGTAAAAAGGAATTGTCCTTTGGAATCGACAAGTTGATTAATAGAGGTTCCAATAACAGTGATTTAGACGGGATTAGTGATTCCAACAATAATAGCATTAAACATAACCGTTTGTTATCACCATCCTCAAATGATGCTGAAGACAATAATGGAAATGGTTCAACATCATCAACACCATCTGAAACCAATCATCACCTTAATCCCCATCACCAACAGCAACAACAAAATAATTTGGTTCGTTCCATGAATGTTATGCTTTATGAAGGTGCTTTCAGATCGTTTCTTGCCTCAAATCATCACGATTCACCACATAATTACCTTTCCTCAGCTGGATCTAAATTTGATCCTCTTCGTGTTTGTAATACACTTTTACCAGCTGACCAGATTGGTTCCTATCATCCTCATGCCCATCACCACCATCATCCTCTTTCTCAACACCACCATCTTAATGATTCTGAACCTCGAATAAGTCCATCATCCTATTATGATTCCAACAATAAAGAAACTAACGACAGTTTAAATGGTTCAGTGTCATTAACAAACGGACCAACATCAAGTGAGTATGATAATAATTAGTTAAACAATTACAAGCATGTACCAAGCAAAGTGTAGCTGTGATAAAACGAGAAAAAGCGCAAAAATCACTCACTAATAATTGGCTTTTTTTACTCTTCAACCATAATCAACAGTTTCATTACCTTTAGTCCATGGATTACCGCCTTTACCCCCTAGAAGGATAGGTCATCCATACCAGAATCGGACACCACCAAAGCGTAAAAAGCCACGAACTTCATTCACTCGGATACAAATTAATGAATTGGAAAAAAAATTTACAAGCCATAAATATTTAGCCTCAGCTGAAAGGGCAACTCTAGCAAAACAATTAAAAATGACTGATGCTCAAGTTAAAACCTGGTTTCAAAATAGAAGAACTAAATGGAGGTAAATTTAAATTTTAATCAATTCTATTCTAAATCAAATTACAATTTAAATATTCATATAAAATGAAATAATTGCCTAAAAATTCGGTATTAAACAAGACTAACCAGAAAAATACAAACAAAAAAACAAATAAAATAACCTGAGTTCAACATGAGCAAAATTAGCTATCATTTCATCTCAAATAACTGATATCTTTATTAATAATTTAAACTCTTAATCAATTAATGGTCAAAATCATTTAATATTAAGCTTTTAATGAGGTAAACAGTCAATTAAACTCTTAAATGATTAGTAATAATAAAACCAAAAAATTAGGGAATGCCGAAGGAAACAAAATGAAAAAGCAAAAACAAATGAGTTGTAATACAATCAAGGAAAGCAATTAACCAGTTAAATGATGATAATTTTGAAGATAATACTGAGGATAATAAAATTTAAAATAATAAAAATGATAATCACCGATTAATGATGGTTAAAGAGTTAACAGTGACAATGACTTGAAAAATGAAGGAAACAATGTTTTAATGTTAAACAATCAAATGGTCAACATGATTTAGTAATTACAATAGAAAGGTAAACAAAAGGAAAGAAAAGCAATTTAGATAATGATCGTTGAACAACAGTGTTAATTGTCAAATTTAAATCAATTTGATGATCAGAAAAGATTGAAGGTTAATGTTGAATATCAAAATGAATGCAAAGGTAATCAAATAATGATTATAGCAACAATAATGAAAACAATAAAGATGATGAAAATGATGTGGAAGAGATGAAAAAGATTATCTTGGTTAAAATGTATTATTAAGACACATTTAGCTTTGTTTTCAACTGGGAATGATGTTGCCCTTTAGCAAGTCACTGTTATTACATTTAATACAAAAGGTAAAAGCTTAAGAGTTAATCTGCTGTGCTTAGGTTGACTTGTTACTCTTGAACCCTGTTATTACAAGATGAAACAAAATATCAATTTGTGAAAACAAAACAAAGGTAATGATAATCCAAGACAAAGTTATAGTTAAGTTGAAAATAAATGCCCAGCTTAAGGATAACGGGGAAACAATGGCAACAGCAGAAGCCAAAAATATGGTCATTTTAATGGATTGTGATTAGTATTTAGAGTTGAGGCAAAATTGCCAGTCAAAGATGATCAAATCTGAAAGATAATGTCAAGAAGTTGGTGTAAAAACAAAACAAGTTGAAAAACTATTGCAATTATAATCATTTTGACAAGAAAAGATTTGCTTTTTTATTCGCAAGTTAAATCTAGATAATTCAACCTTAATCCTTCATCTATTTGCTATTGCATGAGAAACATTGTAATACTAAAGTTGTTCATTTGATGAAATTAAATTCCCACTTGAGACAATTTACAATTGAACAAGTTGACAGCAATTGCACAAGGCAGAGGCATTATTAATTTGTATTGGATAATGAAAGTGCAAGGCAGGATTCAATAGAGATTTGAAATTTTCTCAGGAATCTGGTTATCTATTGATCTTGACTGATTTGTCTTTTGTGTGTTTACAGGCGTCAATCAGCCGAGGAAAAGGAAGCTGAACGGCAAGCAGCCAACCGTTTGATTATGTCATTTCATGCTGAAGCCAATGGTGGACCCAAGGGTTCCCTTTACGGTGGACTAAATGGTCCCGATGGGCCTGTTGTCCCACTACTATCAACATCAAACCATCCTCATGGGTCGCACTCTCATCAGGCTGGTTCACTGTTACCCAATGGATCAGCCTCAGGATCGGTACAGTCACCATCATCAGCCTCATCTCCTTCAACCACTTCAATCTCATTGCACCATCATCCTGTTCATGGTCACTCAACTCATCATACCTCTGACCGTTCTAAGGCAACCTCTGCTTACCTTTCAAGTTTACCCTTGAATGCACTGAAAAACCTTCAGCCTTGGTCAGCCGCAGCAGCGGCCGCAGTTGCAGCAGCAGCATCAGCCTCATCTTCATCTTCAACCTCCTCATCTGGCTCATCGTCAGCCGATTCACCAGCTCACCTTAACCACCTTAACCATCTTAATCAACATCATCATCACCATCCTTCTCTTTCTGCTGGAGCCTCACATTTAGCTTTATTGGGTTGTGGTAACCCAATATCAGAATATCTTCAACCACCTTCATCAATGGTTTCGCAAATTTGTTGAACAAGTCTCATCATAAAAGACTAATATAATTGTATTTACAATCTTTTTCATCATCATCACCATCATTAAGAACCAAAACGAGATTTCAATGTTTCTTCTTATTATCGCTTCAACTCCTACTAAAGCTTAGTGCAAAAGTATTGGTAAAATTCATTTTAATTATGAATTACGATGATCTAACTATATTAGGTTTGAGTATAAATGCTAGCTCACTTTGACAGGTTAATTTCAATAGAAATTTCTAACTCAAGATTTCTTTATTAATCAATTAATTGTACTATTTTAGAGCATTAACATTGAAAAAAGAATAAATGAAGTCCAGGAACTGAATCATGAATATCTCATAGTGAGAACAAGATACAACATTGAAATCGAGTCTAATTAATCTTCAGCAAATCAACTATGAAACTAAATCATGATCATCGAGTGATTTTTTCATTTCGAAGTAAAAATGTTCAATCCCAATACTTTTACACTAAGCTTCATTCACCATTAAAAATAATATAAAAGTAAAGCCTAAATTAACATCTCGTTACAATCCTTTTTGACTAAAAAAGACAAAAATCCATTTAAATTGTTCGCCATTCAATTCTAGTCTGTATTTAATTCCTCTTTTGCCCTATTTTATTCTTGTTTCAATCATTCACTTATCAATTCTATCATCCAATAATTCATAACCAACTTCTCATGTTCCTTCATTTCTTTATGTGACTTACTATTAAAGGTGCTTTGTTCCTTACACCGAGAATCAATTGATTAAGCTTTCATTTCCAGGTTCATATTCAGAGTCAAACTATTTTGCTTCATTATTGTACCAATTAACAAAACCAGAAGACAGTTTATCAAAATGTTGCTTTAATCAAATAAATAAGATATTTCACTTGAATAAAAATTTCAGTCAACAATTCATTTGTCAGTACAAATTGACTTACAGTCAACCTTAAAAGTATGACTTTCAAAGCATAAAAACTGATCTGTTTTGGAATCTAGCATTCGTTATTAGATGAAAAACATTCAACTTTGTTTAAAAATGGCAATAGTCAACTAAAGTTGATTTGAACCTAATCATTTGTAGGCAACAAATTGAGAACAATCATTTCAACAAAAGATGAAAACTTGTTGAACCACTTTTGGACTGTAATTTACTTTGAAAAGTGACAATTAATTCAACCAATTTGACCACAAATTGATAAACTAATGCATAAAAACATTTCTCTTCAAATCCATTACCTAAAGAATGCTAATGATACCTTCTTAACCCAAATGAACCTGATTAACTGAAACTTATTTTTACAAGTGATGAATTTTTCATGATCAGTTGATTACCATTAACAACCTCAATTATGTTAATCATTTGATGAAATCACAAGAGGAAAATGTTTAACTTACAAGTTGTTAGCTTGGTTAGCTTAACTTGTTTTCCCATTCAACAAAATTAATCAAAAAAGGCAAGTAAAAAAAGTTGGAAACAAAAAAGAGACAGTTTTCAATCAATAACAGGAGCAGCAGCAAGCAAAAGCATCAAACAAAATCTTACAATGCAAGCGGTACAATTGTTAACAACATTCAACTTGATTAAGATCTTGACTTTGATATTTTATTGACTTTGACAGTTTATTTTCACCAACGTAGCTCTTCAAACTTAATCAACATCATCATCAGAACAACATCAGAAGATTTAACATGATGAAGTAAATAAGAAAGATAAAGATGAAAAGTATTATAAACGCTAAAAAGCTGAAAAAAGGCAAGAAAAAAATTTGATGGATTCAATCGGTTTTATATTAAATAGTTGCCATCAGGAACTAAAACAGTAGCAAAAATATTTGCCAAAGTTCAAATTTTACCGACATCATTGGATTATTTTGCATTATTATTATGACAATTGACTAATTGCAACCATTATCGAAACGATTCTTCTGTTCAACTCTTCTGTTAATCAATTTTGTTGCCATTGCAATGACCATTTACTAAAGGTTTCCTAACCTAACGTAACCTAACCTAATGAGCTAGAGTTTAAAGATATCTTCAAACTCTGATGACTAAATTTGACTAAACTTACATTTCAAATGTTTGAATCTTTAATCATTTTGGCAAAAAAGTCTATGACGAAGACAATATTGTTATGACTAAAGGTTGAAGGATGGAGAAATTGGTCTTTTTCAAACTGTTCCATGAATTGTTTAGATTCTGAGTGCAATTTTACTCATTCTTTCAATTACTCTATCCTTCAAGCTGATCTGAATCTGATGCTTTATAGAGTCATCATGTTATCACCCATTTTTGACCAAAATTTTGGCTCATTGATCATTAGCCATTGAAACGGAAAGCTTTTCCATGTCTAGCTGTAATAAAAGGTTATATATGATGATTAAAATTGATTTGATTCTAATATTTAATTTCACTTGAAGCCAACATTTGAGCAAAATTTTATAGACATATTATGCTATCTTTAAGGTATAACCTCATACATAATACACCAAAGCAAAAATACAGAGAAACGTAATTGATAGTGATGATACTTATTTGCATAATTATAAGATTTTCCAGCTTGGCTTTCAGATTATTCTGTTGGTCACTTTGCAATGCTCCTCTCTTTTTGGGTGTGACTTTACTCATCCTCATTATCATCATCTTCATCATGATTAAAGCCTATAAAATTGTTCATGATGATGATAACAATGAACAAATAATATAATAATGAACAAAGCAGAAGAAGAAGAAGAAGAAAAGTAAAACAAACTCAGGAAAATGTATTCATTGAGTCGATAACAAAGGGAAACCTGTTTCTTTACCAACATTACCTGATAATGATGATAATCATTTTACTCATCATCATTATACTCAATTTAAAACAATGTAATAAACAAGGTTTATAGGCATTTGATTGTTGAAAGGAAATGATGAAGAAAATGATTTATCAAAGCAAAAAGTGCAAAAGTTATGAAGCGACAGTCATTTTGCTAGAGTGACAGTGACTCTGTGGCCACTTTGAGGTACAATTAGAGCCACAAAATGGCCAAAAATGTCTGACCAGAGCAAGCCAGGTAAAGTGTATAATTACAATTGACAGAAGAAGAAAACAAAAAGAAGAAAAAAAGTTGAAGTTAATCAACGAACATTTAAAGCAATCGTTTTCAGTTATTATTTAAATATCAATATGATAATGTTAATAATGGTGCAAAAACAAAATCAAACTAATAATATTCATGATGATGATGAGAGTTAAATCAATTGGTTTACAATTACAGTGCCTAATGTGTATCATTAAGGATAATACAGCAACATGAATAATTACATTTAATTGATAAATGCTCCGAGCAAATGAATAATTATGTTTGTGCTTTCATAAAAACTGATACAAACAGCATCGCAAACGGTTAAGCAGTAAATGGTAATTTAAATATCATGATTATAATCAGGGTAAAATAAAGTTAACCAGTTTTAAGGGTTACAAAAGGTTTTGGTTTTTGGTTTGTTTGGTAAATTGAAATGAAACTGAAAATTGAAAGGCAAAAATTAATACACAAAATGTTTAAAACTGCAGTTAATTGGCAATCACAATAATTGCGCTTTTAAAGTCATCTTGATGATGTGAATTTGAATGATAAACATTTCCTTTATATTTCATCTTCTAAATGAGTTTTCATGGGTTAACCTGTATGATAAGTGATTTGATTAAATATTGTTGTATACCTTTGAGTGGTTACACTGATATCAATTTTATTGGTATGTTGAAGCTGTTCAATTGGCTCCAGGGCTTCAAGTCCGACTTGTGTTTAACTTGATATTTACTTAGGAGTGATAATTTGAGGAAAAACTTTTCCCTTTGCTTTTCCATTTACCTTTTTCGTTTACCTTTTTTTTGCCTCTTTTCTCATCGTTCATGTGTTCATGTATCTCTGTACTGATAAAGGTTGACTTGATTAACAGCCGGGTTTAACATTTAAAGGTGTCATTGGTTTCAATCTTTGGTAGAGAGCAACATTAGCACGGTCATTAAGATGAGTGGTCAATTGACCTTGCAGCTTTTACCTGCTTTTACATCTTTACCTGTTAATCTGTTCATCGTTTGTTTCTCTTATTCTGATTCAAGACAGAGATTGAGATCAATCTGGTCGCTTGTGTGCGCATTTATTGTGGATAAACAAATCTCTTGCTGTTGAAGCATTTTCACTTGATGCTAGTGCAATGCTACCCTTGAGCCTTTGTTGTCACACTTGCGGCAGAAAAAGGTTTTAATGGATCGTTAAAACTCTAATTCCAACACAAGAAATTAGATGAAACAAGAAACTGAGAAAAAGAAGACCTTTGAAGACTTTTGGACTGAATTTGGATAAATCGACAAAAGAATGGCGTCTTTCTGTCCATTTAAGGGACTAACTCGAGAATTGATGGATTTAGATTTGAAACTTGTACACATTGACTCACCAAATTGAAGTACAATATCGTTCAACGTCCTTCTTTTCTTTCACCTAATCGGTATTATTAATCATCGAGTTATTCCTTCTTTCCATAGTCAAAATTTAGCCTCAAAGTCCAGCCTAACTTTGATCTCTTGTTCAGAAATAGAAGCATTTTTCTCGAGTTTTAAATCAAGCAATTGTCGCAGTCTTGAAGCTTTCAAAGATTGAAAAGTAAAATATTTAGTCTTTAGAATGAAATAAACTCAAAATGCAACCTAAATCACAGTTTTATCAGTCAATTATCACAATAATAATGCAAATAACCAGATGAAATGCACTTTATGAGCCTGGTAAACCAGATTTATGTGTGAGTTCAATTTGTGTGTGTGTGTGTTTATGTACAATTAGCAAGTTTTACAGGTGGAATTGAACATTTGACAAAATGATTTAATGATATTTAGATGTTGAAATGAGTTTAAAATGAAATGAGTTACAAAGTAAAGAAAAGTTGTTCCCATTTTTGTTTATTTTATTACTTCAAGTGTCAAAATGAACAAATAAATTATACGATAATTGATAATGTTACATTTGAGTTTGATGTATTTTTAACGATCAAAATGAATGTTATAATCAAAGTTGATCATCACATATTAAGACTATCTTAAGACACTTTTTTTGCTCTCTTTCAACTCAAAGCAAAAGCTGAAAAATGCAAGACATTCAACAATCATGATAAGAAGGTATGATGTGAAAAAGTTCATGTTTTTACCATCATGATAGACACTTTTCCCTAAACTGATCAACTTCATCTTTCTTGCCACTTTATCAATTAACGCAATTTCAAGATTGCAAATGGAAGAGCGAAGAAGAAGAAAAAACTTTTAAGTTTTGAAAAGTAATAACATTATCTTTATCAACCCGAGGCCACAATTAAGCATTTAATTAACGAGTAAACATGAAACCAACTGAAGCTCTTCTCACTTTTACTTAATCTTATCTGTGATTCGGTTTCAATTCACGGTTGGTGCTAAAATGAGCTGGAAAGCCAAGTGCTAAAGTGAACAGAATAAATCATGAAAATGATATTCTTAACATGAAGAGACTTTTTAGTGTCATCAATTGTCATCATTATTGGTGGTGATTTGGTGAGATACTTGAGAGTAAATATTTTCCATTCGCTTCTCTTCAAGTTGCAAACAGCAACGGAACACAATTATTGAGAAGCGGATGAAAAGGTAACCATGAAGATGATGATGTTCATTGTTTCTTTTGATGAGCAACAATCAATTGGTTAAACGCGAGCACAATGATGATACAATTGGACTGTAATTTAGTCAACAATTGGTGCAGTTAACAAATGTTGCAACAAAGGTGCAACTGTAGTCAATGAAGGTGAATCAGTTTGGCGATTCAATTCTTTGTTTTTTTCCGTTTTGACCTTTTCAAAAGAAACTCTTCAATTGATTTTCACTCTATTTTTAAGGTTCACTTGAGCTTGCCAAATAAATGAAACAATAAAAGTGGCCTTTAAAGGTAAAAAAAGTTGAACCGCCGAAAAGCACCTTTTATCATTCAATTGTTACCTGAAGAAGCAGATTACAAAAAGTGAATAGAGAATCAAATTTTGTGTTCATCTTCATCAATTTCACTCATCATTTCACCTTGTTTCAAATATTGTCAATAACATGATAACATAATTGATTGCAATTGATAAAGTGAATCAATATTTAAAGGATTCAAGTCGCCTTCCAATGGTTACTTAATCGAAGTGAAACAATTGCGATCAAAATGACTGTTTCATTGTATAAAGGTTGGGCTTTTGGTTTGTTCAAATTGAGATTTGATCTTTGACTAATCAGTTTCTTGTTACAATAGACTTGCAAAATGAATCAAAATTGAAAGCTTCCGATTTGACCATTTTCTTGGTAAACATGTAATAACTCATCCATTATCATTTCAATCATCATTTCAATATTGAATAGTGAAAAATGAAATCTCATTCAATTTTCATGGTTAATATCATTACAAAATCAATAAAATAGTCAATCATATTTACTTTATTCCCAAGCAAACCTGAAACCCAGGCGAAACCTTTTGCTAACCAACAATGAATGATGCCGAGCTAAACATTGTTTGATTAATAGTTATAAACTAGCAAAGACTAACCTTCAATTTGAAATACAACAGATAAATTTGATGGAAAAGGTTTCAATTGAAAACGCAAAAAAATGGTTTCGATAATTTCAAGTAAAATGTATTGGAATGAAGGAAGCAGGCAGATTCAGTGTAAACAATGTAAACATTAATGTTAATAGATAATTAAAATAAATTAAAACATTTTCACCCAAAAAAGCGATTCAATGAAAACAAGGCTCATTAAAATGTTAACCTTTTTTTTGGTGTAAAAACATTTTCTATCATAAACTTCATTCCATTGATTAACTCGAGATGAAATTACTCGGTAATCATCAGTTTATCAAACAAAAAGTTATAAAAAGGATTCAGTAAAATGGAAAGAAAATGAAGAGAAGAAAAAAAACCTTTCAAGGAAATAACTTTTTAGCCTTAAGGAGTTGAACAGTTTCAGTTGAACAGCATGTTAACATGAAACATGAGACTGAGTAAAAGATAAAGGCTATGAACAGCTTGATATAGGTAAAGATGATAGGAAAGGTTTAAGATGATGGTGAAGAGGCAATAAGATGGAGAAATGAAAAGAAGAGTAAAATAGGTGAAGAGATTTAAGTAAATATCATTTGACTTTGAAGATGAGTTTAGAGTTGACCAAAGATGAAGATGAAGATGATTGGGTTAGAAGAGGCGTGGAAAGGGAAACTATTAGAACCAATAGAAGGGTGTAAATGAACTTGAAGAATTACAGAATTTCTTTTATTTTTTCCATTCTTTTCACTGGAAACTCAATTTTATTGATTAACTTTTTCTCTTTGGCCAACAGTTGATCATTGAACACGTACTTGGCCAGTCATGATCTATATCATGAATCATCTCATTAAGAATCATCATTTTCCTTTTTTTTCAACTTTCAACTTTTATCCTTTTTTCATCTGAATATTTCAAGTAATCGTCAAAATGTAATAGGATGCTGACGATGAGACAATGAACAAGGAGCAAATCAAGATTGTGAAAAGGCAATTAAATTACCTTTTTGCTTTTCTTTGCTTCTTCTTCTTTCATCTTCAATTGGATGATGAAAAAGATGAGAATTGGCTCCATTTAAGCAGGTTAGTTTATATTTGATGGTGTGAATTATTTAAAGAGTAAACCAGAAGAGAAAAGGCAAAAATGATTACTTTTCTTGGTGAGATGAAGATGAAGATGGGAAAAGTAAAAGTTGAACTTTATCTTTGTTTATTAAATATAAATATCTGGCATAAGAGGATGAGATCTTGCTACTCATCATTTTTCATCATCACTTTTCATCCATTTATAATCTGATTGTGAGTGTATAATATTTATAAGTGTGTTTCAGTTTCAGATTTTGTTCAATTTTCAAGATTGTTGTTGGCCAAATTGATTTAACTCTTGTTCAAATTATCATCATTATTATTATTGTTAATAGATGATGATTGTGATGATGAAGGTGGATGAGGGTGAATTGTTGTTCCTACTAGATCAGCAGCTTGATGACGATTAAGCGGTAGACCAAGCATCAAACAAAGTACAATAAATAAGGATTACATATTAAAATAAATAAAAAACGTTTGCAAAATTAATTTGTTACAAGGTATTGAATGATGTCCAGTGGGATTAGCCCCTTTTTTATGAGCAAAATTATGAGGACCAGTAGAATGAGCACCAGTTGGATGAATTCCTGTAGGATGATAGGATGAAGTCCAGTGAGTCCGGCTGAGAAAAAAGTAAGTAATAATAGTTAAAAGGACTAAAGCCAAAAACTTTGAGTTTTTAGTTAAGAGTTGGAATTTATTTCATATTATTTTATTTAGAGGGTATTTCAGCTATCTTTATCGGCTATTTTAAAAGGCCATTGCTCGGTCTGTGATTGTTGTTGAGACTTAAGAATTTTTTATGCAAATTTTTCAAATATTCATTTGTTATATTTAAAGTTCAAGGTCATCCAAGGTCATTTTGTGAAAATCTCTCCTAGCGATATTAGAAGTCAAATCAAGATCACACCATAATTTTTAAGTCAAATCGTACTGAACAACTCGATATTCTGTCACAAGTGGTTACCCTGAAATGCCCTGTATTACATTTATTGTTATAAAAAATATTCACATTTTGATATTGTTGTTGTTGGTCTGTCTTGAAGTTCTTATTTATGTTGATACTTTATTTAAATTGAAGGCTAAATTTCTGGCGTAAAGTTGAAGACGAATTGAAATACAATATGTTGACAGTTAAATTTAAGGTGAAGTTTAAGGTTAACTTGAAGGTTACATTTCTGTCGATAATCACTTTAAGGTAACAAATTCATAGTTTTTTAAGAGTAATATTGAGCATAATACAAGGAAGTAAATAGGAAAGTTGAAGACGAATTTGAATACAATATGTTGACAGTCACATTTAAGGTGAAATTTAAGGTTAACTTGAAGGTTACATTTCTGTCGATAATCACTTTAAGGTAACAAATTCATAGTTTTTTAAGAGTAATATTGAGCATAATACAAGAAAGTAAATAGTAAAGTTGAAGACGAATTTGAATACAGTATGTTGACAGTTCCTAATGTTCACTGGCAAGGGCTTCCGCGGGTGGCTAAATCGCGCTCTAAACAAAGAAATGTCGGCCATTTTATGCTGAGTAAGGGAGAAAATCTTCTCCCGCATAAAATGGCCGACCTACCAAATTTTAACCAATCGTGGCCTTTCCCTACCTATTTGAGGTAGGGAAAGGTAACAACCACCAAAACCAGTTTCTTTGCAGTTGGCCGGGGCAGCAAAAGGACGTCCACGTTCTGTAAATACATAAACTAAAAGTTTAATTAGTAATTATCGATATGTTGAAGTATGGTTTTGTTGTTTTCACCAATCATTGATTGATAAATTGCAGTTGACCATTTTCCGAATAGTTTCTGAATTGGGAACACGATTCCAATCTTTTAATTTCAAGTATTCCATGTAGCCTCGGAGTGTAACTCGAGCGTCTCTCTCTGGAGAATGACCAGCGATTACATTTGTTGGATCTTCTCGGTGCAATTTTTGATGCTCCGGAAAGAAGAATTTATCTATATATATCAATCCTAAAGGTTGTTTACCGGGCCATAAGGATTGAAGATCAATCCAGGTGATCTCGTTATTCATTAAATCAGTGGGTGTGAATTTTAACAATCTCAAATCACCCTCTCCTTGTGTAATAACTCTTTTACCTCTTAGTATCTCAATGACTGTTGAACGGACCTGATGAAACGGCAAACCAGTAGCCAAATCGATAGGTTGTAACCCGGTTACCTTAGTATTTGAGTAAAATGAGTTCTCCGATTTTACTTCTGCATAGTATATCGTCTGAATTCTAATGACATTTCCAAACCAACCGGATATATGAATGTTACCAACGCCTCCACTGCCATTTCCCTCCATATCTAATGAAAGTGTAGGTAAAGATGGAGAGCCCAATTGTTCTAACTTATTCAGTATTTTAGGATCGTATTGACCAGGGATCTTAAACCAAATATTGCCAGTAAATTCTTCTCGAAGCTTTCTTCTGAGTTGTCTTCGTTTTTCTCGGTATTTGTTTGGTTTTTTACTAATTTGGACTGGTAAGCTAACTGGGCCTATTCTTTTGATTAAATCGGGGCAGTTCTGTCGAAGGTGTGTATTACTGGAGCAGAATGAACAATTTTTACACTCCGTTTTGTGGTGATCCGGCTCAAAGCATAAGCTACAATGAAACAGAGGAATTGGAGTAAGTGTAATCCACCTCAATCTTCCAGTTCGTTGCTTCACTTGTTTAGCTATTTCTTTTATTTCCTTCAGTAGGAAGTTATGAGCTTGACTTATCGCTTGCGATGTATGTGCTGTAACAGTTATCTTCGTGTGTTTATGCATTTTCGGCGGAGTTCCCGACATTTTACACCCTTTTATATTTATTTTTGAAACTCCATAACTGTTGACGAGGTTCCATGCATAGCAGG
This sequence comes from Tetranychus piercei, assembly GCA_036759885.1. Classification (NCBI taxonomy): domain Eukaryota; kingdom Metazoa; phylum Arthropoda; class Arachnida; order Trombidiformes; family Tetranychidae; genus Tetranychus; species Tetranychus piercei. Next base: position 13,909,604 of record CM071879.1, on the reverse strand, counting down.
ATAGGATCAAATAATGTTGATACAATAGTACGCTATTTGCTTCTCGCCCTTCAAGATACTTAGGACAACTCCTTTTCTGGTGATTTCGCTCCATCCTGTTAGATAAAAGATAAAAGAGAAAAAGAATATGATTAATTAGTCCCAATCACCGGGACTTTTAATTAAGACCCATCACCGGGTTTTATTCGACTTATTCCAATCACCGGACAATGTTTTTTTTCATTACTCTTTTATTTCATATTTTTTTTTATAACCCATCACCGGGTAATATGTTTTTTATTTTTATTGTGTTTTTTTTTTATTTTTTTCCCATCACCAGTTTATATTTTAAAATCCCGTTTAATAACATTTATGTAAAGGTAATGCTTCTGGTTGACCTTTGTTTTTTGTTCTATTTTTATCCCTTTCATCGTAAACTATTGAATACACAGTTCGTTTTGGAGTCAGCATAAAGCGGACACTAAGGGTGCATAATAAGAAACAAATGGTCATCAGTAATGTAATTGCGATCCATTTAACATAATCAAACCTCCAACTTAGATTTATTTTCTCAAAGCTAGAGATTACTTTCTCTTGAGCTGTCTCTAGAAGTTCAAATTCTAAGGGTGCTACCTTAATTTCTTGATATTTTGGTTGGAATAATTTTAAATTTATCGCTTGAGTATGTTCCGTTACTCTAGGACCTCTAGAATAAATGAAAAAAGTGTTCGAAGTATATTTCATTTCATCAATACTGAAATTAGTATATTTCGATAGTTTTATAACTTGATTTGGGCATACGTAAGAACCAGAATATAATTCAATTCTATGCCCAGCACAATGAATCAAGTAGTGGTCACCAAAGTTTTTAACTTGAATCTTCTCTGCCACAATTGTCTCGTTTATGTTTTTTGATACACAATGCTCATCTTTCCAGAGGTGTGTTTTATTGAAACTATTTGGGCAATCTGACGCCCTTTTGAACATAGGGTCCGGAGATTTTAACTCATTTTCGTCAACTTCACAAAACTGATAAGTAGTAATATTTACCAGTAAGAATTCTGGCCCTTTATAGACAATTTTACATGTGTGTGTCTCATTAGTTTTGTATAGTACGAATGGGTCAGCTTGGTATACCTTTGTGACTTGATCGTGCCTAAAGGTTGTGAAATTTAAACTTAAGATTGGGAATTTTTCTATCTCGTAAACCCTTACTGAAAGTTTTTCAATCACTGATAAATCGCAGTCATCGCATGGTAAAGTTATTTTCAAATTCTTGAAAAAATGCGGATCTAGTGTAGGTTTGATCTGCTTTATACTTTCATTAAATTTTTGCATAGTTAACAGCTGATTGTTGGCACAGGTTACAACATCAGCTGCTTGAAAAGAAACAATCGGTATTAGTCCTTGTATAACATCAATTTGATACTGTTGTTGGTTTATCACTTTTGTAATATTTATCAAGTGTTCGTTTTGAAGTTTTATAGCCTTTTGATATTCAGCATTTTGTTCTCTTATTGCTTGCAAAACTGGTGTAAAATCGACCTCAGGAGTCATAACCTTTTTGTAAAGGTATGCTACTCCAGTAAGTACTACACCACCTACCATTATAACTGCTCCAGTTACCACGATTGCAGTAATCAACTCTCTTTTTAACAGTTGAACTTGTCTCTCTTCTTTCACTGCTATTTCTGGAATGAATCTGATCGGTTGAATATATTTTTCTTCAATAAATTTTGTACAGTAATCTTGTAAAGCAATCATATATTTTCTCGTATCTACGCACCGCAAATAATTTCTTGAAGGACATCCTAATGCGTAATCACTCCTATTCTTTATTACTCCAAATTCATCGTTTTTGAAATTGAGCATCTCTCTACAAGGATTCGAAAAAGCTATAATTATTCGTATCTCTTGAGTCGCCTTTCTGGGTTTGTAACCAGTTTCCTTCCATAAAATTGTATCTCCAGTCATAAAAGGATTTATTTGTCCATTAACTAGACAGATCAGTCCGATCAAAAGTATTAGCGTAACAGATAAAGGAGAGTGTTTGGAGTTTAGTGGATTTGCACGCACTCTTCCCACACTATTCTTTTGCATTTTGGTATTATCAATTGGTTTTTCAATTCTTCTTTGTGTAGATTTATGGAAAGGTTTGAGTTGACTTCCATGAACTCTTCTGATTTTCCCTTTTGCTCCTAAGGGTAAAATTCTGTAAGTTGTTTTCCCAAATTTTTCAATTATTTTATAAGGACCTACGAATTTCGGCGTTAATTTTTTTGATCCTTGATAAATCCTATACATAACTTCTTCTCCTACATTAAAAGTTCTAAGTTTCTTCATGTCATGTTGGATTTTCTGGTTTTCTTTTGATTCAATCGAGAACAATCTCGCCTGATCTCTTAATTGTGACCATTGTAAGATTGATTCCCTAACGGTTTTGGGTAAGTTTTTAAATGTATTAGTGTTCAAAACAATATCAATTGGTAGTTTTGGATTTCTTCCATATAAAAGGTAAAAAGGAGAACTTTTCGTTGACTTATTTATGCTGGTATTATAGGCAAATCCCATCACCGGAATCAATTTTGCCCATTTCTTGCGATTGCCTTCTTGACAGTAATGCGTTAACATGGTGCAAATGGTTTGGTTCGCCTTTTCGGTTAATCCATTTGTAGCTGGGTGGTAAGAAGTCGAGAAAGACCATTTACTTTCCATGAATGTTTTTACTTCTGCAACTATTGATGAAATAAAATTTCTTCCCTGGTCGCTAACAATTGTTCTTGGACAACCATGACGAAGGAAAATTTTATCTATTAAGAATTTTGCAATGCTCTCTGCCATCAAATCACCGATAGCTTCGAGTTCTACCCATCTAGTAAAATAGTCGGTGCAGACAACAATGTACTGTTGTCCATACGATTTAGGAAATGGTCCTACTAAGTCAATTCCGATTTTATCAAATGCGTTATTAACTACAATGGAGTGAAGTGGTGCTTCTAAAGTTCCACTACCCCTTTTATCTAACTGACAAATAAAGCAGTTTTTAACGTAATTTGTGATATCTTTAGACATTTGGGGCCACCAGTAAAATTGTTTGATTTTATTGTATGTTGAGAATAAACCTGGATGTCCAGATATCATCGCGTCATGATATTCTTTCAAAATCTCTGGAACCAATTCTCGAGGGAGAACTATGTTCCAGGTTTCACCGAAATGGTTAGTAGTTAATCGATACAAAGTTCCATTTTCTAGTCTAAATCGACTCATGCGTTTTCTCTCTTTTGGACTTTGAACAGCTAAGTTTTCTAACTGAGCTAATATTTTACTAATTCGAGGGTCTTGTCTTTGTTTTGTTATTAAATCAAAATTTTCTTCAATATTTTCTGTAATTAAAATAGTGAATAATTCTTCACATTCATCTTTTAAATTATCTATTGGAATTTCTTGCATTGGGTAACGGGATAAACAGTCTACATCAGCGTGTTTTTTCCCTGATTTATAAGTAACTGTGAAGTCAAAGGACTGCAAGGCCATTGCGTAGCGCTGCAATCTTGCTGGTAAATTCTTTTTTGAATGTATGTGACATAGAGCACAATGGTCTGTTACTACCTCAAATTTTATTCCTTCTAGGTAAACTCTAAATTTCTGCACTGCCCAGACGATTGCTAAACATTCCTTATCGGAAATCGGGTAATTCAATTCAGCTCCGCGGAGTATTCTACTAGCAAAAGCAATTGGGTGATAACCGTTTTCACTTTTTTGTAAAAGTATTGATCCTAAACCATACCCTGAAGCATCAACTCTGAGTTGTGTTGGCTTACTAGGATCGTAGTGCGCAAGCACTGGAGGTGTGGTTAATTTCATTTTTAGCTCGTTGAATGCATTTTCTTGCTTTGGTCCCCATTCAAAAGGTAAATCTTTTCGGGTTAAATTAGTTAAAGGTCTTGCAATAATAGCAAAGTCCTTAATAAACCTTCTGTAATAGGAGCACAGAGCTACAAAAGACTTTATATCCCTTACTGTCCTAGGTGTCGGAAATCTTTGGACTTTCTGAATTTTCTCAGGATCTACCTCTTGTCCTTGTTCGCTAACAATATGTCCTAGATAAAGTATTTTTTGTTTAAAGAACGAACATTTATTCGGTTTTAGAGTCAATCCTGCTCTTTGAAGTCTTCTGAATATCGTTTCTAATCGTTCCAAGTGTTCTCTTTCAGTTTTAGAAAAAATGAGAAGGTCATCAATAAAAATTAAACAAGTATTGTAAATCAGCCCTCCAAGAACTACACTCATCATTCTCATAAATGAGGAAGGTCCATTTGCTAAACCAAAAGGTAGTCGAGTATATTCATACAACCCACTAGGAGTAACGAAAGCTGTTTTAGGTTGGTCAGCAGGATCTAGGGCCATCTGATGATAACCTGATCTCAAGTCTAACAGAGTGAAGTATTTCATTCCTTGAAGACTGTCTAAATAGTCTTGAATGTTTGGTAATGGAAATTTATCTTTCACTGTGATTTCATTTAACTTGCGATAGTCTACACAAAGTCTAACTTCTTCAGTTCCTTTCTTGGCCACCAACACTATTGGTGAAGCCCAAGGAGAGCACGAAGGAATTACGATGCCTTCATCTATTAAATCATTAATTGATTTTTCTGCAATTCTACGTTTTTCTTCTGACATTCTGTATGGTTTTTGGGAAATTGGAGGATGAGAGCCAGTATTTATTTGATGTACAAAAACGTTAGAAAACCCCAACTCTTTCGCAGTAGCCGCGAAAGCTGGTCGGTACTTTTGGATTAGTTTTTCTAATTCTTTTTGGGTTTCCTCCTGAATATTCTCATTAACTTCTAACTTTAGTTCCTTAACCATACTACTAACTAAAAGTTCAGAGTCTGAAGTTTTGGCTTCACTAAGGAAAGACAAGTTGTCCCCAAAATCACCGGGGTCTGCAATACTTGATCTTTCACTCATCCGAGTAGAAATTGTCGTTGTTTCTTCTTTTTCAGCTAATAGTTTAGCCAAAGTTTGCTCAAGGAATTTAATTTTTCTTTCATTAGCTTGATTGAACACTAGTTTAGCATTTGAGCAGTCAATCCAGAATTTTCCCTTTTGTAAAACATTGAAACCTATTATCCCTTTAAGGTTACAAGGAAGTTGATTTAAAATTATTATTGGTGTTTTTATTTCAACTTCATTTAAAGTATCATAAATGATAACAGTTTGATAAGATTCTCCTAAAATATTTAAAGGAGTATTTCCTGCTGTTAAATTTGTTGGTCCTCTATATTTATAATAGTCTAAATCAAGCTTAACGAATACTTCCTTAGTAAGGATAGTAATTTCTGATCCTGTGTCTACAAGGCACTCAACAGTTTTGCCTTTTATTTTCACTTTAGCAAAAGTTAAATCTTTGCTATTGTTTCTCTTAATCTTACTGATGATTGATAGGACTTGTCTTCTGACATCACCGTCATCATCGTCTTCATCTAAATATTCTCGATAGACTGTTTTTACCACTTTAGTTTTCTTTTCATTGCTCGGAGATTTAGATCTTGATCTAGATCTACGTCTAGCTCTAGGACTTGGTGATCGATATCGTCTACGTGATGAAGTAGGAGTTGAAGAAGGGTTTGGTGATTCCTCTCTTGGAGGTCGCATAGATCTCGGAGGAGATTTACTTAAATTTTTATCGGGGGTGTAACCCCTTCTTCGATAACCAGAAGAAGTCTGTGGTTGTTCTTCATAGTCTTGCCTTCGAGAAGAACGGGGAGAACGCCAAGATTCTCCAAGATTTGACTCTTTTGACCAACCTGTTCCTCTTGGAGCGGTTGGTCTACTAGGGCAATCAGTTTTCTTGTGCCCTACACCATTGCACTGGTAGCAGTGTAAACTTTGATTTAGATTCATTGCGTTCTCATTTGGAGTGAAATTCACTCGTTTTGGCTCAGTGTGCATATGGGGGGGCGGGTATCTAGGCTGGTACCTATTTTGATACTGCTGATTTTGATACTGTTGGTGTGGATAACTTGGTTGATGTTGAGGAGCCTGATATTGGTATGTTGTTTGCCTAAATCGATTTTCATTTCGGCTGTAATCTCTTTCTCTTCTTCGTGTTTCTAGATTCATCTGAAAACATTCAAATTGTTCAGCTAAATTAGAAAGTTGTTCTGTTAAAGAACTGATTTGTTTATGTAGAGGATGTTCCTCACCACTATCTTCTAATAGTTTTATTTCTCCCACTGATCTTTCGGCATGGGATAATCTAGTGTCAAAATTTAAATTTTCATTAGTGGATAATAGGTCCATTCTAGTCTTAACTGCTGGATTTAATCCTCTATGGATAAAACTGTGAACTAAATCTTCGTTCATTTCTGGATTAATTTTGCGACATAAATCTCGTATGTCATAAGCATAGGCAAAAGCTGACTGACCAGGCTGTTGCCTTTTCTCGTTTAATTCTCGCATTAAACTACTTCTGTAATTTGAAGGGGCTAAACCCTTAACCATCTTTTCTTGTAATGCATCAAAAGTGGAAGGCATTTCTTCTTTCTTCAAAGTTTTAATACAGCATCTGTACCATTTTGCTGCAGTTCCATTTAGATAGGCTGGAAGAGCCTTTAATTTAGTTTCATCATCCCATTCTAAAGCAGCAGCAGCAGCTTCAAATGTGTCTAACCACTCTAGCAAATCTTCACCTTCATTATCTCCGGAGAAGTTGCTTATGTAGATAAACTGATTCACTTGTTGACGTTCTTTAGACTTTTTAGTCATGCTAGTTACTTTTGCCTCTGTTTCAGACATTTTCGAGTTTTATTTTACTTAAACCGGCTGATGATATATTGTATACATATACTGAATATCAGCGATAATTTTATAAATGATTATGAATATTGGTGAAATAATTGTGATTAGAACTATTATTTTAATACTAGATTCGTTAATGGTATAAGTGAAGTGATTTTCTTCTGTTTCTAAATCTTCTGCTAAACTATACGAAGTTAATTTAAGTTCATAAACTTTGTCTTCCATATTAGAACCCCAACTAAAATCCAAAGAGTTATAATTATAATGCAGCAAAATGTTTTACACATCTTTCTTATTTACTCATCACCGAGCGAATCAATATACCCCATCACCGGGTTTAATATAATTCTAGTAAAATGAAGTTCATTAAACCATATAAAACTATTAGTACCATACTTAAAGGTAGGAATATTTGAATAACTATTTCGCTATCAATGAAAAATATTATTGTCGTGGGACTGATCATCAGTTCAATCAGTTTAATCAGTTGATTCTATTCAGCTTAATTACTTGATTCAATTTGGTTGATCAATTTAATTCGATTCAATTAATCAGTTAATTCAGTTCAATATGTTTAGTTAATTCAGTTCAATTAATTAGTTAATTCAGTTCAATATGATCAATTAATTCAGTTCAAATGATTAGTTAATTCAGTTCAATTGATTAGTTAGTTCAGTTCAATATAATTAATTAATTCAGTTCAAATGATTAGTTAATTCAGTTCAATTGATTAGTTAGTTCAGTTCAATATAATTAATTAATTCAGTTCAATATGATTAGTTAATTCAGTTCAATTAATTAGTTAATTCAGTTCAGCATCATCGATAATATAGTAATTGGTAGAATTTATTTTGGTTATCCTATCCGTTTCGTTTCAGTTAAACCGATTGTTTCGATTCATTATTATCAGATATTTCAATTCAGATTAATCAGTTAATTTAATTCAATTGGTTAATTCAGTTCGATATTGCAGGTAATTCAGTTGAGTATTGTCACTTAATCCCATTTAGGTCAATGAAACTATAAATTGTAATTCCTCAACTAGCTTGGGTCAGTTTAATCAGTTATTTTAGTCTATTTAATAAATTCAGTTTAATCAATAATTTCAATTCAGTTCAGTTAGTTTTCGTAATAAGCTCGTAATCAGTGTATCTAGTTCCGTATTATCAGCTGATTCGGTACAGTACGAATAGTTAATGCAGTTCACTATAATTAATTCAATTCAGTTTTACACTGGATTCAGTGGAGTTATTAGCAAATAATTGTGCGATTTCCATTGAAAAGATTTAACCTAATCACCGGGTTATATTTTGTTTGGTTTTGATAATGAACGATAGTTTTAGCAATACGCTGTTAATCTGAGTTACTTAATTCATGATATTTAATCTGAACTATACTTGGTATCTATCTTATATGCACTGATAGTCTAACTTATCCGCTGAGATTCAAGTTTCTCCTCAGTCAGTCTGCATAACGATTTTTATTCAAATTATTGTTGGATTATTTGAAGATTAACAATTTAATTCTATATGAAATATGAAAATATGAAAATCCTTATCCTAATCCTAAAGGTGGAATTATAATCACTTTAATAGTAATTTTTTTCTGATGTTGATCTATGTTTCGTTCTAATAATAACTAGGATAAGAGTACAGGTGAGAACAGGAAATAGCTGAAGGTAATCAATAGTGACCAGGGTAAAAGAGTTTAGATGAAGACAATTAAAGGTGAGAAGGCTGAAAGATACTTAACTTTTGTGAATTTATTTAATTCGTATCCCCGCAAGGGTGCCAAATTGTTGTTGTTGGTCTGTCTTGAAGTTCTTATTTATGTTGATACTTTATTTAAATTGAAGGCTAAATTTCTGGCGTAAAGTTGAAGACGAATTGAAATACAATATGTTGACAGTTAAATTTAAGGTGAAGTTTAAGGTTAACTTGAAGGTTACATTTCTGTCGATAATCACTTTAAGGTAACAAATTCATAGTTTTTTAAGAGTAATATTGAGCATAATACAAGGAAGTAAATAGGAAAGTTGAAGACGAATTTGAATACAATATGTTGACAGTCACATTTAAGGTGAAATTTAAGGTTAACTTGAAGGTTACATTTCTGTCGATAATCACTTTAAGGTAACAAATTCATAGTTTTTTAAGAGTAATATTGAGCATAATACAAGAAAGTAAATAGTAAAGTTGAAGACGAATTTGAATACAGTATGTTGACAGTTCCTAATGTTCACTGGCAAGGGCTTCCGCGGGTGGCTAAATCGCGCTCTAAACAAAGAAATGTCGGCCATTTTATGCTGAGTAAGGGAGAAAATCTTCTCCCGCATAAAATGGCCGACCTACCAAATTTTAACCAATCGTGGCCTTTCCCTACCTATTTGAGGTAGGGAAAGGTAACAACCACCAAAACCAGTTTCTTTGCAATATTATAATATGGCAAACATAATTTTGGAAAGCAAATTCCCTCACAGTCGAAAATGTCCTGCATGCAGATCACCCTTCCGCTACAGAAACAGGCCGAGAACAGGACCAAAGTCCATTGAACAATTCGAGAGTCTGCAGGTCTGTTGTTCTTTTGGTTCTTCCTTTCAACAGATTAGGCATTATCCAAGTTTCTCATTATTTTGAATAAATAAAAAACAAACATTTACGTGACAAACCTTGGTAAGGTCTGCATTCAAATTTACAATGTTTCAAAACGGTTAGGTCAAAAAGTAAACGGCGTGAAGTTTAACCTACCCGTTTGAACACATTGTATTTTAGTGGATCAATGAACAATTCATCGAGGATGTAAATTTTACATGGCAGCTTTTTGTGAAAAGTATTCAGAGAAAAGATCGATTTTCTTGAAATTTCTTATAAAGCTAATAGGCTAATGTTCTTTGATGAGGTTTTGATTTTAAAGGAATGTTAGATGGAGCAGCTACCATTTGAGTTGAGTTTTAGTCACAGAGAATCATGTTGATTGTTTTTCCGCTGAATAGCCTTCGATTCTCTGAGCAAAACATAGCTGACCTTTCATCCTGAATTCTGTAATTAGGTAGTATAGTTAATATTTCATTGATGATAATTGTGACATACAGTGAAAAGTATACATCCTTTCAGATGCAAAACAGTTAACGACTTGAGTTGATTTTTGCTTCTCCATATTCTCACCATTCGATTAAACAAATTAAATCTCAATTAAAATCAAGTCAAGTTTGCCCATAAATTGGCTCAATTTAGTCGAGTAGCTACAAATTAAATAAAAAATTTGCTGCTCCAATAGCGCATTACTTCGGATCAATCGGCAAACACTGAAAGAGTAGATGAGGCTTTTCGGATTGAACACTTAAAGATTGATATCTAAACTAAATGTTTCTGAATCTTTTATTTTTTATCAACATAACTTGTGATTTTGTCCATTAACCAAATAGGCTCGTTTAAACGATCAAAGAAATCGAAAGAAAATTTTTCAAGTTTTCTGTTTGTGAAATTTTGAACCCAATTCTGAGCAACAGTCAATGGGTTTTAAATTAGAGTCGTTTCTATGAAAGCTAATAATTTGAAGTTTAAGTTTTTCCGAAGTTTAGTTTAAAACTTTAACTCATAATTGTTGACTTCAAAACGGCAGCTTGTTGATGCTTCTACTATTAATGTTCATTAATAGTTTTACTGTAAACTTGGAGCCTGCTGCCAACAGACAATAGATTTTTGAGTTTAAATTGCGAGTAATTACAGTTATGATGATAAATTATTGCAATAATAATGTTAAACCAGTGAGTTTACTTTGTAGTTGGTTAACCATTAAAAACAGTCATTTAGTATTATATATCAAACTGAAACATCATTATCTGTTTCAATATTTTCTGGTTTTTGGCACTTGTTAACTGTATTATAATGTTTCATTGCCGCTTTTAGAACAGCTTTAATAACATTAGTTTGCTAATTAGATTTAACCTTTTAAATAGCATCAATGCAATTTAATGGACATTTAAAAATAAATGCCAATCAAAGTAAAGCTTTCTTTTGTAATAGCGCATACTCATCTTTAAACTTGTGGGTTGACAAAGGTAATTAATCTTGTTTAATTATGCATTACCTTTGTTTGTTTCAATTAGATTAGTTATTATTCAATTATTTAGTTCAATTTATGTCTAAACCATTAGCTGGTCCATCTTTTAGTTGACTCAGTTTCAATCAAATGACGATCTGACTGTAAATCAACACTTTCCTCCAACTTACAAAACCATAGTACATCTTGCAAAGTGCCAAAATTGCCAACGCGTTAACCTTGAATTTCAAAGTTACTTACGTCTTGAAACAGTTTAGTATCACCCTGATGATGATTTGCAAAAGAAATATTGCTCAGTACGCAAGGGACTTGAGCACACATGTGCCTGCTCCTACGAATCATGGCACTACGCTATCGTCCGATGGATTATGACTGAACGCTTCTAAGTTGGAACCCGTTAAGTACTCGATGTGTAAAACTGTTTATCTAACCGATATTCACCATACCCTTTGGAGATTTGGGTTGATAATAACATCAAGTCGGTTATTCCGACCATAAATTAACGAAATTATGTTCGCCTGAGTATAAAATGATCTGTAGACGACTCAAGAGTCTGCCTGAATGCTGTACTTAGTAGAGTAGTTGCCTGATTAGTTATCATTTAGTCTATTGAGTTTCAGCTTTTGACATGTCACATGGCCGACTATTGCAACCAATGTAGTCGATGGTCGAAATAAAATGAGCGCTTTAATGATGTTTTCAAATACGATTGTCTTTATAGTTATTGGTGTTAATAAGGTAATCTTGTTAACAGTCTCAATGGGTTCTCATGGATAAAGAGTCGACGTTTGAATTGAATGTTTACTGCAATAAAAAACGCTTGTTAAACTGTCTTCATTTTGACAAACCTCAAGAGTATTGAATGCATAATGCATCATAATCATGATGTGCATTGGAATCAAGATTATCATTTTCATCTTGAACATTGTGCTAACAAAAGGTAGCAAGTAAAAGTGAATTGGTCAGACTATAATTTGGCACATTTAATAATCAAAGTAGAAACAGGCAGCAGATGACTGAAGATGAAGGGATGAAAAGGAAGACTGCAATGAAGATGAGCAGAGAGGGAAAAAAGTTGCTCTTTACTTGAACAGGCAAAATAGTTGAACTTGTGCATCAGCCATTCATCTTTATAAATGTCACAAGCAAAAAAGTGGACAATTAGTTAATGTGAATAACTATAAATGGCGGTAAACAAACTGTAGTAATAATAATCTTGCTGATCGGTGATTCGATTATCATTCAATATCAATTTGGTAAAAGTCAATATCCAGGCCCTTCTCCTTACTCTCATCATCTCTTCCTTTTTCACCATCACCAGCAACAAGCCAACAATCCAGGTCAACATAAAACCGGAAACAATTCTCTTTACATTATCAACAAGGGAATCATCATCATCCAACAAAATAAGGTAACATCAAGTTAAACATCTTTTCACTCACATCTTCATCATCTAATCCTGCATCCTCCTTCAACCCTCCCTCATTCCCTCATCTCTCCTCCTCTCTAAATGTTGACTCTCACGCCTTGCTCAATAGACAGCAAACAATACAGAAAGAAAAATCAACCTTTTGCCTTGCAATACCTTCAACACATTCAACTTGAAAATGTTAGTTTTTTTTCTCGAAATTGATAGCATTTTGAAACTTTTCTTCAACATTATTTTAAAAGTTGATTAAATTAGAATGAAACAATCTATAAGAGTAATCTTATCACGAGTCTTTCCAATTTTTCCTGCCATTTATCCGCTGTTTCGATTCGATTTACATTCTGTATATTCTGATCTTCTATCACTAAACAGTTCAGTTAAGTGTGAGTTTAAACTCAAGTTTAAAATTCATTTTCACAAAAATGTTCAACATTCATCATTGAGATTTAATTGCTTTCAGTTTCATTTATTACACTTCATTTTAGGCCATAATTTGGTACCAGATTTTTTACTCGGTTCCGATTGCGATTTAGCTTCTTTAAAAGTAAACTTCATGATGTTTATTTTGATCATTTTATTATCTCTTTCCTTTTGTAAACCTATTTTTTGCTTCAATGATTTACTTTCATCATTTGATTGTGTTTAATTGAACTACGACATAAACACTTTGATTTATTAATTTCACGGTCAACAATTCGCATTTTTTGCAACTTTCAAAGTCAACTTAGTCAATCAATTCAACTATAAAAGCTTCACCATCAGGATATTCAAAATGGCAATCAATTTATTGTCAATCTTGAACTTTGACATTAAACAGAAACGGACAATTTAACAATCTGATGGTTTTGATTGTTGAAGTGTCAGTTACAAGCAAGGATTGTCTATTTCACCATTCGCACCTTCAAGCAAATCAATTGCAATTCAAAGCTTTTATCCAATTGTAACTTTTTCAACAATTTCAAGATTCACTCATCGCTCTCGAGTTTCAATTGATTAGATAAGGAAAACTGGAAATAGTCATTCAAATTAACAATCGTTCAACCAATCAATCGTAACTTTGCAATAAGTCGATCGATTAAATAACAATTGATTAAGTCGCAAAATCGATTTTATCAGTTCATGGTCAGCATTAACAGAGATGAGAAATTACTAGAAAATTTTTATTCACATTTCATGGATTTACAGCTTTAATAACCAAAAACCGAAATTGCGCCGAAAGCAAAAAATCGCAACTTTTAAATTCGGCAGTTTAATTAGCTTGTTAATACAACTACATCAAAAGAGGCAACCTTTTAGTCGATGAAGACAGTTTTCAGAGTATATTAAACTAATCAATAGTTTAACAGGTAAATGTAATAATAAGCACTCAAAGTTTACTGAAAACATGAAGTTACGTGTGTTAACAGGTAAGAGCAAGAAATAGCAACAGCCAAAAGTAACAATTGAGTTAAAAGCAAAGCAAAAAAGTTAATGTTAAACAAGTAAAAGATGAAGATGAAGAGGCAAAAAACATGATTCAATTGAAATCTCTTTTCAGATAATAAAAGTTTAAATTATAGACTGCAATGTTTGTTGATTTAGTTGTTTGCTTGTTGTTTCAGGATGAAGTTGAAACCATTGAAGATCACAAGGTAAGAGACAGGAAAGCTCGCAAAGACCAGAAAACCAAACACAGCAAAACTGAAGGCAAAAAAAGGTAAACTTCATCACCAAATAGCTGTAATTCATTTTGATTGCGAGTTACCTTTAAATTGAGTGTTTAGCCAACCATTATAAAGTGTAATTGATTTTAACTATTAGTTTCATTTTTGATTCACACAAAAGAGCAAAGGAAAGAATCGCGAAACAACAACAGCTACATTCAACAGCAACTGTCAACAATTTAACTTGCAATCAATCATTATTATTAATATTACCCTGATCCATGTAATTTAACTTTGACCACTTTTCATACTCTTACCTGTGATAACTTTTCCCTTCTTTTCACCTTTTCTTCGTCTTCACTTGAACATTTGTACTTTTTCACTTTACAAATGTTATTATCATTTTGATTGATAAATTGGGTTCAATTGAGTCTCAATCAGTCTTGATTAAACGAACCAAATTAACATGTAACTCTATCATGATCAACTATGAATTTGAAAAGAAATGTTGAAGAGAAGAATAAAAAAACTCTAATTATGAAGTGTAACAAGCTAATCATGAGAATCATCATTTTCATCACTTGCATCCCTTCAAGCAGTTCATTGATTATTCAACTTGATAAAGAGCGTCAAATTCGTTGAAATTGCTTGTTGATGTTTGATTGAAAAGACGTCAACTAATATTTATTTAAATGCAAATTATCATGTTTGGTCTTCACTTTGATTCAATTTGAACCAATTAATCGACATTTTTTGCAACCAGTTTTGGCTCTTCACCCAGAAAGGTTAAACTTGAAAGCATTTTAGTCAAACATTGAGATTGTTTCTGTTTATCGTCAAAGCTCATGGTTGACTTTGATGCTTTTAATCGTGAAACTGATTGACTTGTAATTTGGTGAACAAAAAAAAAGGTGACAAAAGGCGACAAATTGTTGACCGTGAAATTAATAAATGTTGTTCAATTAAACACAATCAAATGAAGATAATCATTGAAGCTGAAAATGGGTTCAACTTGTTCCTTTAATAGTCAACAAAGCGCTTCCAAAGGTAAACTTGAAATCGAAAGATTTGATGATTTGAAAAGAATTTTTGACCCTGAAATCATCGCAATTAATCTCATTTTACTCATTAAATTGATTTGTATCACTTTAATTGTCCCATTAAACATTTTTAAATGCATTTTCTTTTCCATTCAATTTGGTTAGCAAATTGAATGCAAAAATCTGTAAAATCAAGTGTTGATAAATTGGTTTTCCAGGTTGAGCAAAAGGCCTTGATTAACATGGCGACTAATCAAATGAATGATCATAATAATCATAATTTTCAACATTGCAACACTTGATAATAACAAATTGTTTAACGTTTGAAAAGTGTTAAAAGAGTCACTTTAACTTGATATCTTAATCAATGAATAAAGTTGCTCTTGAAGGAAACAAGTTGAAACAATTATCATTATCATTATTGTTATTTGGTGAGCGGCAAGGGAATGCAAAATAATAACTTGTAAGTGCGATGTAAAATGAGCTTCAACTAAATTAATAACAATAAACCATAACAATAACAATAAACTGAACACAGAAAACAATTATAAGGCTGATAAGCATAACTTGCAAGATGTAATAATAATGTAGAGTAATTTGATTAAGTGTGGTTTGCCTTTTCTGCTCTTCGTTTTTTTATAATGCTATCAACTTGGCTAAAAGTTAATTTCTTGTTTTATCAAACACTAAATATACACTATTCAGCTATTTAACCATAGACAGGCAGAAAGACAGGCACACTTGGAACAGTCTGAATAGATTGAAGAAGAAGCTAACTGGAAATAATATGCTGGGACGTGAGTTGATGATAATACAACCAGTAAGAAGGCAAGGGAACAAAAATAATATTCAGTAATAATCATGATAATGTTTAAAGGTAAGGCAGAAATGTGAATCTTTCAAGAAGTCTCTTGAGTTTAATGAAAATTCATATTCATACGTTAAGGCACAAGGTTTGCTGTTGCGCCTGTAACTTGTGACTGTTGACTGTTGACTGTTAATTTAATTTTGATTGAAACTTTTATGCCTTTAAATAATGAAATAGTCGTAAAGTGAAGAGGCAAAAGTTGCTGGATAAAAGGCAGATGAGGTTTGATGTTTTCATTTACCTTAAGTTTGCCTCTTTTGGATCGCTAATGAATCTCTTGAGGATTGCAATTGTTTAGCTTTAAACGGCATCTTCAGCTCAACCTACAAACCCCTTGGTTTGTGCATTGAGTTGAGAGACTTGAGTCGTGCCTTGAGTCAAGTCATTGGTTGTGAGTAAAGAGTCGAGTCTTGCACCGAGTCAAGCCTTAAGCCTGCTGTTGATGGCTTAATAAGGCTACTCTGTTGACCATTCAACCTCTTTCCTGATTCTTTAATGAGCTTGTAATTGTTGATCTTGCATTAACTAATTGTCCATCATTTGCTATGTGACATTTATCAAGATGAATTGCAAAGCCACTTTTGTACATCAATGTACTTCAACTGTTTAACTCCCTGTTTTTACCTCCTTTCTGTCTGTTTGGTTAACTGTATTTAATATTAAATTGAATTGCGTTAAAAGAGAAAAGTAATCATTGAATTAATTAAATTAAACGGACAGTTTAAAAGATTCACAACTGTTTCATGTTTACCAATCAAGATTTTTTTTGCTCTCCTTTTGGTTGCCTTCTTCTCTATTCAATTTGTTATTTATTAACTTCCATTATCATCATTATTATTTGATCAGTTTTAATATTAAACTTTTATCCAGTTGAACATCTTGCTTGACAATATATAAATTCATATGAATGGTACAATTTGATTAGAGATAAAAGGCAGATTCAATTAATGGACGCTTTAAAGATTAACCCTTCTTGCGCTGTCTGTTGCCAGGTTAACTTGTTATTACTTTTCATTAATAGATAATTTGTATTCTGTATTATTAACAATAATGATGCTTGTTATCATTTCATCTTCACTCATCTCTCTTCATCAATATCATCATGGTTAACTTAATGAATGTTGAATATGTTAAATAGTGAACAACGTTTTGTCTTTAACCATCAAATTAACATAATTAAACTTGATATACTCTTTAATGATATTTGATGGTGAATAACGAAAAGGCATGAAAATTCATTTCTCTTTTTTTTGGTTCTCTTCTCCTTCTTTTCCTTTTTGGTTAACATTTAATTTATTAATCTCATTTACAGCAACAACATGGTTATCATCATGAGCCTGATAATTGGTGTTATTTGGCCATTTAAAGATGCATGCTTTGTGTCAGTGTTAATGCTGTACAACACTGAAAACATGATTGAAACAACGTTGCTTATTAACTTGATTGGTTTGGAAAGGCAACACCAAGAGCAAGGTAAGAAACTTTAACATGAAATTAACGGCATTTACGGCCAATTATTCAAACTCCATCATTATTTGCTCTGCGATTGATGCTTAAATAGATGGCTTATGATAGCATGTAAATAATTCCTTGGATCGTCATTTAAATTCATTCTCATCGTTTGCTCTCTGTGCTTTTAATCGCCATCACTTTGTTCAAACTAAACGCTGTAATCAAGTATAGCAACATTTAAAGATGCAATTAGAGTGACCAATTTTGCTCTTTCAACCATAACATTTGTGTGTTGCCAGGAAATGTTGGTCTTTTTAAGGTAAAGGAAACCTCTGATTAGTGTCCTTTTAGTCTTTACTGTCCACAAAGGAAAGGTCAAAATAACAGGTCATGATGGACTAAAACAGGATGGATAAAATTTTCCCATTGGAAAGACATTCGAGAGTCAATTGGTAATGATGAGGTTCATTCAACAAAACGTTTTTTACTCATTGAAACCTCTTCAGTCGATAGATTTTTCTATTATAATAATAATCTAGAAATTCATGCAGAAGATTAACTTGTTATTGTTCTTATGAAAGTGTAATCGTGTCGAGTTCCGCATGTGTGTAGGCAAGTTGCTTTGCAATATTATCAGAGTAGAGGATTAAACATTAAATTTTATTTAAAATGAAAAATTTATTTTAGCTTTATATTATAGAATCTCAATAATTAAAGCGATCCTGGTTAAGCTTTATCATATAATATTATGAATCACAGTTTTCAATTCTATTTATATTCTGTTTATATTAATCATATTTTATTCCGATTGAAACAAATTGAACAACAAAATATTTACAATAACATGATGTAAGTGTTTCTAAATTGTTTCATGAAAAGCTGTGTTCATTTGAAAGTGTGATTAAAAGGCCATTTACATTGTAACAGACTAAATTGTTTCATTATGTTTCTCTTTGTGTAACAATAATAATAACCATTATATGACAACCTACTCTTTAACATTATTATCAATTGATAAACGCCTAAAGATATTTTCTTGTGGTTCTCAGGTAACAGTCAATTTGCCTAATTTGACCGCAAATTTAAAATGAAAAACAATCTTGATTCTACTCTTGATTTCCATCATTTCCATCATTTCCATCATCATCATCATTCTGATCATCTTCTTACCCGTATCCTCCTAAAATGATTTTAAAGTCAAAAAAAGATACTTAAAGATTTACACGATTCTTTAAATACTAAGTAACATTAGATGATCTCAAGTAGGATGTTCACAATTGAATATGAATATGATTACATTTAAATGTTAGGCAAGTCTATTTAACTTTACAAATATGATTATTCAAACGTGATCGATTTAACAACAATATAATCATAATGATGGTTAAGATTTTTGTTTTCAACAATTTGTTTGTCAAATGTTTCTCTTTTGGCCATTTCAAAACATTACTATTAACTTTCAATAAGATATGAACCATCAAACATTGCGATGAAAATCAAACATTGTATTTTACCTTACATTTGTTGCTTTTGTTCACAGTAAAAGCATAACTAATGGCATCGCTTAATAGGATATTTAAATGATACTTTTCATAGGATTACTCTGAGTTGATTGCTATTGCCTGTAAACACAGATTCGATTAACACAATCACTGGATTGAGAATTGAAATTATCACGATTTGTTAACTTCACACACAATTTTATAATGATAATCATTTGAAATCTGTTCACTATCATTATACATTCACATTGTGCCATTGACAAAAGGTAAACAAGTGAAACTAAACAAGAGCAGAAAGCTATAAAAAGTAAAATAAAACTAAAAAACAAAATTGTTTTGATTCGAAGTGAAACATGTTTTGCCGTTTGCCAAACATAACGAACCTATCATTATGATTATTTTACTCAAGTGTTGGTTACTTTTGTTTAGGCTTCTGAGTGATTATTTTGTGCAATACAAATAAATATTTAAACTTGCCTTTTGAATATGAAACTTTGGATATTCTGTGGATCAAAAGTGAAATTGAAATGAAAAAAAGTATTTCATTGGTAAACCTTTCAAACTCGTGATGAACCAAATCTAATGCACTTAACCTTGTTATCATTGATTCCACATCAGGTTGGTTATGGTTGGTGCTGCTTCATTTATGTTTCACTAAAGACATTTTTGTGTTTTCAAAACTTTCTCTTTGCATTCCATGAATACCAGCTAATAAAACGTGATCAGTTTATTTGGGCAGATTTTGCATGTGAAACTGTTTTTTCTCTCAATTTTACATGATATCACTTGAAAATTCAAGATTTTATGCCATTTGCGTCAATAAAATGTAAGCTGGTCTCAACTTTGGATTGTTTGGATTGAGAATGAAATCAATTTGGCAAATTAAAGACTTTATGTTGAAATGATTGAAATGTATTCATTTGCTAACTATTGGTCATATTCACATGATACACATAATCTTCATATTTACTTCTTAACTGTTGCAATTTTGAATAATCGAGACTGAATTGCGTGTCAAGAGAATCAGTTGTTTCAAAATTCCCTGACAACAAAAGTCGTGCTTCAAAATTCTATCTTCAGTAGATATATCTTATCTGATTTCTGTTCGAAAAGGGTTGAAAAACTCACATATACTTCAGAGATTTCATAATGGCAGAGCCAAAAGCTGAAAGAAGAATCGATCAACTGAAACACGAGTTACATTAAAAAACTTACAAATGAATCGAAGGAAATGAAGTTGATGGAAATTATGTTTCAGATACATGTTAATGTATACAGCTTTGTGTGACGTTGATTCTTAGTCGAATGAGAATCAGCCTAACTGAAGTTTAAGCGATGCTCTATTGAAAATTATATCCAATATCAAGTTTAGACTTGTTAGCTTTCACTGAAAAGAAACCAAATCAAACCTTTTCTCAGTTTCTCAACACCAAACGACGTAAAACTGTTGACTCTACAATATATGAAAAGATCAAGATCATGGGTTCATCGATTTTGGGTTAACATTCCCCTTGATGAACCTATTTTTCACCAAACTCATCAACATTTCCTTCTAATCTGGCACAGAAAATTATCTCAATGAGCTTTCCATAAACACTGACCATTTAATTTGATAACAATGTGAAGAAGGAATAAAATTGAATACAAAAAGGTGAAACAACTGAAGATGATTAAGCGGATGATATGATAAAACCCGAAGCAATAAGGTTAATATTATGAGTGAATAAAGCAATTCTCCCAAAGGTATTCTTGATCATCCATTCTTGTGTATAATCAACCAGCCATGAGTAAAACTAAACTGACAGAAAATTATGATTATAATAATGGAAAAGGATAAGATTATTGTGAATAAAGTTGAATACATATTCATTTAATGAGAATGAGAATTACGAAAGAAAAGCTGGAAAAGAGAAAAAAAATGAAATAAAATAACCAAGAGATCGCTTCTTTTAATGATGATTAGAGTGACTTGGTGAAACTCCCTTGACAATAATTAACTTTTGTTTTACCTTGTCCAGGTTAAAGTTGATTCGTTTGCCAATCAATAAAGTTGAGTGAGTTGTACAACGATTAACAGCCTTTATCAAGTCCATTAAAGTGTCTATTCAAGTGACTATTAAAATTGCCAATGAAAACCAATTGCGCCCAAATGATGAACAATCAAAAAAAGATGAAAATTTCTAAACTGTTTTCAAGTTTTGATTGATTAAATGGCATCCAATTATCATAACTAATGTTGGTTGATATAGACTTTCATATTCTCATACTTGATTAATAGCAATCATTTGGTTCCATCAACTTGGTTCAACTTTGACACTTCAATTGACACTTTTGTTTAATTATCAAGTTAATCATTTTTAAGTGCTTTTAATTAATCAAATTTCAAACCTTTTTTCCCCTGTGAAACTGAATTCGTTTAGACGATTTTTCCCTTTCAAATTATCGCTTTGATCTTTTTATTTTCTTCACTTGAAGTTTAATTGTTGCATGTAGTTCAACTAATAACAGCTATGAATAAGTATTGTAATAACAGGTTGAGTTAGGTGGAGTTGTGAATCGCAACTGTAGCAATCAGAATGATTGTGATTAGTATTGAAACACGAAGAAAATCGAGTAAATTTTTCTTCTTTTCACATTTTAGGTTTAATTTTGGGTATTGATGATTATGAATTTCACTATTATTGTTATGTTAATTGGTGCTTTCTTTTAATAATGTTGCATAAAATAATATACATCACTAATGATACTAATCATGTTATTACCACCAAATGCTTGTTCGCCTTTTCATCCTCTTATGATAATAATGATGAAATAAAAGGTGAAACTAGAAATGATTGGCCAAACCTAAACCAACTTTTGGTTCTCGAAGCTTTCAGTTTCATTCAGTTTTGATGGTTTGGCTTTACACTCTTTGCGTGTTATCATCTTGATTTGAGGCTGTTATGGCTCAACCAATCAAGGAAAAGTTCAAATTAACTCTTTAACTGTTCAATGTTTTCTTTTCAGTTGTCTTTATTAAATGATGACATTTGGCCATTTGACTTACAGACTTACTTTGGTCATCAGTGTCAGATCTATTTTAAACTGATTCTCAACTCTTCAGTCTTTTGTTGCAAGCTGCATTTGGTCTGCAACTTATTTCAATTTTTTCAAATAAAAAATTTGAAATAATCAAAATATTTTTTTAGAAGTTCAAATCGTATAGGAAAATGACCTTTAGAAGTCGTTTGAAGGTCAAATAAACGAATAACCTTTAATGACCTTGAAACTTTGGGATAATGATTCTTCACTTTTGAAAAGACTACACATCAAATAACAACGACCTAGCATGTTTGGTTCGTGAGACATCGCATTAAACGTAAAGTAAATGAGGACGAATAGCCACAGAATACAATGCTATAATCTCTGACTAACATGGTAACCCATTTCCGATAATCTATGAGAAGCAATAATGATAGTTTTAGCAATATTTAACCTAGAATAAACAAAAATTCAATGCTTACCTCTTTTGCACCACTTCAACTACATTCGATTCACATTCAAAGTAATAAAGATTCGATTAAATTGCTGTAAAAAGCCATTTCAATTAATTCAAAAAGCTCTGAAAAACCAATTTCAATTTTAACAAAAGTTAAAAATATTGTACTGATTTCTTATATACATTATTGAGTTTTAGTATTGATGTTGATGTTAATATCAATGTAATAAAATGCGTTTGACTGATGAGTTACGCGATATTGTGTACACTGTACGTGTTAACTTTCGCAAATAAATAGGATTTAACATAGCATGGCGTCGCGATTTGAGCTATTTACTATTCAATGTTTTAATGTCGAAATATTGAAATAAACTTGAAGGTAAAAATGCAGTTTGATTGTAAAACAATCTGAGAGCAAGTTTGCTCGAAACTTATCTTTTGGTGGGCAAATTTCGAGTCCGTTTTGCTGTGAAATTTGTTTAAAATTTGCATAAATAAATGATTAAAATACAGTTAAAAGTTCGATAAGGTGAAATCTCGATAGTCTCCATCTATTGATCAGAATAAGATCTATTAATCTGGTCTACATCTTAAGATTGCAAATAAATGCTGGTTAGTTTTGTTGAATCTGAACCATGTCATGTTATCGATGAATATCACTGATTCGCAATCAACCATTCTGCTATTCCCAATCGTTTTATTACAATTGTTTGGTACTTTTGTATCATCACAGTCATTTAGATTGAAGACTAATTCAACAAAGCAGAGACATGCAAGTCAATCATGAATGAACAAAAGTCATTTTTAGTGAGCATTCAAAGACTTAGATTGGCCGAGGATACGGTCATTCAAAAAAGACTGTTGAAATATCACTTTTCGACTTTAAACTGCCGATTCAAACTGATATTGTTCAAGTTGAATATTGTTAATATTCCGTTGTTTATCTTCAATTTCAGCTAAACGTTTCGCAAAAAAAGGTTTTCCTAAAAATTTTGCCTTTTCTGTAATCGAAAATGAAAGTTAACAATTTTACTGTGCAAAGTTGATCAATAATTTTATAGGCAACTGCAAATTATATAATTCAATAGTCGAGTTTAGAGTAATTTATGTTTAATTCTCAGCTTGCTCATTCTAATCTAGTAACTCGCATATTTTTCCACCAAAGGAGTGGCTTTGTCCTGAAAACTGCTACATATTTCAAGTACATATTCACATAATTATAATAACAGTTGAAAACAACTATCCTATTGATGAAATGAAATGATAATGCTATTTGCATGTAGGCATTGGGCGTGCTTCATCAAATTGATGCATACTTTGCACTCATTATTGCCATAGTCCAATGTACCTCATTAATGATGTTAACATTGTACCATTCGGAATGTTATTAAATGCAACTAATAATAGGTTTGTTCAATTTATTTCTACTTTTTTCTTCTCCATTCAATCGCATTCATGATTTCAAGTTAAACTTTTTTTGGTTCATCATTAACATGAAATTAACATCGATTCATGAAATTTGATTGCCTCAAAAGACTAAGCAAAAATACTGTCCCATTTAAATTCGTAATGAGGATTTACTTGGTGAAACGTTTTCAATTTGTTTCAACGAGATTATTATAGTAATTTGTGTACTTGATAATTGGTCAATTTAAACTCATGAATACTTTCAAGTGACGCTAAAATGTATAGGCAAAGCTTCAACCGGTCAAAGTTTGTTGAAGCAAAAATTTCAGCTCATAATGGGCATACTTTTAGCATGATATGAAAAAAATTACACTTTATTTGCAAAGCAATCGGAATAATGATGCAAAAAACCGTTGATGATGATGACACTTGAATCTACTCAAAGAATCAATCATTTCGCTTCCATGAAACATTAGTAATTGAAACATCAGTTTCAACGGCTCTTCATAAATAAACAGTAATAAACAATCAATAAACATTAGGATAGATAGTTAGTTACCCTTTTGATATAAACTTTTGTCGAGCCTCATGAATGATGAAAGCTTTAGATTGCAGCTTTTGATTGTCATTTCTTGTGTTCTGGTTAGACATACAACAACACCAACAACAAGCACTCATCGATCTTACCCTTTCAAAGAGGCTGCACAAAGGATCCTAGCTGAAGCACAAACTTGTCAGTACTTGCTTCTTGCTTCAGTCAGACCAGCTTTGTTTTCAGAGCCTTTTATCTCGAAGTTCCGGGTCTGTAAGTCCAATATCGTTGCACTTTCTTGTTCATGTCAAGTCAAGCTATAAACCTTCATGAACCTTCGCTAAAATATTATAGCTAGCAAGTGAAGGGAGAAAGCTTTTTGATTACAATCATGATTAGTCAGATGGCACAAAGGATCTTTCCTTAAGTAAGCGAAAAATGCCGCAATTGCAAAGCCTTTCGATTTGACCATTTGATCATCAAGCAAATTTACTGCAATGAAATCATGTAATGTAACTTTACAGTTATTAACAAGCTGACCGCGTCCACTTGATCTCAACTTATGTCACAATAATAATGCAAAATAACCTGATGTATAGCGAGATGTTTATTTTTACTGAAGCGTCCATTTGAAAACTGGTTCAAACTGTAAATGATTTCAAGTAAATTACTTATCACTTGTGTAATAGTTTAATGTCAATAATTGAATTGATGAACAAGATTACCTTTTGCAAGATTATCAACAATTAGTTATTATCATTATTACCTCAACTCATTAGTATGCATCTTTTTATGGTTTGACTTTGAATCATTTAGAATAATATTATTGTTATCATTATAATTATTATCATCTTTTTAAATATGATAACCTGTTTAATGATAGGTTCAACGTTTGATTAGTTAATGTTGTCACGTTTGTTTGATATTATTTTGCATTTGGATGATGGACTCGTTTTCATTTTATATTTTAAATGACTTGGTAACCTTGATGGTCTTTAATGGCAATGATAACAGGTTTAGTCAAGTGATGAGAAGCTTTAACTTTAATTGTAAGATGATTAGTTTGACGATGCAACCAAATTGACCAGAAATTGATTAAACAATTAATCAAGCAACCATTACAATGATATCAATTGAAATGGTTGCTCATTATTTCTGCCATTTCTTCCCTTTCGCTTTGTTATTGAAAAGCATTTTCATCAATTTCAATTTTACTCTCATCTTTAACAAATTGTCAACCATGAAATATAAAATTGATTGCCGATGAATTGAAAAGATTGTTAATACAAGTTGATAAAGAGACAATTTTCCCTTCTTTATTGGGTCCACTGTTAATCTAGTTGAAAACATAATTGTTATTAAATGTTTGACTCACGATTCGCTTCGATGATTTGGAATCAATTAGCACAATTAATTGAAAGGGAAACTAATTATTAAACATGTCAACACATGAAACAAATTTGAATGAACAAGAAGACGATTAAAACTCTTTCTCATTACGCTTCATGGTATTAATGAAGAGTTGATTGTCGTAATGATCATGATTCAATTTTTAGTTTAATATTGTTTGATTTTGAAGACAAATTATTTTCTTGTCCATTCATGCTAAATGTTTAGCAATTGGACATTTTTTCGACATTTGATGAACACAGAAATTGATTGCACTTGATTGTTGTTTGCTTGTCATGTGTTTTACAGGTGAAAGTGTGCATTACAATTTGACTGTTTAGACGACAATTTGTTGATGAGTTTTATAGTTATCATTATGATTATATTGTTGTTAAATCGATCACGTTTGAATAATCATATTTGTAAAGTTAAATAGACTTGCCTAACATTTAAATGTAATCATATTCATATTCAATTGTGAACATCCTACTTGAGATCATCTAATGTTACTTAGTATTTAAAGAATCGTGTAAATCTTTAAGTATCTTTTTTTGACTTTAAAATCATTTTAGGAGGATACGGGTAAGAAGATGATCAGAATGATGATGATGATGATGATGATGATGATGATGAGGAGGAGGATGGAAATGATGGAAATCAAGAGTAGAATCAAGATTGTTTTTCATTTTAAATTTGCGGTCAAATTAGGCAAATTGACTGTTACCTGAGAACCACAAGAAAATATCTTTAGGCGTTTATCAATTGATAATAATGTTAAAGAGTAGGTTGTCATATAATGGTTATTATTGTTGTTACACAAAGAGAAACATAATGAAACAATTTAGTCTGTTACAATGTAAATGGCCTTTTAATCACACTTTCAAATGAACACAGCTTTTCATGAAACAATTTAGAAACACTTACATCATGTTATTGTAAATATTTTGTTGTTCAATTTGTTTCAATGCCAAATCAGAACCTTTGTTTTTCCATGTTATCAATTGTTCCTGAAAATTGTGTTTTGTTAAACTATTTAGCAACACAATTTGAAATTTGTTATTTCCGTTATATGGACAGTTCACTTCATAAGTAAATATTGCGATGTTATTAGTATTTATCCTTTTCTCATCACTTGATAGGTAATTTTATGGTAACTTTTTTGTCCCTTTATACATTCTTTAATCGAGCTGTAATGTAGCTTCTAAGTTTTATTTCTGTCCTTTGCTCATCTAATTAAGCAGATTCAATTGTTATATAAGTTTCGTTTCTCTTATTAATAATATTAATAGTGCAATGATACCGATCATCATTACTTTCATTATCAATTCAGCGTTTAATACATGTATTAGTTTTCAATGTGAGTGTTCAGTGTTTATGCATGTTTTGATGCGCTTTGCTAATTTTTCGATTGTAATTTATTCTGCAAACTGAATTGCAAATGATTTGATCGAATTGTGCTTCTTTAAAATGATTGGTCTTGTCATTTTGTCAGAGAAAATTTATTGATTCTCATTTTTAGTTAAAAGCTTAATGTCCAATTAATTGTTTCACTTTAATAATGATTACACTTTTTAAACACTTCACAGTTTCAGAGTAATTTGTTTGAACATACATTCAAAGACTGTCTCGTCATTTTCAATACATGAAAGTAGTCAAGTCATGAATACAAAGTATCAAAAACAAAGTATCAAAATGAAGAGGCTGAAGGTTGCAATTTTTATTACAAAGTTAATTGTTTGGCTGGCATATAAAAAGCAAGAGAGTAGAGATCAGTGGTCAATTGTTGTAATCAAGAAGAGTTATCAATAATTATTCCAATAGTGCTCAGTACAAAGATTAAGGTATAAGATAAAGCATTCAAAAAGGCAAGATGAGTTTATAAACACTAAAGGGTGACAATAGGTAAATTATACAAATGCAGTAAAGGCTGAGATAATGAGACAAAATTTATTAACGACCCCTAATTAAGGAGGAGTTAAATTTAATTCGATTTCATAGAATTATATTGCGATTTTATTAAGTTTTAATAATTAACTCATTTTAATTTTCTTTCGTGGAATATCAATCAAAAAACTCTAGAAATCAGATTAATAAGACAATTAAGGTTAAATCTGATCTAAGTAGTCATAAAAAGTCCTTTTCTGGGACAACTATTAACTACTGGGACACGAAATCTTGTCCGGGTCTAGGCCAATGTAGCACACCGTCTGACGGTGTAAACTAATAAACTAATAAACGACGAATAAACTATTCCATGAGAGTCTCATTCTTTCAGCCAAAATCTCTGAGACATAATGAAGGGTAAAGCTTGAATAAAAACCGAATCAATGTAGTGAACATATTGTAGATGATAAAAGTTCATCGAAGCTTTTGTTCACTAACATCAACTTAACTCGTTATTAAAATTCGTCTTATTAATCAATGTACAATTACCCTTCTGCACTTGTGCATCTCAATGGTCCCTTTTTTAGGAGGAGTTAGATCTACTTTCGCAGGTCGGCGAATTTTGACCCGTTTCTACAATTATCAGTTGATTTAATTCGATTTTCTTTCGTGAAATATCAATCTAAGCTTGAAGCAACATTTTAGATTAAATTTGATCTATTAAAAAAGATTGAAAATCATGAATTGCGCTACCTGACGAATAGTGAAAATAAGCTATTTCACAAGAGCGCAGTTTCTTACAATTACTCTTACAATTTTAATTGTTTGATAACTATTATAATTAATCGTTTTTCAGTTTGAATTGTAATGCATTTGTCGTAACGACGATACATATACACGCTTTGTTGTAGAGTACAGATCTTCTTTCAGAAAAGTTTTATATTTTTCACTTCACTGCCCAAGCACTAATATGTTAAGTCCCATATCTCCTCATAAGCCTGAATCTATACATCTATACAATATATAAAGTCAAAACATGAAATATTTGCGGGAAGATTGTGCCCAAACTGAGCGTGTTCTAAATAAAATTTTTACATAGAATGAAAGCCATGATTAAACTACAATCACGAAAAATAGTCAGGACTTTCTCGGAATTCAGGTTCCTGAGAAATTCACGTTTGAACAGTGTGGGGGAAAAATGCAGAATCCGTATTTTATAGCACTGTGTTTGGGGGGGAATTTTCGGGTATTTAGGTTTATTGTTGGATTAGGATTTTATGTAGCTTTGAAAATCACTCCTCTGATAAAAATGAAGAGACCCGGGAGAAGTAATGCCAAAAACACGATCATCACAGGTATAAACGCTGCCATTATTGACTTTGTAAAAACCTTGGAGAGTTCTCATCGTAAGATAGGTATGCCAATCGTTCTCGAGATCACCCACGGCACGCTCATGATAAAATGCCCCATAAGGCATAGACCCATCCGAAAGTCTCCAACAGGGAAAGCAGTTAGAACTGGCGAAACGGAAAAAACGCTGCCTGAATCTATTACGCCCCAGAAAAAGATCCTCGGACAAAGGGGAAGAAGAATTGTCACTCGCATTACAACCAAAACACAAAACATGAGGCATAAACAGCAAAACGCAACTAACGATAGCACGCATATCACCGCCGCATTTACCTCCATCATGATAATTTACACAGACAAACCTCTGCACCCTCACAAGTCTGGTAAGATCTTGTACCAACTCCTGAAAACTGTCATCCTCACCCACCACGATAAAAGGGGTTGAGTACACAGAATAAGATGGCGTTACAATCGCAACTTAAAGTTTAAATTGACTTTTGACTCACACAGTAAAACTGCCTTTCAATTAAAGAGTTAAGAGTTGAAATAACCTGCTGCTTCGACTTCAAAAAGGAGATCCAAGTCTCAACTTTGGACTCAATTTTATTGAAAAACTACTGATCATAAAAATCTTTGATTCCATAAATGGACCTTTTCTATGACACTACAAACCCACAAAGTCCAACTCTTAACTAAAAAGTCAGTTTTTGGCTATAGTTTTTTGGATGACATTGAATGTGTTCAGAATTAAAAACAATTTTTGCGATCAGTCATGATCGCAAGCCCGCTTCGACTTTGGACTCTATTTTTGCTCTAACAACAAAAAAATTACATGTGCTTAAAGAAAGGCTTACCCAAAATGAATATTATTAAAGAGAAAAAAGATTTCAACTTTTGGACTTATTCTGACAAGATTTTTTCATTAATAATTTAAGTCTTTTGCATTTTAAATGCATTGAATTTGGTTAGAATTAAAATGAACTTTGCGATCAGTCATAAGCGCGGGTCAGCTTGTTATTTTAATACAATCAAAATTTGGTGTTTCCACCAGTGTCTAAACAGAAATTGACTTTTACCAAAAAAGAAGTTTTACAAACATAGAAGCAAACAAACTTAAACATGTACAATTTACCCTATCACACCTTAAATCTTTGTAAAAGGCGGCGATGCCTGTACGAGGGAAGCTTAAATGCTTTCCTAGTTGCTTCGTCCTTACCTGTGAAGGAAAGCAACATTTCTGTATAAGACAGTGAGTCTCTGCTTTTTTGAGATGAAAATAGTTTCATTCAGAAGGGTGACTGTAGAATATTAAGTTTGAAAACTTATCATTTGAACTTGAATATTTTTCACTAATCAGAAAAGCGAACCATTCGATAAATGACTTTCATTGATATGAAATTGATTAATTACTTTTGGCTGGCTAATGCATTGCATTGAATTGCAATTTGAGTGGAAAGCGTTGAGTCTTACACCATCTAGTGGCTTTTAATGTAACCTCAAAATAGTTTCTTCATTAAACACTAGATGACACACCTAGACATTACCCATTGCGCGACATTTGATAAGTGCCATCTATTGGAATCTAATTTCGTCAACTGTTTGTTATTCAGTTTACATCATTGAAAACAGTATTGCATCGTAAATTTTCCTTACGCATGCCTTTTCCTTTTGCTCAAAGGGACTAATTGCTGTTGAAATACAAGCTTATCGAGCACAGCCACATCGAGTATACAACTGTAGTTAATTTACTCTAATCTGGTCCAATGATGGACTCTTAATGAATTTTGCGACATCAATCTTAATCTAACCAATTGTTTTGCACCATCACCTTTAAAACCAAAATTTAGGTTTCTCTGTCTATCATCTTATCAAGTCTTTCTCATCTCTCCTCATTCATTATAATCTGCTTATTCAAACAACTGGATTATCATTTTGATCACCATCATCATTGCTCTTTACTGTTTCCATTCAATTGTCAACAGTTTTTTATTTACATTTCTCGTTTATATTAGCAGCGAGTAAGCAAGCAAAGTCAACCAACGACAACCTAAAATCAGGTCAGCGATTAAATCCATCACCATGGGCTGTGCCTTTACAAAACACCATTTAAACAACAGCTCGGGGTGCAACTCAAGTGTCCGTAAATCAGGTAACGTGTCCAGTAACCCATTGGAAGTACCTGAACCTCCACCGCCAGATCCAAGGCTTCCTCTCAATGCAAGGCAAAAATTTCAAATAACAAAATCATGGAAAGGTATTCAAAGAGCCATGGAACCAACTGGAGTATCAATGTTTATCAAGTAAGCCGCAGTTTAAAAAGCATTTTTCATTTTCATTTAATCAATTACCATTGATTAATGCAGTTGCCATCCATTAGTTTCTACCTTTGATTGTTTTATATTTGCTGGTTTGTTCACCTGACAAGCACAGTTATTTCTAGTTTAGGCAAACAATAATTATTGATTGCAATAATTGATTAGTAAACAATTCAACTTTCATCAACATTAAACCAATTGTTTTTTACCAGTTTTTTTTCATTCTCGTTTACATTACATTTTGCACCATTTCTGTTTGACTTTTTTGCCTCCATTAATGCTTGTTTCATCAAAAATTTTGCTTATCCTAATGATTAAAACACACACACACAATTGTTTTCTGTGTTGATCAAGTTTAAATTAATTAAACTTGTCGATTTCATCGTTTTTTTCACTCTTCCTCAACATCTTTCACTTGGTTATTTACATTTCATCTTTATAACATTTTCTGGTTCAATATTATTTTTTCTCATCATTCTGATTGATTCATGGTTCAATGCAATTGATGGTTAATCATAAGTGAATTGTCAAGTTAACAATTCAATCAATAGTCTGTTTGTACCTATCAATGTTGAAAGTGAAATTGATTTTCAATGTTTAACTCTGAACAATATTAATCAACTTGAACATCTCACAACAGTTATCCAGTTGCCATAATTGAATAATATGAAAATGAGCAAGAAGTGTGAACCTGAAATCTCAATGTTGACAAGTAAAAGGAGCAATAAAAGGATTGGTAAAAAAAAGCTCGACAAAATGGCCTTGATAAACTTCTTGATTATCAATCATGTAATTCAGTGGACAAAACTGATTAGAAGAAATCTTTTCTTGCTCATTCTGATTCTCATTAATTGGATGAGAGAGAAAGAGATGAAAAGGATGAGGAAGAAAATGAAAATTGATTGAATCTTTATTCATGCAATTCTCTAATAATTTGCTATCAAGTGAATGAAAACAAACAAAATCTAGATTTTCACCCTGAAAACCCAACTTGCTCTTGATGAACAGTTTTTACTTTCACCATGATCATCATGTTGAAGGATACTTGAACTTTCCTACTCTGAATCTTGGCCTGATGAGGTAAGAAGAAAGAAAATGGGAAAAAGAAAAGCTTGCAATTAACAATTGAAGGTTGTGATTCACTTTTCATTTCTGGTCAATTCTTTTCAATCTTTCGTCTTGAATCAATTTTATTGGCCATCTCATCATCATATGATCCTAATTGAAGTCTTTCGTTTTGGATCAAGGATTAAAAGGATGACAAACTAAGAAGATGAAAGATGAAAAGATTTTAATGAAGCAAGAAAAGTGTTCGTTGAAAGAGGCTCATTGTGTGCTTTGGTTGATGGAGCAAGAGTGACTCTCTTCGGTTGCAAAACCATCGACTCTTTGCCTTATCAGAGTTGCACAAGTAACGATGACCAGAGTGATGACAATGGAAAGGATGAAGATGAGCAAGAAGAGGGTGAAGTAGGTGAAGTGGATGAAACTGGAAGATAACAGTTTCTGTTTGCTCAGAGACATTTAAGATTGAAATGAACATTGAGAAGTTCAACTTTTTCCATTTACACTTGAAATTGAACGTCCCTAATCAGTCAATGTGAAAATGTATTTACAATGTCAACCAATTTTGTCCTTTTTTACTTCTCCAACCTTTCATCTCACAACCTCATTAATATCCTCATCGCAACTTTCATTTTCATCTTAAAAACAAATCTTTTCTCTATCATCCTTTTTGATCATCCTTCTTCTCATCTTTATTTCACCTTTTTCACTCCAAGCAACAAAACCTTTTCATTTTCATTCCTTTTATATTCAGCTTAACCATTACCTTTTTGACTCTTTTCAAACTTTTCATGAATTTTTTTCTCTCTCACTCTTTAACAATCAATAACTTTTGATCCCGTTTTTTTGTTCATCAGGTAACTTAAAGAAAAGTTTATGACAAAAAGTTGGCGAAAAAAGTCGAAGAGAAGAAAAAACTTTAAACATTTATCTCACTTTATTAAGAATGTTATTGACAAAAAATAGATATTCTTGTAGAATCTTCCTTCCTTCCTTCCTCTTTATCTTCCTCTTCAAACTCATCATCATTTTTATCATCTCTCACTCCTTTACTGTGTCGCTCTTTGTACCTTTTCAACTGAACAATTTTGATACTTCATTTGATGCTCCTTTTGTGACGATTCGGTGATTTGCCTTTTTGGTTTAGTCTCGAGTGAGTGGGAGAACAGAGTTGAAATGAATGTTGATATTGTTTTAATTATCTGTTAATTTGATTAAAACGAGTCTCATGAAGATGGCTGTTCAATTGAACAGTTGATTTTTAATTTGAAGTAAATGTCAAAACATTGACATTGGCTGTTGCTTTTGCTTCATTTATTTACTGATCACTTTTAATTGTTGTCATCATGCATTGTCACCCTTTACTGGTGATTAATCAAGTGACAGTTAATTTGGTCTTCAATTGAAGTTGGTTTCAACTGGAAACTAGAGCCAATTTACGCTGACGCTAAATGAAAATTTAAAAATGGCTACTTTTCTGATGGTTGAATCCATTTTTTCATCAATGCTCAACAATCAATTCAAGTCAATATCGTGAACTTGAATTTATCGATTTCAAGAGCAATACTTAAGAGCTCTAAACTAGGCCACACTTGCTGATGACTTGACACTCACTTTTGTCCTTTTAGATGTTCGCATGTTTCGACTGATTCTATTGATCCATTAAATTGATCAATTATCATATCGTAAGAATCGATTTTTCTTCTGAATCGCACTAACATTGTTGCTCGAGTTCATTATTATTAATGCCTCTAGATGTGAGTTGATAAGATAAAGTGTAACTTCCAAAGGTTACTTTAATGTGACAAGAAGATAAATTTCCTTGAAAAAAGACAAAAATAGTCTAAAATTTGCGCACAAATTTTCGATTTGTGGCAGGAATCCTGATTGTTGGATTTCATGATGTTATCCACTTTTAGACTTCTGTTTTGTTCAGTAAATTGTATCAAAATCTAGGTGAAAATGTACAAATTACACTTTAAAATTAATCAAACAACCGTTGACAAGATTAAACTGTCAAAAAATTTCAGCCAATAACGAGATTTACTTTGATTTTGAGTTTTGTTTGGAAGCCTAAATCAGCGCAAGCATCATCAATTGAATCATCAATGGTTGATTAGGAAAGATGAAAAAAAAGAACGAAAATCGAGTTAACATTGAATCATTGATAGACAAAAGTCTCAATGGAAAGATGGTATGAAACATGAAAGAGGCGTAAGACTTGGAAAGACACTAAATGGCTCGAAAATCGAAAAGTCATTCTGACATTATGGGATAAAGATACCATTAAGTACTGAATAGGTAAAGTACATAATGCATACTTCACTGAAAGTTGATATTTACCATCAATATTTACCTTTTAATAGAGAGAAAGGTTTGGGTTGATATTAACCTAAAACCGCTGATTGATGAATGCCCAGATTTTGTTTACATAGACTTAAAGATTAATCGATTTTTCGTTCAACCTCGTCCAAGAATCGATCAAAGCGCGCAAATTCGAAAATCGATTCTTAAAGATCGATTTTCAACGCAAACTTTAATCGATTATTGAACGATCGATTTATAGCGAAGCAAAACATGGCTTGAAATTTCCCATATCTTAATGGCTCAGTAGAGCATTAATTGCTAGTTATTGTTACGATACTACGCTTGGCATGAAATTTTCATGTAAAAACAAATGTTCATCTGTGGAATCCCTGCTGGAAAAAGTTCATGACAACTTTATCAGGTTTTCCTGTTGAAGGTTTTTGTTGTTGGTTGGTTCGCATTTTAACTCACTATTGTTTAATCATTTCCTTATTAATGCAGTTTTTGAAGTGATAACCAAATTACAGCTGATGAGATAATGTAACTGAAACAATCGGGAAATTATTCATTTAATGGTGAACATCCTTTCTTCATTTTTCAACCGAGAACAGAAAGGGAAGTTTCATCGTCCAAATTAACGCTTTTTGTTTTTCAAGCCATTTATTAACTACAAGCAACTACAATGAATGATTATTATCATTTAAATTGAATCATTTTCATTCAATTTTTGTGCTCCAATACAATTTACATTTTCATGTTAAACTGCACTCTTTTTTTCCCTATCACATGATAACACAATGAAAATTTCATTGAATAAAAAACTAGACTTGAAATCCCTTGAACCAAAGATGAGAGGAAATATTTTTCTCTGTTCAACATCTTTTGCTCTTGAATATTCAAAGTTAAACATTTCATTCGGCCCATTATTATTGTATGTATTCACATTTGATAAACTTGAATGAACACTCTGATAAAGGTTCATCTGAAAAGATGAAATGTTGTATCGGATGATAAATAGCTTAAAGATTTATCTTTTACATTACCAATGAGTTTGGGTTGAATATATTATATTAATATACGAAATTGCCTTTTCATTTTTTTCTTCATTTCATTTTTTTTCAGGTAAAAATTGTAATGAAATTTCTTTGAGCAAATGAACCAAACAGGAGGGCGAAAAGTTTTCAACTTTTACTCAATTTTCCAGTAAAAGACTTGAGTGAATCAAACATCTCAACTGAGAAACAAAACAAAATGTTCATCTGAGAAGAGGATAACAGTCTAGCTACACGAACACATGGAGTAGCGTTAATTTAACACACAGTTTGATCCAATCACGAAAAGACGCTCTTGTTTCTAACAATCATATTCCCATTGTACTTTTTGTTTACGTATTTTCTTGCCAATATTAAATGCTTGCATTAGTGGACGTACAGCATGACCAGCAATCAGCTCCAGAATCAGCTTTAATATCCATTTTGTTATTCACAGTATTTTGATTTCATTGATTGATATTTTAAAAAGATCGTCTTGATTGGATTCTGATTTGTAAGTCTTGTTACGCCTTGTGTCTTGATAACTAGCCTGGTACCGAAAAGAGTTATCAATTTAAAAGTGAGATGATTTTTGATGAAATAAATTAATCTGAACTCATGCGTTAATAGCTTTTCATTTTTCAGGTCAACTTTATTCGCTAAAGTAACTTGCATTAGAATCAATGTTGACAGTTTCTTAGTTTGATATTAATAATTATTGAAAAGAAGCTGATGAAAGATATCGGATTATGCGAAGCAATACAAGTCTTTGGTGGTTTCAAGTTTAACCTAGTGTGTAACCAGTCTGGGTTGAGGAAGAGTAAACAACTCAGCCTCTTCACAGCAAAGTTTTTACCATTTTATTGATACTTATTTGAAGTACAATTTTCAAGTTGTGAACATTATCGAAGGCAATTTTATCAGATTAAACATCAACATTACTGGATCTATTGTTGAGCAGTGAATTCTGAGTGGAGTATAAATAAAAATTGAACTTGCTTTGATACAAATTGAGAAAATGACTTCTATCTGCATAACTATAATAGGCATAAAATGTGGACAGAAAGTCGTGGAAAGATTAGATAACGAATCTCTCAGGAAATACAGAATTTCAAGAGTTTAGATTTTAAGATTAGAACTATTATACATTGTGCAATGTCTGTGCGTCTTATACAAATTTATGGCAAATTTTTCAATCGATTGAATTTTCATTCATTATAGCAGCTACATGGAGCCTGCATGTTTGAATTTTTTGAGAAACTTGATACAGCTTTCGATTTCCAAGAACATTCAATCCTCCAAATTTTTCCGGATTAATGCTTATTGAGACCTTTGAAAGCTGCCTCAGAGCTACAATTTAAAAAGATGTGTTTATTGGCGAGAATTGATATTAATAGATAAATAATCTGAAGCATCAGTGTCTTTACAAGGAGTGAAGGCGTAGACGATTTTGCCTCCAATCGATTTTTGTCATTTTATTGATTTTGCATATAATCATCTAAAGTTTTACTTTAAGGCAAACTTTGTAGAGTTATGTTAGTAATATCAACAGCAGTAACTGTGCATTTACAAATGTCATTCTTGGTGTGACGAGAAACTACGAGTTCACACTGAGCTTTTTGCAAATTTCAAGTCAAAGTAAGGAGAAATGTTTGGATAGTCAAGCACGTTCATCTCATTTGGAGACCAGGAATTGAATATACAAGGGATCATTCAAGGTTTCATCTGATGAATGCATCAATAATACTGGAAAGAACTGAATCAGTTTGTCCAAAAGCCCGGAAAAATGAATTATTTCGTTTACTTTTTCAATTTACTTTTAATCTGTTCAAATTCAATTTCACATTGTTTTGCACCATTTATTTGCTAATTCAATTTCAAGTGAAGTTTTCATCTGCTTTTTGGAGCTCATTTCACAAGTGATTTTCAGGATTAGCACCTGAACTGTGCCAATGAAACATGAAATATTCTTGTTTCCCAAAAGACTTTCATTTCTCAGTTTGCAAAATGGAGAAACTTGGTCTCACACAGAATTTGAAAAAATCGTAAAAAGCCTCATGAACCAAGCTAATCAATATGAGAGTAAAAAAATTGTTGAAATGAATAAGCATAATCTGAATGGTTTGCTAATCAGATAATGTTTACATTCATTGGAGTGTAAAACATCATTATTATCATTAAACTAATCATGCTTTTAATCCTGTTTTCAACTCAATAATGTTTGTTCAATTTAACCCTTTTTTGTTCATTTCCTTGAGCGTTTAGGTTCCAAGTGAATATTACATTTTACAGATTAGATTATCTGACAATTTTAGTGTTTCCTGAAAAAAAACATTGAATCTCTTGTGATTAAAAGGTTCCTCTTCTAGTGTACTTACACAATGATATATGTAACATCATTAGGCAACCATGATGATGATGAACAGCCTCATGAGAATTTCATTTGAACACTCGAAATGATAATAGGATTCGAACCAGAATCGAGTTACATTTTCTCAGTCCTCTTCCATGTGAATCAAAAATAGAAAGTAAAGAAAAAGAAGATAATCTTTTCTTTTGCTTTTTGAGCTTTTCTGCTCAATGATTTACCGAATTGAAACAGATCTGAATAATGATTTTAAAATTGAAATTTGTGTTCAATTTGTGCTAAAATAATCAAGTTAAACACATATCGATACAAAATGTGCAACTTGTTCATCGATAAAGTCGAGAAACAGAAAAAAAGAAAAAGAAGAAAAGTTAAATTCTAAATGGACTGAACATTATCTGAATTTTGGCTCTTAAAGGGAGATTCCAAGAAAAAGAGTTTTTCTTTGGAAAAAAATTCTAAAAGAATGCAACTGTCCAGAACTGTGTCAATCTCAGATGAACTTGGCGAAATGAAGAATCAAGGAAATGATGAAAAACTGCAGATAAACTGAAAAAAAATAAACTCGAAGATTAACCATTTCA
Organism: Tetranychus piercei; assembly: GCA_036759885.1. Taxonomy (NCBI): domain Eukaryota; kingdom Metazoa; phylum Arthropoda; class Arachnida; order Trombidiformes; family Tetranychidae; genus Tetranychus; species Tetranychus piercei. The sequence goes on along the minus strand of CM071879.1, from coordinate 13,871,115 downwards.
CATTCCAGTTTTGGCTTATTTGAAGAGAAAAATGAATTTGCTTTTCAACCTTTTCCTTTCATCTTTTGTTTTGCCAACTTTTGCATGATATTCAATGATTTTTCATCTCAGTTGATGTGTAATAAGTTTCCATTGCAACCTCAATGTGTCTACATGTGTTCATATCTCGAGGGAAACCAGAAAATAAGGCAATTCGAGTTTTATTGTTTTTCCTTTCCTCAATGCCGTTCAGTAATTTGTCCTTTTCAAAGTTGCAACAGTATTCAGCAACTTGAAACATCTCATGCTTCAACTTGCAGAAGAAATAAAGCTTTTTCCAACTTTGATTATATCCATGATCAGATGGCAAGAGTTTCCCTGGAAAACATTTATGCAAAGTTGAACTTGAAAGTGCAAGTATCAACAAGTCGAACAAGATTGATCGCTGCGAGTTTAATCCCTTTTACCTGTTCAAAAATAACAAACCAAATTTAAAGTTTTCATTAGCTCGAGATTAAAATGTAAATTGATTTTGCTCTTTCAGAATCGACTGGGACTTTTAATCCGAACACAAACTTGGCTCATTAATTTTGTCCTTTTTTGCTGTTTCCTTTCAACTCTTTTAATCAAACCTTAACATGATGAAACCTTAAATCCTGAAACTCAATTTGTTCATTTTATCCATTCAATTGATCAACTTGCAAGCAAAATATTGATTTTCTGTTTCAAACAAGAGCAACTCTTGCCTCTTTAAAACTTGAAAGGTAAACAATCTCCTGGGAGGTAAAATTTCAAATGAATTTGCGGACAAAAGTTATGAATAAAATGGGCAGAAAAAAAGAAGCAAGAAAAAAAGGTAATTTAAATTACAAATGAAAATCGATTCAACCTGAGTTTACTCTTGAAATTGATTGTTGAAAGAAGGATGAAAAGTGCAAGTGAAGAGAAACGGAAAGGAAGAAAAAGTTGTCATTTCTAATTAAGTCGATGAGAACATATTGAAACTGATCGACCAGAGTAAATACATGGAGCAAGTTTCAGATTTGCGTTTATTCAATTTACGATAAACAGTTGATGTTAACCAGACTATTCACGATTAAACTGATTACTATGAAAAGAAGCACAAAAACTTATTGTTCATTTGCGCAGGAAAAGTTAATTTATCAATATTAATAAATTACCTTTTCGGACAAATGAACAGAACCTTTTATATCGAATATAATTGGCCATTTATAATGGTAATGATGAATATAATGGTGAATGGGAAAGCATGGTAAAGGTTCAACTTGTACACGATCATCATGATGTTGACCTCGATAGAATTGAACGAAAAACAAAAATTGAGTTGAAATCTAGTGTTTATTGGGAATGAAAGAGTTTAATGACAAATTAAGTTAACTATTAAACATCATTTGATGTTTATTGCTGTTGATACATGAACGTCAACATTATCATTAACTTGAGTTAAATGGCAACAAGAAATTGATTGCCAGTTGTGAGCTTATTAAAAATAATAAACATTCATTTTGCTCATTAAAATGGTTGAGGTTCAAGTTTGCTTGTTAGTAGCTAAGTTGACCTCAACTTTGTTTCATCTGGAAACTTGAAGCTTATCACAACATGGGAATTGCAAGGGAAAAAAATGAAATTGAAAATAACATCAAAATTGATACAGTTGTATCACTTTGGTGTCAATGAATATTATGTCTTTTTCAAGTTAATCTGAGAGGATTAAATTGAATAGACCGAGTTGCCATCCAATTGATAGTGAACAGTTCAAATTCACAATGAAATAATCCAGCTTTAAGAGGGGAAAGTTGCGAAACTCAGTGAATCTCTATTTTTACTTCCATTTCAAGTATTGCTCAATTTCATGGTAACATGATGCTTATAAGTTTTCGATAGATAGTAATGGTCCAATGATCTCACCTGCAGGTATGTTCAATCAGTAATTGATTGAAGAATTGGTTGAAAGCTTTAGAATGAATTTCAATTAATGTAAATGTTCTTGTCTGAACCATTTTATGCTGCATCTAGACTAACTTTTTTCAAGACTTTATCAATTTAATTTTTGTTTATAGCGAATCAGCTAATTATTTCTTCGCTGTAATTAAGAAGATGGTTGAAAATTAGGAAAGAAAATAATTTATTATAATTGATGGAATGAATTTTTCGTATGATGATTAAGCTCTTCTATCAAATTGCTCTAATGTTTTCACATACTTTTGCTTTCAATTATTTTATCGAATCGCTAAACAAATCTTGAAAGGCAACGATAATAAGGGAATTGGAGTTAAAGCAGTGTTCAGGTGATAAACAAATTTTAAGTTTCAGTTCATTAATGTTGAAAAAGTACTTCAATTATGTACAATGATCACTTAGAAAATGCACTACAGTAGAAATAGCTTATTTACACTATTCTTTGGGCAGCGTAATTCATGCATTCCAATCTTTAACTGATCAAATTTAACCTGCAATGTTGCTCCAAGCAAATTTTGACAGTTTTTGGATCAATATTTCACAAAAAATTGAATAAAGTCAATTGATAATTAAACAAATCGAATTGAAATTCGTCGAACTGTAAAAGTTGATCTTTTTATTGGTGGCTTGCTGTGGCACAAATATTCGCTGTTTAACTCTGTTTATTCGATGTACATATTTTGCTCCTAAACGAAGCAAAGATTTATAAGATAACTTCTCGCGTAGCCAAAATTTAAGCATTTTGACAACGGGTATCAGCTCCACACGGCAATGGATGGTACATAGCTAGTATATATAAAGTCCGGGTCTGGGACAGTTTAAAATGAATGAAAATAAACATTTTCTAATGAAAAATTGAGCTTTTTTAAGGAAATATTTATAAACCACTAGTTGCATCAGGCCGGGTCTCCAGCCAGCGGTAGTACTGCTCCAGGAATTCCGAAATAGCGTTCACAATTCCGGTCAATGTATAGTAAAAGCGAATCAATGCCTTGTCTCTCTTCCGTAAACTCTCTAATTTTTGCCTGCAGGACCAAAATTCGGTCATTTAAAAATCCGACTTTGTTGTTGTCCTCCGCAAGAATTGCTGATAACTCTTCAATCTCGGAAATCAATTCACTTATTCCAACTTTGCTTTCTATATTTTTGCTTGTGAGTTAGATATTGTTTTGAAATCATTTCCAAGCTTATCAATTGAGGCATGGAGGAATCTTTTTCTCCAATCTGCTGCATCACCTTCTTTTCCTGAGTTATAATTTTCGATTTTTTCCAGAGCCTTTGAGAGGGGCATTGATTGACTGCAAAATATAAATTATTAATATAATCGTAATATAAAAAAATTTGAATTAAACTCACCTTGAATTGGGCATTTTATTGTCTTGTTAAACAAAATTAACAATTAAACAAGTTACAGAAATTAAATATTGAAATGTTGTTTAAGATGGCAAGATTGTGTCCCAGACCCGGACTTTATATACTATTATAGCTGACGCCTATTATTTCTATAAAAAAATTCATTTAAACCATAAAATTTTGAAAAAATTAAATCCATTTTCGGAAACATGAAATTAAAGACCGATATAGCACCATTCTATCTTCAAAAGTCAAATACAGATTTTTCGGCTTTATGCCTGCTCGGTTCTTAATCGATTTAAAAGATTTAGCCAAACAGCTCTTTTATTAACAGATTTTAATGCTTGAACGAAAATGTACTCCGATCGATGTGCTTTTTCACAAGCTTTTATTGCTGGAATTTCCAAGAACTTTTATATTGAAAAGTTTGGAGTAAAGAAATGATACCACCTTGAAATTGTCGTAGAAGTGGATTTCAAACTAGATTTTCCTCAAATTTTAAAACTAAAATGTAAAACAGATTCCACACTGGGAGTGATAACTGGGATTTGGGAATAAAAAGTTATCAATAATATTTGAAAATCCAATTATAGTTACAATATTGAAAGTGAATAAAGCAGAATTTTTGATAAACTTTCAGTCTCTTATCTGTCCCATTCCTTGGTAGATGCTAATTGAATAGCATTTAATTTTTCTTGGAAACTCTTATCAAGTTTTTTCCTCAAATGAATCCAACTTATGCTTAGCTGGTTCTTTTAATAGTAAACTAATTTTACTAATTAATTCACTTTACCTACTAAACTGATAAACATTTTATGCTTGGTTAGTGTGCTTAAAATATTTGACATTTTTTTCCTGGTTGCTCATTAATCTTTATAAATCTGTCTTCGCATGCCAAAACTCATCTTAACCCAAACATTTGAAAACTTGCCTAAAATAACAAGTTGAAAGTTGACAAGAGTTGAGCATTTATTATTCATTTGGACGTTAAAGTGGCGAAGATCATAAATTTTACTCGAAAAATATCGACCATTTAGTATTTCCATTGTTTTCCTCATGAAAATTGATTGTCATTTTCAAAGTTCACCATGAAAGTGCGTCATCTAATTTGCTCATTTGTCTTTTACCATCAAATTAAAAATAAAATGTAAACTATTAATGATCAACTATTTTTAGCTTTGATAGCATTAATGTTTTAATTACAATCTGTGTCACAGTAATGTTATTCAATTAAGAAATGTTTGAGTGTAAAAAGTGCATCAAGTCTTTCCATGCAAACCTTTAAAATCCAAATCTAAATCTAAATCTTGAAGAATCGTTGGAATCAAACATGAAAGTCAGGTGAAGAGACTTAACCAATTCTTGCTTTACTCTCACGCGGATTGTAAGTAAAGTTATGAAAAAAACTGAGTAAAGATAATTAGATTGAAAATATCATTATGTTTCCAAGGTAACATTGAAATACATTTATATCTATTACATATTTTAATATAAGAAAATCTCGTTAACCAGAATCATCATCGGCAGAATATTTAAGTGAATAATGTTGATAAATAGTTCAATATTAATAATGAATAGCAAGTTGTCATTTCTCGATCGTAAATAACTTTCATTATCAATTAACTGTGAGTAAATATTTGTTGAACATTTTTTTCTGCTTCATGATAAAGAAAATTTTTCACTTTTCCTTTTAAACACTTTTAATTGTTCACTGTTTTGACTAATTAGTTGTGATGTTGATATCATTGTGAGCGTTGTTGTTGTTGTTGTTGTTGTTGTCATTCAATGAATGGATGAAAAGTGTTGGCAATAAACGAAAATCATGATGGAAATTATGAAAGACTAATGCTTGGAAAGATGGAGACTTATGATGATCATGATCATCATCATTATCATGTTGTCGGTTGGTAAGAAACAAGAACATGCTCAAGCTCGAGGAACCAAAAAAGTATTGATCGATACAAACATGTAATAAACTTGAACTTTTTCTGATTCTTCTTTTAGATGATCTGTTATGTTTAATAAATAGTTGATCAAATTGCGAACATGAAATTTTCCACAATTCAGAGCCTTAATCCGATAGATTTAACTTTAAACTTGTTATCAATATCAGATGAAACCATCAAAATTGCATGAAAATCTTGTATCAGTTTGGTGACAAAGTAAGCGTTGAATCGATCACTTGAATTGAGATTCGACTTCGTAAATGAGCGACAACAAAGGTTAAGCTACTTAGCATTACTTGACTCTTTAGTGATCATCTTTTGTTTCAGTTTTTGGATGTATTTAGTGACTTGATTTTTTCAGTCATTTTGTGGTCCAAAAAGCAACAATTTTTTAATTATCATTTGGTTGAAAGACTCATTAAAATGATTTCCTCAATCACATAGTTGAAGGTTCAACTTGAAGAAAAAGACTCGACTCTGATCAATACTCTCTGGGTGGATCAAATTACTTCAGGAAAATGGTGATTTAAAATTGTATCATTTGTAAAATCATTGCTAGTCGTTAAATTTTATTAACTTATTTGTACCAAAGTCTAGTTTATGATTTTGATGAAATCAACAGAAAGTGAAGTCAACCTTTAAACCTTGTGTTTCATCAAAAATCAAATCAACTTTAAACAGTAAAGTATTAAAATCAATGAAACCAAATGTTGATAGCTTTCAATTTTGATATTAATAATTATTGAAAAGAAGCTGATGAAAGATATCGGATTATGCGAAGCAATACAAGTCTTTGGTGGTTTCAAGTTTAACCTAGTGTGTAACCAGTCTGGGTTAAGGAAGAGTATCTTGTTTTGAAATTATGAAAATGAGTTTCATTTATTTTACAAGAAAAGATAGAATCTAGAAAATATTACAAATTCATTTTTTCTTGCTTCAGATTCTACTTTGATGCATGATGATTCCGAAACGGTTCAACGGTTTAATCGAAAAATAAGTTTCTTCAAAACTGTTTTCGCAAATATGCAAAGCCAATTAATCACATTGCAAGCAACTATACACTCGAAGTAACTGAATTTTGGCCAATTTAATTTTGGGTTTTCTGGTTGTCCATTTGGTCGATTTTGGATAAATGTTTTTAAATTGTATTTTAAGAACAATATCGAAGAAAATTGCTAACTGAATCAAGCTCCATGAATTGTCTGATAACAGAAAAAATCAATTATTTGTTGAGTGAAATTTCCTCAGGTCTTGGGCACTTTACCAAGACCAGAGTAAAGCAAAAACAAAAGTGTAAAATTTTGTGTCAAATAAACTTTCATGTGAAATGAATTTCATTTGAAATGAAATATGATTTTTGATGACAACAAGTGAAATGAGATACAAATGGGAAAAAAAGTTTTCGATTTACCCTGTTTCACTCTTTTTTCTCCTTTTCTTCTTTCAGATTATTTGAGGAAAATTCCGAATTATTAAATTTATTTACCAAATTTCAATCATTAAAGACAAAAGAATCACAAAGAGAAAGCATGGAACTCGCTGAACATGCATCCAAAGTAATGACAACCTTAGATGAAAGTATCAATTCACTTGATAAAGTGGACTTTTTCATGGACTATTTACACGCAATTGGTCGTGATCATCGTAAAATACCTGGCTTTAAGAAGGACTATTTTTGGGTAAGTTCATCGTTCTCACCATCATTAACCTTTCCAATCTGAATCAACATTATTATTCAATTGTGTAATACATTTTATTAAAATTAACTGACTTTGTTTCAATATAAATCAAAATATAAAATGCCATTTTACGATCCACTGAACAGGTTAATAAAAGCTTCTTTTGACCATTACATCAACATCAATACCTATCAATATGATGATTACAATGATCAATGTCCAATTCAATTAGATTATTGGTTAATAAATGGTGTCAAGTGAAGGGAGTGTAAAACTTTGAAACAAGATTGATGAGTTTATCAAACAATGAAACATTACTTTGATTATTTTTCGCTTTACTTTTCAAAACAATTTTACTGATTAATCTCTATGTTTGAAAGTTTTTCAATTTTTCCCATTTTTTGCTTCAAAGTTGCACAGCTTTCGACTCTCATTTTGACAATTTTCTTGAACATTTTAATGAATCGTTTGATGGATTGGAATTGATAAAAAATCGAATTTTAATTGTCTCAATTGTTTCATGCTTAATCAACACCCGAGAAGCATTTTACAGTAGATTGCTTCGTCATGTTGAGACAATTCAATAAGAGAGCTTTATTCAGCCAAACAGTATTCAGCGAAATATTGTTTACTAATAACTTGGTGCATTGTGCTGTAATTGAATCAAGAATCAAGTCAAGAACAGCTTGATTTTCGGGCGAATCTTAATCAATCATTTCATTGTCTAAACGTAAACGAGGATTATCTAGACTAACTGAGCAACTAACTATATTCTTTCAGAGTTTTCATTATTATTGACTCTTACCTCTTGCAGTAAAAAACGCATCTTTAGTCAACTTGACAAAGCTAATCTTGACTTTCAGTGCAGCACTAATCTAATAATTATTTATTGCAATAAGTGTCTCAATGTCTTTCCTTCTGTTGTAAGCCTGGTGGGCCAAATACGCAGGGCTTGGTGAAGCCTGTTCTCCAAGTTTAAGGCTCATTAATCAATTTTAAGACTTTCCAAGACAAAGTAACTTCCTTTGAGTGGTGAGGCTAGAAAGGATGCATCTTTTGACCAAAAGAAACTTTTTATCTTTTCAACTTGTTCTTCTATCGAATTAGATTTACCATTTTCTGAACAAGTTTCAAATGTCTAAACGCCAATCATGTTAATCTGATGGGCAAATGAGCTGTAATGATTAGCTATGGATCTGAAAAGTACGATTGATTGTTGATGTTCGGTTGAAATTGTTTAGATTTTATTGTTAAAAATGCCGTTCAAACAAGAACATGTATTTTAAGTATCTTTGAAAATTCATGTAACGATGTTTGAAACTTATCTGAAGATACTCAAAAAGCACTGCTCATAGAGATTTAAAACTGTAAGATTTTCAAAACTAATGAAAGATTTTAATCCAACATCCAATGTCATCAAAAGTTGGCCTGAGCAAAAATGACCTTGGATAACTTTGACCTCAAAATATCTGAATATCTTCAAATTTTCCAAAGGAAAAATCTCAGGACACTGAATCCTCTCAGCTTCGAGTAATAGCCAAAAGAAATGGTTCAAATTAGCTAAAATGTCATGCAATTTCGAGTGAGTTCCTTTGAGCCAAACAAGTTTCCTAAAAAAGCAATGTTTTCACACATTCAGGGATTATTCCCATGAAGATGACAATGGCTTCTAGAAAAAAGAGAATGATCTCTAAGTCCAAGGAAGTGGCCATTAGTTCACCTTGATCTGAAAGTATCTCTAAATGCATCTTTAAAGATGAAAAGAATTGCATTTTATTCTTATCATGAAGAACTCCATCAACGAAGATAGCTTCAACTTGTAGTTCACTGATGAACACAGTCATTTTGCGTAGCCTCAAGTTCACTTTGATCGAAAAAGGTCTGAATTCTACATTCTGTTCTTATCTCTTTTAATCGAAATTCATTGCTTTCCATCTAAAATCGATTATCTTCTCTCTTCATCTTCACTCTGAAAGAAGAAAGTCTATTTCCTCAGATAAAATTTCTTGCAAAACATAAACTTGGACAATCAAAAAACATGTAAAAACAGGTGAAAACGATCGTCAAAATTTTGAGCCTTAAATTGAATATCAATACATTTTACAATGGAACACCGAGATTCCATGAAGACAAAGTTTATCCTCCTTTGATTCAGCAAATAGTTGCTTCATTTCATTATGAAAACCAGCGAAATAAAATTGATTCGTCAGACAATGGAACGAAATGTCAACAAAGAAAAATCTAAAAACATTATGACAATAATAAGATTAAATCTGAAACTGAACTTTCCTTTCCAGTCACATTATCATGTAAATATATGACAAGGTTTTTTGCTCCATTTCCGCATCCAGCTGACTTTCCCTTCCTTTTTTATTACCAGTTGAATCTATTATGCCAATTGATTTTGTCTTTTTTTGTTTTTCATTGTTGGACAATAATGTTGATGACAATGATATTATCATGCATACAGCTTGATGAATAACATGAACGAAAAAGTAAATCGAAAAAAATCAATGTTCCATTTCATTCTATCTGATTGATGGGCCAATTGATTTTCTTTGTCAATCAAATGTCTTTTACACTTTCTTAGTCCAACAAAATCAACAATTTATCACAATTGTTTGATCATAAATATTATCACATCGCTTATTGTCATCACAATATTACCATTCAATAATTTTCTTGCAAAATAAATGTCTTTTGATTCGATTAGTTTCAACTTTATTCGATTTATCAAAAACTATTATCATTCTAACAGAATTAATTTGCTTTTTTTCAATTAATTCATGTTTCATTGTTAATGTTTTGCTCAGCTTGATTATCTTTATTGGATTATCTTGAAATGTCCAATATTGTTTACTCATGTTTTTAATGCTATTTTCAAAGCATTTAATTGATTTTCAATTAATGAAAAGGCATGAAGTATTGAAATGCCAGATATTTTTTGCCATTGAAAGCAAGGATTTCCAATTTCATTCAGAAGTTTATCATTGATAACTAGTCTTGAAACATTGTAGCAAAGTTATTCTGATACAAACAAGTTGCTTGATAAGTATAGCAACTTATTGATTTATTCATTACAATTCAGATGAGAAAACAGTCTAAATGTCTATTTCATCTGAATTGAAGTTCGATGACGTGATAACTTTGCCAAATCTCATTAACTGAATTTCTCGGAAATGCACTGGGATAGAAATCTTTTGATTGTTTCATTACCAAAAAACGACTAAAGTACATTTATGTAATTTTTGTTCAATACCAAGAATTTTGTTCCCTACAATTAGACGAGTTAATCGAAATTTCTGTATCAACGCAGTTTATTGAAAATTATCTGAGTTTGCATGCATTCTTACATGCGAACGATAAAATTAACTCACGGGCACAAACGTTGCAGATACACTTGTAGATTGTGTAAGGCGAAAAGAAAAACAACGAAATTGATACGTACTTCTAGCTTAGAAACATACATGGAGAGCGAAAACACTATCGCACTGAACTGATTTTGTTGTTATGAATCGGATTGTTACTAACATTTCTTACACACTTTTTCAACCTTTCCCTTCACACGGACTTTCTTACGTCACCATTTGCGAGCTAGTAGACTTTCAGAACCTAATAAATGAACCCATTTGTGTACTAAAAAACCTCTCTGATTCAACTTTTTGCTTCTCATTTTGAAGCAGATTTTTATCAGTAAGTCTTTTTATTTCGATTGCATTTAATGAATCAAGAATTAAAAAAATTTTTATGTTAGCCAAGATTGGTGGTCAGTTTGTTATAATAATTAGAATAAATCATGAATATTTCTAACTGAGAACTTTAAGAAATTGCACAAACTATAAACTATCCTATTAAGTAAAAACCCGATCTATTAATATCCCAAATTTATTTACAAAATTTGCCATAGGCTTAACATTGATAGATTTTAGGTCGTTTTTGATTTTTCGGAAAATGTTGAGTTTCTTTTTTATCAATTTTCCGCGCCTTTAGATAAAGTTGTGGGATTTGATGTATTGAATACATTAGAGTAAAATAGTGAGTTAATTTCTGGCTCGTCGACCAGAGTTGAATTGTCTGTAATCCAGAGGTTCTATATATTCTTGGAGATCCATCGAAACAATGCAGGCTAGTAGTATAGAAATATACGCTTCTGAGAAATAGAACCAACTTCCGGTTCATTAACCCCATGGTTTCTACGCAAGGTAAAATATTTTTTTGCCTCCTACACTAAATTTATTTACACTGATTTTGGCATTGAATATAATACTAAAAGTAATGATCTAGATCAATGGTCATATGTTTTAAGTTTAGTTGGTTTAAAAATTAAGTTGTGATGGAAAGAATAAAATTGAAGAAGATTTGAATAAAATTTTGATTGGTCGAAACGGAGATATATCCATGATTAATAAGGTCAGGAATATACACGATAATAAAATTAAAGATGTTTTGGATCAAGTTCAAAAAAATATAGATGTCAGAATTGAACCTTTACAGATAACTAACTTGAAAATGTTGAATGATAGTATGTATTATCCAAGAGAAGTGATGCACTTTATGAGAGTAGTTATTGATAGAGAGAGTGAAAGAAACCCGTATCTTGCTCCAGAAAGTTCATATGTATCAAAGGTTCCGCCGATATATGGTCCTGTTTTGGAAAAAGTGCGCGATGCTTTTATAGCTATGCGACCTATTATTGACTGCGAAACTAGCGATTGTATTTTTAAATATGATCCTACGGTCGGGGAAGTCATTTTCGATTTTCATGACGAGAAATCGTCATTAAGTAATAGCCTGGACGACAGAAGGAAATTTGCAAGGATGAGTAACGATATTGGTATACTACGCGAGAGAGTTAACATTCAAAGTTATCATATCACAGAGTTGATAGATATAATATTAAAGTTAGGTCGATTGTCAGTATCTATTGGAGCTGGTATATATGTCGATGAAATGGATGGATTCGATAAACTTAGATTAGGTAGATGTGAGGAACCATACGATGAAATCATTACCCAATTGGCTAATGATACATTGCATGATGATTTTCTAAGGAATTTAGCTTTCCCCGAAATGATTAAATTCTCACATTGTATAGATTGGGTTCGAAAAGATTTTGAATATCCTATTCAAATGTTTGGACACAAGCAGGTCACTAGCGGTACAGATTCAAAGATAATTTATCGTCAAATTTGCGTGAATTCAGACGCTGTGATGAGTTCATGTCAAAGACGATATATGCGCGAGTTGAAAGAGATGGCGGTAACACCAGATTACTATGTTAAGTTAATCAAATCAATATGTCTTAATAGACATGACATTGAAGGTCTAATTGAACAAGTACATATAGTACAACCACATTGCGTAATTGAAAACGTATTGTTTGGAGAATATTTTTTGTGTCTATTTCCTAAGAATCAGGTGTATTTAGATTCATATAAGTTAATGTTTCATTACAATACTGGCTACAGACACCTTGTGATGTCTATAATGCATCGAACTGTATTAAGTGATTTGCAGTTTATGTGTCAGTATTTGAGTGTGCATCAAAGTCGAAGTGCTTTTACTATCTCAAACAATTTGGGATATAAGTGAGTGAATACGTGGATGCTATTAGTAGATTATCAGATGGATCAAGTCTCGAAAGATTAGCTTGGTCGATGGTATGTGGACTAATGGCGCCCTACACTGATTTTGGCATTGAATATAATACTAAAAGTAATGATCTAGATCAATGGTCATATGTTTTAAGTTTAGTTGGTTTAAAAATTAAGTTTTTATTAAATTCAATCAGTTTGAATTATAATAAGCATCATATGTATTCGGTTTTAAGAAGCTTCCTGAGAAGATTTCATGGTGAAATTCATCATACTATAACAAAGAATGGAATAGGAGTCGATCGTCATGGGAATATAGTACCTGAAGGTGGAAACGCTTACGCGTATCGAACTACGTCAATAGTTAATGATTTTTGGCTTTTAGATCCTGATCATTATGTCGGTACTGGTCAGGAACTTTCTCTAATTAAAGAGATTGTTAAATGGTTAGTGAATCAAGATCATATTGAGGTGGGTGAAATACGTTCAGATATAAGAGAGATGAAAAGATTAGTACGCAAACCGAAAAGAGGTCGATTTATCGTGGCTAGTCAAGATAGTATTAATGGAACGGGATATGAAAAGTATTAATTTCGCTGCGCGATATTCAAATTGCGTTCTTAAGAAAAAGCGTGCCGTTAATTTAAGTAATAGTTCAACTTTACCAAATGCGGCTAGCATTCAAATTTTACGAAATTACATAATGAATTTTTCGGTTTTTTATTAATCGATATATAGAGTCATAATGGATCGAGCTTTAAGGAATCCATTATCATTCTTCAATGTTACTGACCCCGGTAATAAATATTATAAGTGTCCTGGTTTAGTTGAAGATAAAGAATATATGACGAGTCATCCCACCGCTGCCACCAATTGTAACGAAAAAAGCGGCGTTTACCATAAATGAAGTGAGAAGTTATAGTTTAAGGGACAATTTTATTGTGACACTGGATTAACATAGAAGGAGGAACACATAATACAATATAACAAAGTCATAGGTACTAACTAAAAGATGGGTTGACAGTCCAGGGTCTGTTACAATTAGCATCTAAACATCCATAACAACTCTAGTTATTAATTCTTACACTTAACTTCGATGTTAACTCTTATACCACTTGTAACTAGCTCTCTTTTTTCTCTACAAGTTATACTTTTTATATCAGATAAAAAGGGGTTTCATCAATATTTTTCAGTGTGCATTACCATATATATTCATTATCCAAATATGGCTAACGATTAAAAGCTAATTATCACCAAACGGTGGGAAAATATCTCATCAACCTTATTTGGATACATAACCAAATACTTGGTCAATATTTACATCACAACACTATCACTATTTTATGATAACTGGGAGATTTCTGATGACATTTCTGATGGAGAAAAACACAACAAATGCACAAGTTAGATTTGGAGAAAAACTAAATGACTTTATGATTAAACTAACCCAAAAAACCTATATCCTTTGTAATAAATCTAGATCCCAGCTTCAAAGAAGGATCACATCGGGCTGCAATAAATTTCACACGTCACGCCAGAGCATTCTATTTTGATTCGTTTAGTCGTGAACGAGAAGGAAATATCTTGACTTTTATTGAAAGAAATGCAAACGGAGATTTTGAACATTCTGCACAAAGGAAATACTTCCACGGCATGTGGGTGCTTATGTGTGCTCCTTGTGATGGTAGCTGACAAACCACAAAAATTTTACAATTTATTCGGATAATGTAAATGAAAAGCGAATTAAAACAATAATTTAAAGAATAAAAGAAAATGGATAAAATTAACCAATTGACTAAAATTTTGTTATGAAAAAAAACTTTACTCTGCTCAAAAATTAAAAAAATATTTATCACTAAATGTTAAAACATTATTCATGTCTATGTCTTTTGGCTCGGCTCCAGCACACCTTCACTTTAGTTATTAAATTTCTCGATGTTTGTGGCTATGCTCCAGCACACTTGTGCTGGAGCCAGTCATTTTATACTACTAACCCTGATAAAAATAGTTTCCATTCTATTTTGATATAGCCTTTTCTTATTCCTTCTGCATCTCATCACAAATTCTAAACAACTATTGCTTGATTGAAATTTAATTTAAGCTTATTAGCTCTTGATTATTGCATCAAATGATATGCATAGGTGTCTAAAGCAATTAATAAAAGTTGGTTAAGAGAGAGAGAGAGAGAGAGAGAGAAACGATGCAAAGGCAGTGATCCATGAAAGGTAAATTTTTCACCTTCAAATGTCACAAGGGCAATCTTTAATCTTATTTGCAGTTGTAACTCTGATTAATACAATTAGTGATTCAGAATGATAATTATCTGTCTCTTTCAATGCAAATGTAAATCATCCTTCATCATTTCTTTATTACAAAATCATTATTAGATTATTGGCACACAAAAGTGAAAAATAAAATCATCTAATTGTGTCCTAAAAATTGATTACTATTCATCCAAAGAAAGCTTCTCGTTAATAAATAATGCTATTAGGATCTAGAGTATAAGCAAAGACTTATTGAATAAAATTCTAATCGATAATCATTTACTAGTTTCATTCCATGTCATGAATTCAGCCTGTTCTTGAATCAACTGAGAGAAGAATCTTTTTCCTTTTCTCTTCTCAATTCCATCCAAGTTTGCCATCATCTTGAAATCAATTTTTTGTACAATTTTCATCATCTTTTTCTACTCAACACTCTTAAGCATTGTCATGATGATAATTATGATGACGAAGATGATGGTAATGAGGGTGACAATAATGATGGTGATGTTGGCTGAAAAAGTTCTGATGAAAGAATGAATAAATGATAATACAGTGTGTCACAAAACGTTGAACCAAAAATTTTTCATTTCGTCACCGATTGAACCTCAATGTCAAAAATGCCAATTGAATTTAAACAACCTGCTCAAGTATTTTGGGCAGAAAATCAGAGAAACTCATTGAATAAGAACCCAAGTTCAGCGATACAACAGAGTATTCAGCTTTTGTGCTCACAATGTTGACCGACAACTAAAAATATCGACTCGATCCAAGGCTGTTCAGATCAACTGTGATTAAGAATGGCATTTGGTTTGTCCAATGTTATTTAAATGCTAAGAAAAATATCATTGAAAGAATAACCAAAATAAGTTGATAAGAATGAATAAAATGATATTTGCTATCGTCAAAGGATGATCATCTTTCTCAACATTATTCATTGCTCTGAGCAATTTCAGTTTCACTTCATGAAATTATCACTTTCTAGTTTGATATTTAAGAAAAGAAGGAAAATAAAATTGAAATCTTGAAGTTCCTTGAAAGGATTTTAACTTATTTTTATTCATTATCTTTTCTTTCGTATCAAAAACTATTTTCATTTCAATTGAAATCAACTCAAAGCATAATGACTTGGTTTTAATGCGCCAGTAAACTCGATAGTTAAATGCTCATCGAATCCAATGTTTAGTGAAAATGTTCAGCTCTTCTTTTGAAACTGTTTCCTCCAACAGTTTTTAATCAGTTTTAAAGTCATTTGAATATTTCATATTTCATTTTAATAGTTTAACAACATGTAAAAGGTTGAAAAGTTGAATCTCTTTTTGTGACAGCTAATTAACTTTTCATTTTGACGAAACTCTCATTGATCTTTCCTCACTATTCAAGATTGATTTACCTTTTAAATCTTGAACAAGATTGAAACATTTGATGGTTTAGTTTAAAAGAAGCACTCATTAATTCATCAATTCATAATGAAGGGCCAAAATGATGAAACCTGGTACATTTGATGAGCATCACTTTAAGTCAAGTCAATTGAGTTTACCTTTAGATGAAATCCGAAACATTGACTTTTCACATGCAACTGAATCCATCAACTTTAAAAACTGTTATTTTCAATCATGAATTTGCTTTCAAATAACATGTTAGCTATTATTTCCACTTGTGATTAAATAATTGATCAGTTACAAGGTGACCAATAATCAGATTACTGGGAAGCTGAAGAAAGGAAAAAATGTTGAAACCTTTGCACCTTAAGTCCAACTTTGGACAACTAATATCCATGTATTTATCTGACCAAAACTGGTCAATGTTAAACCAAAGCAAGTCATGCATTTAAAAGCTTTTTGCTCTTGACACAATATCAGATAACATTGGAATTTGATTCAATTTTTTTCTTCCAATTTTTCGAGTTGTACATTTACTTTTTCAATTTTATTGCCATCATCATGATGAATGTTTAAATGATAGACAAAGTGACTGATAAAGGAGCAGAGGTTTCATGAAATGTTGAACAATGAAAAGGTATCGTGTTAAGAGGTGAAACTTGGAAAGAAGAAGAAGAAGAGAAAAGGTAAATTTTCACGAAATTAACGTTATTTCAGGCTGGAATTTTATTTAAATTTTCCTTCTTTTCTTTTCCAAATCTACTTCTTCTTCTTCTTTTGGTGAAATGATAAACAACATGAACAAGTTAACATTTGTTCAACTGTCATAACCATGTAAACATTTTTGGTGTAAAATGTTAACAGATGAAAATGGAAGCAAACAATGATTGAAATAATTGCTTCCAACATGATCACAATGGAAACATTATCAGAATAAAAATTGAATGGAAGAATGAAAATGGTGAAGAGAAAAGTTCAATTCAAGTTTTAAAACTAATCAAGGTTGATGGTTATGAAAGAGATTTCTTCTTCTTCTTCTTCTTCTTCTTCTTCTTCTTCTTCAAACATATTTCATTTTAAAGGGCAAAGATGAGCTGCTGATTGGAATAAGATGAACCTAAACGGAATTAGGAATTGAGCTGATATTGACTGTTATTTATATTTGACTCAAGTGAAGGAATAGAGTATTGATGAGAAGAGCATGAGACTCAATGAACAGGAAAATCATATTATTCAGCGTTATTTTATCTTCTATTAAATGGAATGAAGAAAAGGATGAAAAAGCAAACCAAGATGAAAGAGTGCTGAGAAGATGATGAAAGAGGAAAAAAGCACTTTTTTCTCGAACCTTTGTTTCTGTTGTAATGTCAATACATACGGAGATGAGTCGACTTTCAACTGAAAGATTGGTGAAAGTGAAACATCTTGAAAACCAGAACTTCACTCCCAATGGAGCTCCCTGAGCAACTCCAAGATTCTTTGTCTTCTGTTATTGGTTTAATTCAATTTGACTTTTCACCTTTTAATTCAACCTCAATTCACTGGCAATGTTAAATGATGAAATTAGGAAATGGTTAGATTGATTGGATGAAAATTTTGCTCAATTTTTTGTGCTCTTTTCGCTTGTCACAGTTGCTAATAAGTTGAGTTTGAGCAGAAAATTTCTTCTCATCTTGTGTCAAAAGAATGAATCTGATTTTGATTTGAATGTTTAGCTTCCAAAACATTGGTTATCACCTGCATCTACTGAGCTTACAAGAGGTTTAATCATCATTTGTGTAGGAGTTTATTAGCAACCTAATCATCTTTTTGTTGCCTTCAAATGCATCAGTTAATGTTTTGTTTTGTTGACAAATCGCAACTTGCTTTGCACTATTATTAGAACATTATCAAAATTTTTGGATGACAAGAAAAGATGACGATAAAAGTGATGAAAATGTTTTCATTTATTTTCATTTTTCTTCTCTAGCAATAACAATTTACACCAAATTTTACTCTAAATCTCATCAAGTGGTTTACCATCAGTTGAACCAGCTCATGTTTGTTGTGTTGACTGAAACTGTCCAAAACCATTAAACCTCTATTGATCTTGTTGATCGTATGCAACCAACAAAAGCTATGAAAATTGAGTAATCATGTCATGTTTGAGTCTTTGGTTCAGTCCAACATTGATTGAGCAATTTTGTTAATCAACACTTTGATTGGCTTTCATTTTCATGCTTTCAATAGTTTATTCAGAATCTTGATCGATCTATTAATATTAAAAAAGATTCAGATAGTTTGGGTCTTTCAAGAGCTCAGAGAAAAAATCGGAA
Organism: Tetranychus piercei; assembly: GCA_036759885.1. NCBI lineage: Eukaryota > Metazoa > Arthropoda > Arachnida > Trombidiformes > Tetranychidae > Tetranychus > Tetranychus piercei. The sequence continues at coordinate 13,852,626 of CM071879.1, read as the reverse complement.
TAAGTATTGATTGCATTGAGTTTAATACAGTTCTTGTTGTGGTCAAATGTGAATCTAGTCTGGCTCTTGTATTAAATATTAAATATTTCATCGAAACAGTATTTAAGAATGATTTCTGGGCCTTTAATTTGGATTGAACTCTGTTATCAGATACGTTTCATCAATTCAATTCTAAATGAACTGTTTTGAGATCAAAAAGAAATGGATAAATTGTAATTGTAACTCTAAGGTTAGATGAGATGATAACTCTACTAAAGATCATAATTCGTAAATTCAGCAAAGTCATGAGCTATAGTTGGTTCATCTAATCCATAATCAATAATCTTTTGAGCTCGTAAGTTGTTTGACTTTTATTTCATAAGAAACCGAATTGACTTGACAAACTCATCGTGCTTCTGGTTAATTGTTTACGATGAAGATTATCAATCGAAGCAATATGATAAACTTTGCTTGAGATGATCTATGCTTTACTTTTAGGTATTATCGACTTAATTAAATCACTTTAAATATATCAATTGAATTAGACAATTTGTTGCTTTTCAACTCAATTTAATGGAAAAATTGTGTTCAATATTACCAAAATTCATCCTTGGAACAACATTTTAAAATTTTCACTTAAAATGCTTTCTAAGAATCAGGATGATAATCTTTACAAAGATTATAGTTGAAACCATACAAATCTGGTTCAGCAAATCCGAAATCGACTATTTTCTGTACCAGTTTGTCTAGCACATCGTCTTCCATTGTCATGTTTCGTGATCGAAGAACGACTTGCTCTGTAAAAAGAAGAATCGATTCACATGTAGTTTAGTTAATGAGAACCAGATATTTAATCAATAGACTCACCTTCATGGATAAGATCAAAGTCGCTGACACATGCGACTTCAACTGCATAACTGTCATAGTCAGTGTCTAAAATGTAATAACTATTGTAACCTATTCAGAATGAAGAGAAGGTTTAAATTAGTTCTGATGCATTACAATCAAAAGATTATTTGTATAAAGCAAACCCCCGATTTAAAAACTCGCTTGATATGAGCACCAATGGAAATGAAAACTTACGGTCATCGTAAAACAAACGAGCATCCACATCATAGTCAGTTTGCCAGAGTTCATATGAGCACAATGTTCCGTAATTGGTTCCGTAATGGTAGTTAACACTGATTGAATGATCCTCCACATCATGATACTTATATTCTGTTGCTTTACATTTACGCCTATCAGCACAACCATACCCTTCTTTACCAGTATAAATATCATACCATACACCTAAATACTGTTTAGTAAGAAGTAAACAGTTGAAATGAAAATAATCATTGTTCTGTACTTCAACTTACCCTGTTTAGATCAATGGTTTCAATTTGATTGATCTTGATGGGACAAGGTCCTTTGACCCTTTTAGACTGTCCAACAGCCACAAGAACAGTTAAAATAAACACAAAAACGTACATTTTCATTGTAATAATTCACAAGTTATCTGTATACTCACTTTGCAAGTCTGTTCAAGTCCTTTTATTGGAATCGTTTAAATACTGATCAAATGTAATGGTGATAAATGATAATTCAGTACAGTTTTAGTTTTATTTAGAAACTTTGATACCGTTTAGTTCGCAGTGTGATGGTTTGATGAATCGTCTGATTAACAATTGAAACAATGAAAGGTCTGCATCAGAACTAGCAAACTACTTAGATGCAACGCGAATCGTACGGATTATCAAATCAATATCGTGAATGAAAGGTCTGCGATGTGGAAATCTGACAGGAGACTGCACAACTTGCTTTCACTACAAGTTTAAGATTCGTATCGAGGATCACCGTTAATGTCCTGAGACTCTCAACTTTACTTTGAATCACACAACTATGAATTATTAGATCTCGTTAGAGATGATTGAGAAAAACAATAGGAATTGCTTTAAGAACACAGTTGAATAAAAAGAGGAATCACTTGATTCGAATTAGAGTTAGAATATGAATTCTAATGAGACTGTGTTAGAGTAACGACACTTGAATGTTGAATTTAGAATAAGTTTAATTGGAATTAAATTGAAGTTTAAGTTTAAGAAACATTAAGTGAAGTTATGGTTAAAGAATACTGGACGGAACAGTATGATGTGACTTGCTAAAAATAAGTAAGTGAAGTGTATGGATTAAGTCTTTGACTTATATTTAGAATTAAAACAAAGAATGAAAAATTGGAGGGAAAAATAGAAAGTGGAATCCTTTTCCTGTCTTTGACTTGTCGCATAACCAGATTGGTTAGAATACTTAGTCACCTTTGGTCTGGTGATTGGTAATGGCTTTGTCTTAAGAGACATCCTTATCTTTAACCTGGTTACTGATAACAGTAGTAGAGACAAGGCTGCAAGGATTAAAAGTATGATGTGGTTAAGGTTAAAAATTAGAAAGAGATTTTGTGTAGTCTTTCTTTTTGTGACTTATTTTGGAGCTTAAATTTCTTAGTTAAATTAACATAAAGTTTTGTGGTCAGATTTTAGAATTAAGAATTCAGAGTTTACATTAAGATTAGAATTAGTTTTAGAATCAGAGACGAATGACAGTTGGAATTAGAAGTTTCAGATAATTGAATTGAGTTACGGTTAAATCTGTTTAAGTTTGAGTGAAACAATGAGAGAGGGAAATCGAACAGTTTTGATGAGACCAAGATCTCTACCCTTCACTGCCCCAGAAATGAGACCATGATATCTCTGATGAAACTGGTTCTATTGACCTCTTGAATGGTTTCCTGGTTCCGGGATAGGTGAAGTTGACGTAGATCGTGATATGGCTCGAGTAGGATAGAATGGATGTGTTCTAACTTGAGAAGAACGGAATTCATTTTCATTTTCAATAATAGTAGCATCGGTAGAAGAAGATGATGCTGTTGAAGTATATATTGGTGAAGGTGGAGGAGGATTCGAGGAATCTGAATCTTTTGGTTCAAATGGAAATTTACTATGTAAATTATGTACTAATTGAGAGAACCTTTGATCAAGAGTAAGCTTAGATGATCGAGTTTTACGATGAATGAAAGATACAGTTGATGAAGATGAGCTTCGTATGAATGAAGAAGCATTATCAGTGAATCTTGATGATGAAGAAGCAGAAGTAGTTGAATTGGTGGTAGAAGAAGCATCTAAATATTCGGAACAGTTATCGGTTAAGGATGTAGATGAATTAGATGTAGATAGTTGTGAATAAATGGACGAGGTTAGAGATTGTTTGAAATCTATTTTTGGTGGAGGAAAGACTGCTTTAGTATCGGTACTGCTTGGAGAAGGAGTATTTTGAGGAGTTTGAGCTGGAGAGTTTAAATTAGATTGAGGCTGAGGATTGTCTTCATTTGAAAGATCAATCAAAGGAATATCTGAGTTTTGAATTGATGGAACTTCTTTTTGTAATGATTGTGGATGAGAAGAAGGGGGCGACTGCAATGGTGTTGGAGCTTGAGATGGTGATGGAAGAGAAGATGTAGAAGCAGAGTGAACGGAAATGTTCACTGAATCAGAATTGTTGAATTGAGATGAAGATGGAGTTGATGCTGGAGAGACACATTGATGTCTTTTGTATTCAGGTATATCATGTCGTAAATGATAAGACCAATTTTCAGGCCATCGAGCTTGATTTCTAGTAACTCGGCGTGAGAAGATATCATAAAGTTTAGATACTGTAGCATTTCCACAGGTATAAACCATATTACCACAATGAATACCATTGAAATGATCAGCTTTCTCTTCTATTTCATGCCAAAAAGCAAGATAGAGGTTCATAGAAGTTAAGGCTTCTAAGGCTGGAGAATGCGGTTCCATTCGGATAACAAATCCTGGGAATAGCAAGAATGATATGAGAGAAAGGGAAGCTGGATGTTCACGGTAAGGGGAAAAGAATTGTGTTATTTCCCGAAGCTTAGGTCTAATATGATCAATCTCGTGTTCAGTTAAGTCAAGTGATCTTAACATATTAATAAGTCCTGAACCAACTATAGCAGTTGCAGTTGCTAGGAATACAATAACTTCATCGCGAACAGTGGCGAAAGATCTGGCATTACGAATGTCTCTTCTGGTGATTCCATGGAAATGTGAATCCATGTAAGTGATATCAGCATAATTAACCAAAGTTTCATAGACAATATTTCTATGACCATCTGCAATCACTATCCAAATTGGACGTGGTCGAGGTGCAATTCTACATTTATCAGCAGTGAGTCCTTCTATGCGGCAGTAAGCCATGTGAATTGAATAAGTAGTTGAAGGGGAAGGATGGAGCTTCATTGCTTCTTGGATTAACTTTTCAGTTCGAGCTCTCAATGGAGGCATATGAATGACTGTTAGACGCTTGAATTCGTGTGTAGCTTGTAAAGTTTTAACTTGTTTAGCATTAGGTCTTTCAGAATTAGATAGAATATTAGGAGATGGAGTTTTAATGTCTCTTAGGGAAGTAAAGGTTCTTTTGATTCTTGAAATTATTTGAGTTAATTCAGTTTGAGGAACTCGAAGTAATGGATCAATTCTAATGAAGGGACAGGTATTGTCACTAGAATTAGGTGATATGTTCTTAGGAAAACGAGCAGTAGTTCTAGGAGGAATTCCTTTTGCTACGTTTAACCATTCTTCAGAATCAGAAATAAGATAGAATGGGACATTTGACCATTGGATTGTTCGGGGTCTAGGTTTTATTGATGGATCAGGTCTTGAACCTACAGTAGGCTCAAATCCTACGACATTCTGAATAAATTCTTCACCTTCGGAGAGTGGATAAGTTGGATCTTTCGATCGCTTATAATTCTCCCAAAATGAAAGACTTAAGTTAGTAAAGGATCGAATAGCACACGGTTGGAGTAAAGGGTCAGTTGGATTAGCGTCTTTGAGAAGGTTAAGGCAAGCCCATAAAGCCATGGTTTCATACCATCTATTCTCATGGGTATTGTGATGAGGAGGTTTTTCAGGATTACCTGTTTTTAAGTGAGAAGGTAAAAAGTTTGCTAATCTTTTAGGAGCTTTCAATAACTCATTTCTTACTTCATTAGTTTTAAATGGAGGTTCAATATCAAAATCGAATTCTTCAAGAAGTAAACCTGAACGGCATTTCTTTTCATGTTCAGAAAAGTATTCAGGAGAGATTGATTCGAGACATAGAGTTCGTCTACACTTAAACATAGCTCGGTTATATTTCTCTAAAGTTTCTTTCTTAGAAACAGGTTGAAAAAATGGGTAATCATCTCGAATAGCAAAATATTTCACACATTGAGGAAATATACAGAGAAATTGGTGTGGATGATAGAGTGGAAAGAGATCGAGAGATTTAACTAGTTCTCGTAACCAGTCGATACAGAGTGTACAATACCAACTTTTACAAGATCGGCATTCTTTGGGATCGATTGAGATGAGTTCGCAAAGACAACATCGAATTATTGTTTCTATCTTGTCTAGTTCTGAGCTAACAATTTGAGCTTTTGTAATTCCGTGAGGAACTGGTTTTAATGGCATAGTTTTAATAGACTCATCATGATAAAGATTTAGATAAATTTTCTCTCTAATCATATCATCAAATTTTTCTCTTAACTGTTTGAATGTAGCTGCCTTTTTCTGAATTAGCTTGCGAATTTCATAAAATCGTTCATTGGAAAGGTATTCAGGAGGATCAGCAGTAGGTAAAGGTGCTGGATATTCACCTGGAGCAAAGGGATATTCACTAGGTTTGAGGTATCTTTCGGGATACTTAGGATTCTTAGAAGCGGAAGGTTTAGATTGATTCTGAGTTTGGTTAAAAGTAGGAATAGAATTACTTAACTCTGGTGCTTTAGCAATTTGCATTTGAGAATAGCCTGGACTTGTTGGAGGAGTAACTCGTTTATTAGGATGAGACGAATTGTTTGAACGTTTAGAGCCATATGGTTGAACTGGCAAAGGAACTTTGAAAATTTCAGATGGACCAACTTGAGGTTGAATAACATATCTGCCAACATTAGGATCATGTAATTGACCTTTATACCAAGGACCTTGAGTCTTGGATTGAGTTTCATTTTCACGAGAAGCACGAATAGCACTAGTGAGTTCATCATCACTTTCAGATTCTATTACAGATTGAAAATCAAAGTTTTTCGAAGTATACTTTCGATTCGGCGGTGGAGGCGGAGGTAAAGTATTAGTAACAGTAGAAGCTGGAGACGTTGGTGGAGCGTCATTGAGAATGATGCGAGATGAAGGGTCAGAAGGAATTAGAATTACTGTTGACGGATCTGAAGAATCAGTCGAAGGCACAAGTTTATCGTTATTTTGATTTTGCTTATGTTGAGGTGATGGAGATCGAATTGTTGGTGGAGGTGTGGGAACAATTTCTGTTTTACCTGAAGGAAGAATTCGCTCAATGAGAGTTGACTTAAGAGGAACTCGTTTGCAAGGCATAATTTGAATACGGATTGAGTTAAGATTACTTTTAAAATTCGGATAAAATTTGAACTCAGATTGTAAGTTAAGAACAGAATGAAAGTTTGAATCACAAAGTAATGATTTTAACACAGATAGATGTTTGACTTGAACGGTTAATTTGGGATAAGATTTTAACAGAATTAGAATATTCTCAATTGAATATTGAATTAAAAGAATATGAATTTCAGAATTTGAAATGAAATAAGAATTTAAGAAATTAATTGGAAATAATTGAAATGTGAAAGTAAAATTTGGAATGGAAGAGTTAAGATGTTTCTCTAAGGAAAGTGAACCGCAAAGTGAGGGAAACCGTTTGTCTTTTGTTTTAAGCTTGTCCACAAAGGGGGTTAAATTTTCTTTCCCTTTTGGTAAAGGTTGATTTTGATTGGACGAAAGGGGAAAACTTTCGGTTGGTGTGAAAAAGGTTAAGGGTGGTGTGACTATCTTATCTTTGTTTTTAATTTTTAAGGTTTTCACCGGTTCATCATAACAGTAATAGAGCACATATTGATAATTAGGTTTTTGGGTTCTTCTTGTCTGGAGCCTGGTTAAAGGTTTATCGTGAGAACTGTTAATCAAATTTTGTTTTTGGAGGGAAATTTCTCTATCAGCAGAGAGATACTTTCGTTTAGGTTTTGGGTTAATTTTTAAGGCTTTTTCAATATAATTTGAATTTGGATTTAAGGGAATCTTATTTAAGTTGGAATTTGAATTTTCTTGAGTTTCATTTGAATTTAAAGATTCGTTATTATTAGGAATAAATGCATTTTCTGAATTAAGAGAATCTGATGATTCTGTTTGTGGTAAATTTGGAGTTTCATTTAGTTCATCAGTTGAATTGAATATATTGTCATTGGATGAATTTGAACGAGAAGAAGTTTGATTTGTTGAGGAATCAAAATTAAGTTTTAAGTAATCATTGAGATTACGAGAGTTATTGGTTATTATTAAAGGAGTATTAGAGTTACTGTTAACTGTATTAGAATCATTTGAATTAAAGTTTTGTTCAGAATTGAGAGATTCATTATTTTGTGTTAATTGAGGAAGAGCAGAGTTTGAATCAGAATGAGGAATAGAAATATTATTTTGGTTTAAGTCAAAGTTGGAATTAGAATCAGAATTTGGAAGTTGAAAGTTTTCATTTTCAAGAAAAGTTTCAGGGTTAAAGTAATTTTCTTTTAACTTTTTCATTTTGTCAGTAAGTTCACCTCGATAAAGCTTTGTATTTGATACATTAGCACTAAATAGACCTAAATCGTCTAATTCAAGTAAAAGTAAAGATCCTTTTTGTAGACCACAGACCAAATAAGGGCCATGATATTTTTCTCGGAGTTTCTTAGAAATTGAAGGGTTAATCGACTCATTTTTTACAAAAACAAAATCACCTTCTCGATATGGAGAAGTTTGATGTAAGTTTTTCGTTCTATTTATTTGGTACAATTGTTGAGAATGAAGTCTAGCGTGAGCAAGTTTTCTTGACTGATTAACATTAAAGGTATAAGAATCTGGAAATTCTAATAGATTATCTAAAGGTTTTCTCGGATGTCGACCAAAGACTAAAAAGTAAGGAGAGAATCTTGTTATCTTATGAATAGAGGTGTTTATGGCAAAAACAGAGGTTTCAAGAGTATTTTTCAGGTTTTTAGTTCCATTTTGAAGTACATGAGATCTTAATCTTTCAGCTATGGTTCGGTTACACCGTTCCACAATGCCTTGAGATTGAGGATGGTAAGGGTTGGATTTTTCGTGTTTAACACCGTTATCTTTCAAGAATTGATGTACTAATTCTGAAGTAAAATTCGTTCCCTGATCGGTTTGAATTATTTGAGGGAAACCGTAAGTTTGAAAGAGGGAAGTGAGAGTGTTAATAACAGTTGAAGCTGTTTGATTAGTGGTTAGTTTTGCGAAAACATACCGTGACAATATATCAACCAAAACAATGATGTACTTTTTTACCTGATTTACGATAATAGGGCCTTGAACGTCAAGTTCTAACCTTTCAAAGATTTCCTTAGGGATTGGTTTAGTTGAGGGATCAACGTAAATTACATTGGTCGGTTTTGCTATTTGGCAAATCATACAATTATCACAAAGTTGTCTGACTGCATCAAATAGGTAAGGACACCAAAAGCGTCGAGATATAGATAAATAAGTTTTTTCCGGACCAAAATGTCCTCCTAAGGGAGACTCGTGTTCGTAAACAAAGATGTCTTTAAGGAGAGCAGAATCAATTACCAATCTAGAACCAAATGGAGTGTTGTAGTCTTTACGGTAGAGTAGATTATCTTTGATAATGTAGCGTTTTAACGTAATAGGATCATTCTCTTTATACAGTTTGATGAGGTTTTGAATTTGAGGATTCTGATTTTGAGTAATACGGACTTTGTCTTTCCATTTACTGAATTCTGATTGCGGTTTGAGAGAGGGTTTAATATGGTTAATTTCAGTATCTGTTGAATAGCAGAATGAAGGAGTTTGTTGAAGATCATTAAGTTGCGAGAAGCAAATTTTGTTTAACCCAATATTGTAATATTGACCATCAGTGGGATCAGAGATGTAATCAATTAGATAGATTTTATCTAGAAATTCTTCCTCGGGATCTATAATTTTTCTGTGTGACCAGGAATTCTGGTATCTTGAGAAGCAATCTGGGGGATGAGTAGATCCTTTTCGATAAATAACTTTAAAATTGTAGGTTGAAAGCATTATTGACCAACGTTGTAGTCTTGAGTTTTTGAAATTAACTTTAGTAAGTTGACAGAGCGCGTGATGATCTGTTTCTATCAAGAATAATTCACCTTCAAGATAGTGATTAAATTTATGAATGCCTACAAAGATTGCAAGTAGCTCTTTTTCAGAAATAGAGTAATGTTTTTGATGCTTTTGTAATTTTTGAGAGTAAAATGATAAAGGTAACCAATCTTTAACATCTTCAATAGGAGTTTGTGAGTTGAATGATGGGGAATTTGGATCTTCTTGGAGCAATATTCCACCGACTGCATGATCTGAAGCATCAGCAGATAATTTACGACGAAGTGTTGGGTCGTAATGGACCAAAAGAGTTGTGGAGATTAATGAATCTTTAAGTTTATCCAGAGTTTTCTTGTCTTCTGGAAGAATGCAAAATTTCTTTTCTTTCGATACAAGGCGATATAGCGGAGCAGCTAATGTTGAAAAGTTAGGAATATACCTAGAGAAGTAGTTATAGCATCCAAGGATTGATTGTAATTCTCGAACATTACGAGGATAAGGAAGGTTTTTGAGAGCGTCAACCTTCTTTGGATCTGGGCGAATTCCTTGTCCTGATACAAGATGTCCTAACAGTAAAATTTCTTGATAACCAAATTGACATTTATCAAGTTTAGCTTTTAAGTTGTACTGTTTTAATCGAGATAACACAAGTTCTGTATTATTGAGGAGATCTTGAAAATCTTTTCCAACGACAGGTACATCGTCGAAATAGCCAATACAATTTTTGTAAATAAGTCCATCAAGAACTTTGTTCATGAGGCGTTGAAAGATAAATGGAGCGCTAGCGAGACCCATTGGTAAGCGTTTATACTGATATTTTCCGTCTGGAGTGACGAAAACAGTTTTCTCGCGTTCACCTGGAGGAAGCTCTATTTGATGATAGCCTTGGGCTAAGTCAAATATGTTGAAGTATTTCCCACCTCGAACAACTTCGAGACAGTCATCAATGCGAGGCATTGGATGTCTTGGGACTTTAGTGATTCGGTTAAGTAACCTGTAATCAATTACCATGCGGAATGAACCATCAGGTTTCGGAACAAGAATAGAAGGAGAACCACCTGGAGCGTCACTGGGTTCTATGATATCGTTAACTAGCATTTCAGAAATGATCTTTTTAAATTCATTTCTTCGATTTATCGGGCAGTTGTAAGGCTTTTGATATGGTACGGGTTGATCGTCGAGATCAATCTTAACAGGACATACAGAAGAAGGAACAAGACCTAAGTCGTTCTTTGACTTGGCAAAAACATCTTGGAATTTATCAACTAATTTAATAAGTTGCTCTTGTAACGGTTTAGGAAGAGTTTCATCAACTCGTGAGAAAAGTTTAATGCGGAATTCTTCATTTTGAATTCGTTTGAACTCTTGTTGGGTATGAAAGTCACACTTAGCCATAAGTGCTGAAGTTGAACCAATTTTAACATGAACAGGATAATTATCTTTTCTGGGATTATTATCAATAATATAAGCATCAGTGCCTGAAGGAAGTGTGGTTGAGTTGAATACTTGTTGAGTTTCTTCGGGGGTACAAAATCTAAAGAGAAATGTTGGATCAAGCGGTGCTGAGTTGTAATACTCGGAACATGTAGTAACATATTCATTTCCATCCGATTTTAATGCCATGTAATAAAGATGAATGAAAGCGTTACCAATCAAACATACTGGTTCGAAGTTACGAACTATCTGGATTCGAAAGACTCGAGATTCTTGCATGTTAGGATGTTTGACTATAGCGTATGCAAATCCATGGGAAGGAACAGAAGTTGAAGCAGCAATTCCTTTTAAGGAACGAGAGTAAGGAATAACATGTACACCTAACTCTTCAGCAATAGAAGCATCTAAAGCTGAAATGGTAGAACCTGTATCGAGAAGAACACGGCCTTCTTTAACAAATTCACGATTTGGCTTGCATAGTTTGAAAATTGCTTGTGGCATGTGCTGTAATTTAGAGTCACCAAGTTGAGTGAGCAGAGGTACTTGTGATACCGTTGATAAAGTGAAGCAAACATCAGGATTTCTAACTGCAGAAGTTTGAGGTTCTGGAGGCAAGTTTGAACTTACAACCATATTTGAATTAGCTGGCGGAGGATTCGGTGGATGAGAAGCTTGAGCTGAAGAAGCAGAAGCTTGATTTTGAGCTTGATAAGGACGATTAGGTTTGATTCGGCAATCTTTTACCAAATGTCCATTTCTTTTGCAATAATTACAAAATAATTGAGAAGAGGAACTCGGATTTCGATAAGTCTGTTTTGGGACTGTACGATTTTCAGGTCTTTTAAGTAATGAATTAACTGAAGTAGTTTTAGGTGGATGATGAGTATTCTGGGAATGTGATTTATTTTTTGAATTGTTTTGTTCATGATCGAAGTGTTTTCGAGTCAAGAAATTAGTAATTTGTTGGAGATCATGGTTGATTCCAAGAGTGTTAATATCACTTAAGAAATATGGAGGGATATGATTTAAGAATTCATGTAAGAATATATCATCATTATGAGGACCAACTGCTTTTGTGAGCAGAGATCTTAATCTTAGAATGAAAACAGAGGGATGCTCTGATATATGGTATTGAAGGGATCGGAGTTGATATCTTGCTGAATATTGAGAAGTAGGAGTTTTGATAAGGGTTATTAAAGTGTCAAGATATGTATTGTAATCTGTTATAGATTTATCAATGGTTTCTGAAATAGCGAAAAGTTCGTGGGCACGAGCTTTCTTAAAACATCTAAGTCTAGTTTCATCATCGACTTTTTCTTCGGCTAGTCTGGATTTTGTTTTAATAATCCAGTCCATCATATCTTCACCTTTTTTAAATTCAGGGACATGAGGGTCTTGTCGTAAGGACGAAAAGGCAGAAGCTAAATTAGCAGTATCAATAGGAGAGGTTGTGATATGGATAGGAACAGGGTTTGAAACTGTTGGAGTAGTTTGAGGTAATTCAATTGAAACACCTTTAGAATGTAAGACTGATATGAATTTCTTAAGAGTACCTAATGGTAGTGATAGTGAGTTTAATTCGGAAGAAGTAACTTGAAGAATAGCACTTTCTTCTCTACCAATAGTTGAGATAATTTTTTGAATTTCAATCTCAGTCATACCTTGTTGCCTGCTTTTTAGAATCCAATCGGGAATTTCAGGTGATGAGACTTCAGTAACAGGAAGATAAGAAATATCATCATGAGTTAAATCTTCTCCTAAGACCATAAGATGAGTTTGAATTGCATCAAAGAGCCTTTTGATAGCAGTGCTTGGTAATGGAACAGTAATGAACCAAGAGCGTAAGAGTTCAGTTGCACGAGCTAAAGTAATGTCTTTAACAAGAATAGTACCTTCTGGAGGTTCAATTCGAAGTCCTGAACGTAGAGTTACCATGTTAGGTTGAGTTTCAGAATCAGAGAGTGAAGAAGTGGAGCGAAATGAGGAGTCGGGTGAAGAAGAACTGGAATTGTTTGAGGCGTCCAGCTTTGAAGAATTGGAATTCTTTTTGAATTATTGATGAACTTGTAAGTTCTTAGTTTAAAGATGTGATCGGCTCGGAAGTTAGCGGAATAACTTGAATTTTGAAATTGAAAGAAGAGCTTGGCGATACACAATTAAGTTGAAACAGAAGTTTCGAATTCACAGAAGTGATCTTTGAAATTTTAATGAGAAAAGTAAGAGCACAAAACAGTTAATAGCGATCCTGCCGTGGTCGCCAAGTGAAAGGTCTGCGATGTGGAAATCTGACAGGAGACTGCACAACTTGCTTTCACTACAAGTTTAAGATTCGTATCGAGGATCACCGTTAATGTCCTGAGACTCTCAACTTTACTTTGAATCACACAACTATGAATTATTAGATCTCGTTAGAGATGATTGAGAAAAACAATAGGAATTGCTTTAAGAACACAGTTGAATAAAAAGAGGAATCACTTGATTCGAATTAGAGTTAGAATATGAATTCTAATGAGACTGTGTTAGAGTAACGACACTTGAATGTTGAATTTAGAATAAGTTTAATTGGAATTAAATTGAAGTTTAAGTTTAAGAAACATTAAGTGAAGTTATGGTTAAAGAATACTGGACGGAACAGTATGATGTGACTTGCTAAAAATAAGTAAGTGAAGTGTATGGATTAAGTCTTTGACTTATATTTAGAATTAAAACAAAGAATGAAAAATTGGAGGGAAAAATAGAAAGTGGAATCCTTTTCCTGTCTTTGACTTGTCGCATAACCAGATTGGTTAGAATACTTAGTCACCTTTGGTCTGGTGATTGGTAATGGCTTTGTCTTAAGAGACATCCTTATCTTTAACCTGGTTACTGATAACAGTAGTAGAGACAAGGCTGCAAGGATTAAAAGTATGATGTGGTTAAGGTTAAAAATTAGAAAGAGATTTTGTGTAGTCTTTCTTTTTGTGACTTATTTTGGAGCTTAAATTTCTTAGTTAAATTAACATAAAGTTTTGTGGTCAGATTTTAGAATTAAGAATTCAGAGTTTACATTAAGATTAGAATTAGTTTTAGAATCAGAGACGAATGACAGTTGGAATTAGAAGTTTCAGATAATTGAATTGAGTTACGGTTAAATCTGTTTAAGTTTGAGTGAAACAATGAGAGAGGGAAATCGAACAGTTTTGATGAGACCAAGATCTCTACCCTTCATGAATTATTCCAACCTTTTGAAGCATTGTGAAGTACGATAATGCTGACATTTAAAATGAATGCATTTTTTTCTTCGATATCGATATCAACGAAAATTAACAGCGTTTTAACTTCACGTGTAAACCCAAATTTAAGATACATTTAAATTTAAATTCGTTTAAACCTTAATATCTTCCTTTAAACGATCAACCCAGATTCAGAAAACCCAAAATGCAAAGCCTTGCGATCCTTTTGACCTGTCAAACTTAAGAGTCAACTCTAGTTAGAGTCTATTAGAAGTGCAGTAAAAAATTATTTTGTCTCTAATGTAAACTTATCGAATCCCAATGACCAAAGTTTTTCAATCTGTTTAGTCAAAGTCCTTGCGACAAACGCAAAAAATGAAAAATTTTCACGAACACCTACTGTTCATCTCATTGCATTGCAATGCAGTTCAAGTCAAGTTCATTTAAGTATTTCATTGAGTTTCATTTCGATTAAAAATATCATTCAATTGTTAACATCAAATGGTATTCAATAGTAGGATCAAGTTTCGTTCATTAAAGGTTCACATTTTTCAGCTAAAAATGTCATTGTTTGCAATCATATTGATTAATAAACTCGAGTCTCAAAACAATACAGAATGATAATTACTTCTAAAATCCTTAACTACATTGAGCTGAGTAAAACAAAGTCAGTAAAAATTGGATTATTACAACAAAAACGGATTCAGTAGTTGAATTGAACCTAGTGCCTAACTTGTCCTCTGCAAATTGTGTTGATCCCGGGATCTCAGTACTCAGTGAATGTTAGATTCTCGGAATTTATTGAGTTCTTGGAACTTCCTAAGTAAACTTGGTTTACTCTTGAATTTACTTGGTATTACATGGTAAAAGTATTGTTAATAATAACCATTGGCCATTGTACTAGTGAGTATTCATTGACTGTGCTTCAAATTTAACTGTGAATATTTAGACTCAACCCGATGAGCCATCGTGGTATTACTTGGACTTTGGGAAGTTAGTGTTTCCTCGACCAGTGGTAATACAACTAATGTGAACTTGGTCTGGATTTTGTATTAAATATTTGATTGGTACAGTATCTAAGAATGGTTTCTGTGCTTTTAATTTGGATTGAATTCTGTTATCAGATACGTTTCACTAATTCAATTCTAAACGAGAGTAAAGAGAAGCTGATAAATTGTAATTGTAACTCTAAGGTTAGACAAGATGATAACTCGAGTAAAGATCATAATCCGTACAATGAGTTAAAACTTGATTGATCGCTTGAGGTTCAAATCCATAATCAATAATCTTTTGAGTTCGTAAAAAATCGACTTTAACTCCAGAAGGAACCGAATTGATTTGTTAATTTAGACAATGCGATCGTGCTTCTACTTAATTGTTATTATAAAGATTATTCATCCTTAAAATGACGATACAAATGAATGCGATACGATGAGCTTTACTGTGAAGGATCGATGCTTTATTTTTATATTCTCCTTGATTAATTCACTTAAATATAATGTGACAATTTGTATTTCAACTCAATTTATGGAAACAATTTTGTTAAATAACACTAAAGGTCACTTTTCGAACAACACTTTGATATAGGAGTTATGGTCGTTCGAAATTTGCAAATGGCGTAGGATCAATATCTTTACAACCAGTAAAGTCACGAGCAACCAAATCTGGTTCAGCAAATCCGTAATCGACTATTTTCTTGACCAATTTATCTCGTACATCGTCTTCCATTGTCATGTTTCGTGATCTGAGAACGACTTTCTCTGTAACAAGAAGAATCGATTTACATGCTCTTTAGCTTATGACAACCAGATATTTAGTTGCGAGACTCACCTTCATGGGTAAGACCATCGTCATTGAGACATTCAACTTCAACTGCATAACTATCAAAATCAGTGTCTAAAACGTAATAACTATTTTCACCTATTCAGAGTAAAGGAAAAGTTGAAGTAAATTCTGCCACATTGGTACCAAAACAGAGTTTTGTATTGAACAGAACCTTGAATCAAGAACTAGAAGATCAAAGGAACGAAATGAGTACTTACCGTCATAAAACAAACGAGCATCCACATCATAGTCACTTTGCCAGATTGAATAAGCACATAAACTGGTGTAGTTTGTGTCGAAATAATAGAAGACATTGATTCCATTATAATCTTCACCATAATCACGGTAGTAAGTCAATTGGCAACCAGAAGTTTCATAACAACCATAGCCAGCAGAACCAGTATAAATATCGAACCATTTACCCAAATACTGTTCAGTAATAGGGAAACAGTTAGAATCAAAATATCCATTATTCTGTGCATCTACTTACTCTGTTTTTATCAAAGGTTTCAATTTGTTTTATCTTGATTGGACAAGGTCCATCAACCTTTGTAGACTGTCCAACAGCTACAAAAAAGCTTAAAACAAATACAAAAGCGTACATTTTCATGGTAATAATTCACATGTAACTGTAACGGTACAGGTAACTATGCAACTCTGTTTTAGCTCTTCGCTCTTATAGCCATTTAATCACCGATAAATAATAATAGAAGATAATTCAGTACAATTTGTGTTTCATTCGGTAACTTTCAGATCGCTTAGATCATAGTTTGATAGTTCATAAAGCGTTTTTATTAACAATTAAAAGTGAAAACTCAATATTAGAATTGGCAAGCTACCCAGATTCAACTTGAATTGTACTTGTTATCAAATCAAGATCGCCAATTATTCCAATCATTGCATATTGAAGCATAATAATGCATAATAAGCTTATAAAAAGATTCCCTTTAGTTCTACATTTCAGATGAAAAGATTTTCGGTTTCGATGTACTTAGTAGATTCAGGATAATTTAAAGGAAGAAGTAACGAAATAAATCCAAGATCACAAAATTGGTTAAAGTCATAATAATGAAAAGCCTCGCAAACCTGTCAAACTCAAGAGGCAATTCATGTTAAGATCCATCAAAAGTACTGTGAAAGAGTTATTTTGTTTAATGTCAACTTTTCGAACCAAGTTTTTCAATCTTTGTAGTCAAAGTCTTGAAAACGCGAAGATAAACATTTTCACGAGCATTTGCTGTGCAAACTTCCTAAATTGCAATGAAAACCAAGTCAAATTCATTCAACTTCATTCTGATTCTGACTTTATATTTTTTAAATATCATTCAATTGTTAACATCAAATGGAATTCAATTGATCAAGTTTCGTTCATTGAATTTTCACATTTTTCAGCTAAAAATGTCATTGTTTGCAATCATATTGATTAATAAACTCGAGTCTCATAACAATACAGAATGAAAATTACTACTAAAATCATTAATTACATTGAGCTGAGTAAAACAAAGTCAGTAAAAAATCGTATTATTACAATGGAAACGGATTCAGCAGTTGAATTGAACCTTTCATCTTCTTTTGATTAATTCCTTTTCTCTTCTCTTTTTACCCAGAAAATTGAGAAACCGTTTCTTACAGCAGTTAAGGATACTTTAGAGGATCGTTATACTGATAATATGGAAAATATATACAAAATTACTGTTCATTTTATTCTTGAAACGCTGATAGCTGGTTATGAGGAAGGTGAAGCCGAAGAAGGCAATAACACATCTTCTTGCGAAGTCAACTTAACAAGATCAACGAGTAAAGATGAAACAGCGGAAAGGACAATCAATTAACCAATAAAAGTGTTTTGCGATCGACAAAAGTGATCATTTAAAGAACCTTTTTAGGACCAATTTTCATCGAGAAAACCAAACATTTGTGACAAAAAGTTGACGTCTTACAATCAATGTAACCATGTGAGAAGCCAAGCCATGTTGAACTGCCAATGGAATTAAATTGTTGTGACTTTGTGTTTCTCGTCTTCTAATGCTTTTTTCTGGTGCTTATTCATTTTCTGCATTTACCTGGTTCCAAACAATCGGTTTAAACCTTTCCATTTTGCATTTATTCAGTCAACAAAGACTCTTGGATGATACAAAAGAGACTCTCATTTCACCTGCAAATCGGTTTTGAAATGAGGTTGAACATTGAACAAGCAACCGTCCACAAAACATGACAAAACATGGATCAACAGGAAAGGTTTAAGTTATTGATGAAACTTTATCTCATCGTTGGCTGTTCATCGTCAGAGTAAATTGTAAATTTACTCGTAAAACAGGGAATCTGATCAAAATGTTGATTTTAGCTCATTTCATTACTTCTGCAAGTCCAAAGGTTTTCAAATCCAAAAGTGAAATCAGTTTGTCAATTTAAATTCAACTTATAAACACCATTAAATTGTCGATTGTTTTTCTTTCCTTTTTGTTCATACAAGTTGATCGATTGAGTAAAGAGTAAAAATATTGTACTTTCAGGGTGAAAGCTTGTTCATATGCATATTAATATCTTTCATCCTCATCTTTCAATTGAACGGTAAAAAACTTAAAGTTGATGAAAATGTTGTTTAAACTGGAAAAAGTCAATCTTGCATTTACATCAGCCTCTTTCAGTCTCAGAACAGGAATAACCTGAAAAGAGTAAACATTTACTTTGACTGTTGAACGACTGATAAACAGTTGAATTGACAAAATACAAAATAATAACTTTTCATTTTCAACAAAAAAAAAGTGTTTTATCTTGAAATTGAATTGAAATCTTCATGAACAATGAGACTCGGTTTATCAGCATTTCTCTTCATTTCATTTTCCCTT
Organism: Tetranychus piercei; assembly: GCA_036759885.1. NCBI lineage: Eukaryota > Metazoa > Arthropoda > Arachnida > Trombidiformes > Tetranychidae > Tetranychus > Tetranychus piercei. The sequence continues at coordinate 13,834,131 of CM071879.1, read as the reverse complement.
TTTGCTCTTTTATTGCTCTTCTCTCTCTCTCTCTCTCTGTAAATTAACATTGAACAATGTAAATTAAAATTCAACAATTAATCATCAGTTTAATTTTTTGTGTTCATTAAAACATACATAAATGTATAAATATTGTTATTATCAAATGTATTATAAATCATGAATAATATAATTGATGGAAAATGTGAAAATTTGTTTCTCTTCTTTTCGTTTTTTTAGCAAAAATCATTCAAATAAACAATTTGTTCAATTAACTTTAAACTTTTATGGCTTTCATTTGATTGCAAATGTTCATTTTAATTTCATTTTAAGGGTAATTCAATTATCGAGCATTGATTGAGAATCTTGAATAATCTTTAAAAGATTGAAATTTCTCACAGCAGCTTTTCTCGTGGTTAGAATCTGATTGATAATTTATTCTAATTTCATTGTTTCGTTGGATTTGTGTTAATCTAATTTGAATCTAGCCTTGAATGAACAAGTAATCGGCTGAAAGGTGATGCATTGTTATTCATTGTAACAGTGAAATTGAAATGCTATCAACTTGTTATCAATCGAGATGATCGCTCGAGAATTGAGGCTCAATGAATTCATAATGCATAATCAATTGAACAGTTTTTTTGGGACAAACAATGATCAATAAGCGACTTTCTTTGCAGAAGATTGATTTGCCATATTTTGATTTGTATCAAGCATTTGTAGTTTATTTATTAATGAATATCATGCGAACCAATTATTTTGAGTTAATAAGTTTATTAAAATTTCTATTCAATTTTAAATTTGGTGACGAGCAATGCTGTTGTGACTTTAAATTCACGGTAATGCTGTCGATTCATGAAAATTTGTTACTTTTCAGGTGAAAGAATTGTTTGATGATTCAAAAGCTCATTTTTGCAAAGCACATTAAAAATTGTGGATTTAAAGATGCCAAGAATTAGGATCGAAATCTTTACAACCAGTAAAGTCATGAGCAACCAAATCTGGTTCAGCGAATCCGTAATCGACTATTTTCTTAACCAGTTTGTCTCGTACATCGTCTTCCATTGTCATGTTTCGTGATCGGAGAACGACTTTCTCTGTAAAAAGAAGAATCGTTTCAAATGTTATTTAGCTGATGAGAACCAGATATTAGTCAAGAGACTCACCTTCATGGGTAAGACCATCGTCATTGACACATCCAATTTCAATTGCATAACTGTCATAATCAGTGTCTAAAATGTAATAACTGTAGTCGTCTGTTCGTATTAAAGAAAAAGTTGAATTAATTCTAGTACATTACAATCAAAACATTGTTAAAACTAAAGAAATATTTGATTTAAGGACTTAATCGCTAGAGTAATAAATTGAATGCAATGAGTACTCACATGCATCGTAAAACAGACGAGCGTCCACATCATAATCACTTTGGTAGAGTACATATGAGCATATACTGCTGTAAGTTTTTCCGTAAAAATAGTTGACAGGGATTGCATGATCATGATCATCATAACTTCGATAGTAAGTCAATTGACATCCAGAAGTTCCAGCACAACCATAACCGGCAGAACCAGTATAAGTATCATACCATTTACCTAAATACTGTAACAAGTAGACAGTTAAAATCAAAATATTTACTATTCTGCGAATAAACTTACTCTATTTAGATCAATGGTTTCAATTTGCTTGATCTTGATGGGACAAGGTCCATCAACCTTTGTAGACTGTCCAGCAGCCACAAGAACGCTTAAAACAAACACAAAAGAGTACATTTTCATTGAAATAATTCACAAGTTATCCGTTTAAGACTGACTAAGTAGCTTGTTGACACTGTTTCAATTTTGTTCTATTTATAACAATCATTCTGACAACTAATATCATGAATTGTTCAGGAGATTATTTGGTGCAATTTAAGTTTGATTCAGATACTTTTTTGTTAATATGATTCCATATAATTTCTTGTCTGTCATCTATTAGATCTAATAGATCAATCAATGTGCTTTCATTTTTATCTGGAGAATGGTAATTTCCATAATTATTATATTATAATTAATATTTTGCATTGATTCCGTGATTCAGACTTGATACTGATCTAGCAATAGAGAATCTAATCAGAACTTCAAGGTAGCCTCAACCAGCATAAAATAAGACAGACGATCCAGATGCACTTCCTTCAAGACATCATTTTCCTTGAAGCTTACTCTACATTTTTATGCATTAAGCGACAATCTACTTAATTATTATATTTAAATCACGAATTATTTATGACAGTTTGTTGCTTTTCAGGGAAATTTATTAAAACATTTGTGTTAAATGATAAACTTTAGAAAAACTTTGAAATCACTTTCAATTTGAAGATGCCGAGGATCATAGATCGAAAGGTTCACAACCAGTTAAGTCATGAGCAACCAAATCTGGTTCAGCGAATCCATAATCGACTATTTTCTTAACCAGTTTGTCTCGCACATCGTCTTCCATTGTCATGTTTCGTGATCGGAGAACGACTTGCTCTGTAAAAAGAAGAATCGATTTACGTGAATTTTAAGTTCATGATGAGCAGATTTTCAGTCAAAAAACTCACCTTCATGAGTAAGACCATCGTCATTTAGACACTCAATTTCAACCGCATAGCTGTCATAATCAGTGTCTAAAACGTAATAACTATGGTAATCAACTGACATTAAATGAAAGGTTTAAATTAATTCATGCATTTTAACCAAATCAATGGTATAAATTAACAGGACTTGATTGCTAAATAGACCATGCTATTATTAATAGATGAGTATTCACCTTCATCGTAAAACAAACGAGCATCCACATCATAATCGCTTTGCCATAGTGTATTTGTGCATGTACCGCGCCCGTATTCATCCTCGAAATAATAAGCGATAACGATGCTATGATAATCTTCATCATAATAATCATAGTAGGGCATTCGGCATTTGGTTTGAGCACAACCATAACCGGCAGAACCAGTATAAATATCATACCATTTACCTAAATACTGTTTAGTAAGAAGTAAACAGTTGAAATGAAAATAATTATTGTTCTGCACTTGTACTTACTCTATTCAGATCAATGGTTTCAATTTGCTTGATCTTGATGGGACAAGGTCCATCAACTTTTGTAGACTGTCCAACAGCCACAAGAACGCTTAAAACAAACACAAAAACGTACATTTTCATTGTAATAATTAACAAGTTATACGTTAAAGACTGACTAAATAATTAAATGAGATTGTTCGAATTTCTGTTCTTTTTATAATAAAAATGATTCCAATAGCCAATATTATTGAACTGTTTAGATTAGTTCCTGAAATTTAAGCTTAATTCAGATGCTATTTTGTGATAAAATGATTTCAGTAGAAATTTCTTAGAAATTTCAGTCGATATCTAGATCCAACAATGCAATTCTAGACTTATCTTAAATGAAGAATGGAAATTTTCATGATAGTGTTGCATTTAACTGTAATTTAGATTCGATACCGATTTAGTAATCGAATAATCTTTTATTTCGAAGTTAATATTCTTGCTATTTCATTTTCAATACTTTTGCACCCTGCTTGTACATTGAATAGAATTGTTTCAGCTCTTTAAAATGCAAGAAGAAACCAGTTTTGCATTGACTTGTTTTGTATTAAATATTAAATATTGGTGCTATTCGAATTCGAATTTTCAAGAACCTTATAAAATTCTTAGTTTATCTCATGATACTTTTCAATGTATAAAATGAAGGTAATTTGCTTTAAATACACCTTTGCGTTCGCTTTGCGTAAATTTTGACTCTGATTCTCTGATTCTTTGGATTTTGTACTAAATATGAAATATTTCATCAAAACAGTATCTAAGAATGATTTCTGTGCTTTAATTTGGATTGAGTTCTGTTATCAGATACGTTTCATTAATTCAATTCTAAATGAACTGTTTTGTGAGCAAAAAGAAATGGATAAATTGTAATTGTAACTATAAGGTTAGATGAGATGATAACTCTACTAAAAATCATAATCCGTACAATGAGTTAAGTCATGTTTGATGTTTCATCAAATCCATCAATAATCTTTTAGGTAGTTAATTGATTGAAGAACGACTTTCATCCCAGAAGGAACCGAATTGACTGTAGACAATCCGATCATGCTTCTGCTTGATTGTTTATAATGAAGATTAGTCATGAATACAAATGAATGCAAAACAATATTCTTTGTATCATAAAATAAACGCAGACTGCTTAAAATTACTTTATAATTTTTATCAAATTTCATGAAAAAACAGCGTCACTTTTCTGAATTGGCCTTAAGCAAGCAGCTTTAAGCATATTCTTAAGCATTAAGCGAGAATCTAAACATTTTGATTGTATCAATTAATGACAGTTTGTTGCTTTTCAGTAAAATTTATTAAAACAATGAATACAAAAATTCATCATAAATTCAAAGACTCTAAGGCTTAGGATCAAAATCTTCACAGCCAGTATAGTCGCGAGCAAGCAAATTTGGTTCAGCAAATCCATAATCGACTATTTTCTTAACTAGTTTATCTCGCACATCATCTGACATAGTCATGCTTCGTGATCTAAGAACGAGCCTCTCTGCAGAAGAAAAATTGATGTAAATGTAATTTGAACTCATAAGAACCAAAATCAGTTCATTATTTAATCAAAATACTCACCGTCATGGGTGTTATCATCATTGTAATTGACACATTGAAGTTCAACTGCATAACTATCATAATCAGTGTCTAAAATGTAATAAATACTGTCATCTATTCAGGGCAAAGAATAAGATTTAGATTGATTTTTGCACACTAAAAGCAAAACATTACTTTAAACTAACAAATAATTAATGCACGAACTCGATTGCTAACGTAATCGAAATAAAAATGAGAAAAATTTTCAGTCAATTAGTATTGATGAAGACAATTTGCAAATTGGACCAAATGATCATTTTTATTCCGGTTAGGTTAGAAGCATCAGACAAATACGGTCTACTTACATTGATCGCGCAACAAACGAGCATCCTCACCATAATTATTTTGCCAAAGTGAATAGATACAAACTTTGTAGTAATGTGCTGCGTAATAGTAGTTGACATTGAATTCATGACTATCTACATTGTAGCTACGATAGTAGGTCAATTGACATCCAGTAGGTGCACCACTGTTATGTTTAACAATGCAATTCTAGACTTATCTTAAATGAAGAATAGAAATTTTCATGATTATTTTGCATTCAACTAAAATTCATACTAAATTCTGTTCCTTTTTATAATAACAATGACGAATAATAACATTCAGATCGCTAATATTATTGAAACCTTATGATAAGTTCAAGTGACTAAGCTTAATTCAGATGCTCTTTTGTGATAATATGATTTCAGTAGATTCAGCAATCGAGTAACCTCTACCTTTCAGTCTTAACTGTTGCTATTTAATTTTCAATACTTTTGCACCAAACTCAGATATTGGTTAAATTTAAAAAAAATATATTTTACGGAATAACTTTGCGAACTAACTTGCAACTAACATGAAAACATTTCGATGGAGATCGATCGTTTAGAAAATTGTTAGGTACCTGAAAAAATAAATAATAAATTGTCATTTGATAAATTTATTAAAATAAACAGAAAAAGCTAGGTCATTGTCTGAGTTAATTTAGAGTAAACTAGAAGGGTTAACCTGAAACGGACTCCAAATTAGTCAACCAGTTGAAATGAAATCTGTTTGGCATCTGTCAACCAATTCAGGTTAGAAAATCCTAGTTAATTGCTAATACACTTAATGTACTTAAAGCCAGTTTTGCATTGCATTGTTTTAAAGAAAGCTTATATTTAATATTGAATCGAATTGCGATCTTATTGCTTAGAACTTACAAAATCTTTAGTTTATCTCATGACAAGTTTCAATATATAAAATGATAATTTGATTTTAACTGTTTATTTCTTATTTAAAAGCGTTTGGGTAAATGGTATGATGCTTTTATTGATCCTAGCTTATTTGGTACTAAGGAATTGAGATGCTCATTGTGCTGTCATCGTATTCTGAGGGTGATCATGTATTCAATGTAAACTTTTATTATGGCAAGGATCACGGCTATGATCTCATATGCATTTTGGTAAACTCATTATGATGCCGATCTTAATCTGCTTCCAATGCTAGTATTAAGAAGTATGTTTGTATCAATATTTTGAACATACCATAACAATGACAGCTATGCGCTTTAATTGAATGTTAAAATGGTAGTGGCACTGTCCATGAAGGTGGGTTTATGATAAAATTTAATCTCGAGTTGATCAACATATTCACAAGTCAATCTTGTTTTCTGCTTCAAAAAAAGTCGTTCTTCGACTAAGAGCAATGTCCATATCAGACCATTTTCGAGATGAATTAGTAAAAAAGTTGTTGCTTATGGATTCGCTAAAATTAAATTAATTGCTCAAAATTTCACTGGCTTCACTTCTAAATATAATAATTTTGGTTGCTTCCAAGGGGAATCAGTTTCTTGCCCAATCTTAATATTTCATGAATTACAATTAATAGCTCTTTTTGTTCAAAAACTATTTTATTTAAAGTTGTGCTCAAAATGCCAAAAGCTAACCTGATATCAAATATATTTCATTATATTATTTCGTTATATCAATTATTAGTCATTATCTATAATATTAATAGTTAATATGTTAAATTCCCTCTTTTTGTTACGAAATTTAAGAACCGCAAATATTAATTAATCGGTTAATTACTATATTTGCTTTTGGCACATTAAATTAATAGACAATTTCCATAGCTTATTACAAGCTTTTGGATTATTATTGTAATGTTGTTGTGAACAGTCTGCTCTGATAATTATTTGAAGTTTGTTTTTAGTATGAACTTGGATTGGAGTCAGAAGATAACAATCTGTTCATTAAATATACAAATGTACATAATTTGGATGAATTAACCTGAGATGAGTAAATAAAGGGAATACAAAGTGTATTTACAAAAGTTGAATTTCACGAAGCTAAGGTTAGACTAATTTGTCTAAAGCATAAAATTTGCTGAGATAGAGGTTTCAATAATGACACATCAATCCTTTCAATAGTTGTGCAGAGCTAACAATCTACTGCTTTAGTCTATAATATTCTTAAATATAATAATACGATACTGTATTATCAGAGTTTACCTCAAAAAAACACGATAATAAATTCGGGTAAACGTTTGTGAATAAAATATTTACTAAAATAAAGATTTATTAATATTTGCAATTTTCATGTATAGATAATAGATTTTTAGCTTTTCATGATAGCATTTTTTGTTCCTTGGTTTATCACTAGTGAAAGTTCGTTCGTTCTCAAATATCCCATTCTAGCATTTCCGTCAGGCTACGAACATCACTTTATTGCTGAATATTGTCAACGGATTGATTGGTTATCACTGATGATGATGACGGTATGGGCGATAAAAACTTTGCTATATCTGTTATCGGTGATTCAGTTGATGAAGTTTCTAATAATGGGGTGGTTGAACCATTTAAAGATGAGTTTTCCTCTTTATTGATTTCTTTTTTGGACAACTCGATGGAACGTTTACTGAGATCTTGTAGAGGTTTATCTGATGCTGGTAATAATTGTTTAGTTTCTTCAATAGTATCAATAGTATCACCATTTTCACACGATTTCTGGACAGAGTTGGAATCACTAGCAACTGAAGTGTTGGTTGGATGGTCAATTATTGAAAGATCATCATCTTCACCGAAAGCATCATAATATTCGTCAGCGTCGATTTCTGAAGATGTTAATCGAGATCCTTGAACCACTGTGGACTGTATCAGTGAATGTTCAAACTCGTGATGTTTTTTAGCCAAAACACGAAGTGATTCCTCAAGAACACGGATCTTTTCTTGATTTCGTTTAGCAATCAATTGTCTAAGTTGGTCTTGCTTAGCGAGTAAGCCAACACATTCAGCTAAAGATGAGCTTGTGTGATTTCCTGATTCCATGATTATTCCTAAATGAAATTTCAATGTTGGCCAGTAATTTTTCCATTCTTGATACAATTCTTGAGATGAAGAAGGATTTGAGTTTGAAGTTGAACCTCCATAAAAGTAAGCTCCTAAGCCTCTGGAAGATGATGCTTCTGCTTGAGCTGTATCGCTGTTAATTCTGAGAAATGCCATATCTTCTTCAACAAGTTGCATCAAAGCTTTAATATGTTTCTGTAAAATTCCGAGATGAGCTGCGGCACTGCTTATGTGAGGCTGCAAAGATTGAGCAGTCAGAAGCTCTCGCAATTCATCTTCTTCATCATCGTCAACTCGGACACCGTCTTTCAAGAATTTAGTAGAGTAATCGATATGATCAGTAATAGCATTTATCCATTTTTGACGGTCTAGTTGACTATTGGAAAGAGGACTTGAAGAAATAGGAACTGCGAAGACTGCTTGAGTGTTATCAGGAAAAAAAATAGTAAAACTGACTTCATCTTTAGGACTGGGTTTAATCACTGCCGATTCTAAGTACTTGTAACCTCTCCTCTTGACTCCAGTACTAGCATCAGCAAGGTTGGAAAAGAAAGATAGAACTCCTCGTTCCAATACAGCCCAAACATTTTTACGAACTAAAAATTTACCACGACGCAATAAAGGCCCTTCAAAACGATTAATCATGCATTTTGCCAGAGTCTTAATATTCATATTAAAGGTCACCGGTTGAATATTTAGCAATAACTGTTTGATGTGGACCGATGAAGCTAATGATGCAGCAACTCGATCACTGTTATTTCTTATATTTGGATCTGTACCATTTTGCAAAAGGTAAACGACAATCTCTTTATGGTTACGGTATGAAGCCCAATGTAAAGCTGTATTACCAGCCAAGTCTTTACAATTCACATTAACTGGATTCAGATCATTCAATAACTCTTTTACTGTTGACAGATCACCGTCTCTTGCTGCTCTCAAAAACTGTGCTTCCTTTCTTTTCATATCATTGCATTCTGCTGCTATCAAGGCTTCAAGTATTTCATTGTCTTGACAAATATCTTTTGGAGTTTTACCTTCGGCGTTTTTGGTGAACACGTCAGCATCATGTGCTAGTAACAGAGTAACAATATCCAATCGTCCAACATAAGACGCTTTGTGAAGTGGTGTATCACCTGAATCGTTTATTACATTGACTGATGCTTTGTTTTCAAGTAAAATTTTGACAACCTCATAATGACCAAAGTAGCAGGAAAGATGAAGGGGTGTCCAGCCATAATTATTTTTCTTTTTTCCTTTACAGTCAATGTCTAAATCAATTAGACTTTCTTCTTTCGACTGGAGAAGCTTTTTCACCATTGTAAGTTCACCATTTCGAGCATAGTATAATAAAAGTTCATTTCCATTTTCGAGATCTTCAATATCATCAGTATTTACATAAACTTTGTTTCCCTGATCATCGATGTAAAAATAATCTTGTCCCAGAGGCTCATCGAAATTTTCCCCCTCCATTTTGCTTAATTTTGAGTTTACTGGTTAATAATGGTTAATCAGGTCCTTAAGAAAAAAGAAACAAAGAAAACAATTATTAGAATAGATGCTTTATAGAAAAATAATTAGATAGAGATAATATAATTAAATAAAATATTTATCAGTTGACATTGAATTTATTGACAGAACTGAGTGAGAAAAAAATTAAACAGGTGAATGTACTTAAGGTTTAATGAAGCCAGGTAAAATATGGATACATCATTGAGCCTAAGTTTCTTATTATAAAAGGATTGAAAGTGATTTCAAAGCTAAATAAATTGAGCAATATTGATGCCCTTTTGTAAAGGGTAAAGGGTAAAATTGACAAACTCTGAAAATAAATTGCCAGTAAATCTTAATTGAAAATATTGAGACAAAAAATACTTACATTTCTCAAAAAATTTTTACCGACAAAGCTGTCTTATATGATAACAAAACAAATGGATAGATACTTAAATACAATCTAGCTGTTTTTTATGAGTAAGTATCTTTAAAAATCAAAACACATAATTATAACTTACAATTTATTAGTAAAAATGTACCGTGTTTCCTGACATATAGCAAAGTTTAGTGTTGCACTGATACTATCGATACGAGTAATAATATTGATATTTTACGGAGCAATACTTATCGATACTTTGAACAATGGTATCGATACTTTCTTTTGGTTAAAATTTTAATTTAAGTCAAATTTATAGCTAGACTCAACCCTTTTGTTTGATGAAAATCCCCATTTTCATATACATTGAGCAACAAAATTGTAGAATATCCTGGAAAATTCCTGTGTCTGATGAAAAAGATCTTAGATTAAAGTGAAAAATGTTTTAATTGCATCTTTTGACATACGTTGAACACATTAAAATTATCAGATGCACTACCTGGTCATATAATTTGAACTCTACATTATATTCTGAGTTTTTTATACTTGCTTGTAGAGCTGAGACGGTTACCACTAACCGATGATTTGGTTATTGGGGGAGGAGAAGTAACCGGTTAATGGTTATACTAACCGGTTACTTGCGTTTATAGAACGGTTAACCGGTTAGTTGTAACCGTCTCAGCTTAGAAAGAGAAAAAGAAAGAGAGCTTGAAATCGAGTTTGTTTACGATAATAGTTAGTTGATCTGTCACTGGAGGCGCTCATCTCACACGAAATTTGATCTTCGTTTTGGCGAAGTTATTCTAATTATCATTAGATGGCGCTGACCTGCTTCAGTAACTCATGATTACTTGGTTAGTATAACCGTGGGGGGGAAATTGAGCGGTTACTGGTTATACCAACCATTCCAAGCCTTAACCAACTCAGCTCTACTTGCTTGACAATAATACTTTCGATACCTAAACAATATTTTTGATATTTCAATACTTTCAATATATCAATATTTGAGCGACCAATACCAATATTATCAATACCTGCTTCTCGAAAGTATTGTGCATCTCTATAGCAAAGCGCTTAAAAGTGAATAATATTCACTTATAAGCGCAGAGAAAGTAAGAAAGAAAGATAGAAAAGTGCTTATAACGAATACACTCACTAATAAGCGCTGTGCTTATATGCCAGGGAGCACGGTAATTAGTTTGATTAAATTGAGCTGAAAGACTTTGAATCAAATTGATTCATCACTAAAATTTGTTTTTTTTTGTAAATTAAAGTGTCGCTATCTAATGGCAGTTTTAAGAAAGAAAGATGCGTAAAAGGGTGAGAGGGAAAGTTGATTGCGAACAAAATTGTAGTTTCAAAATAAATTAAATATCATAATTACTAAAAAAATGTAAACAAATCTAGATTTTTAAGATAATGAAATAGAATTAAAATTCTTTTTAATTATCGCACTATCAATTAGACATTTGTTACTTTAATAGCCAATGGTAAACTGAGTCCAAGGCGAATAAAAATGTACAAAACTAAAGTATCATTGTATTAGTTTAAGAATAATAGTTTTTTTTCGAATAATTCAATTTAATTGTGCTCATCATTGAGCATTCCCTAAATGAAGTAGAGGGCCCCTTTTCAGTCGCTGCAAAACTAATCTCCTTTATCAACAAAATCTTTGCGATTCATCAACAAGCAAGAAGGTAGACAGAAAATGAATAGATATCATGATTGTTGAGAATACAAGAAATTGGTTTATTTACATTGAAAGCATCATGAAATGAAATCTGTTGACATATCCTCTTTATAATCTTTACACTATATTTATTTTATTATTGTTCCCTGTTTCAATATCACTTCATTTGCCAGATTTGCTTTGATAATATAAATCTAAGACAGTAAAAATCAAAAGTATTATTAAACTGGTCATTATAAAGCCAGTTCAATGGTTCGTTTAAGTAACCTCATTGTGTTTGCTGCTGCAGCTAAACGTGCAACAAATAGTGATGGAAATATTTACGTCAACTTATTTCGCCGAGGTAAACACACCTACAGCAACAGCGGCAAATGATGCTGACATAAGAGCCATTCGTGAGAACATCAACTGTTCCAGAACCAAAGTCGATTGAGCTGATAAAAGAAATTAATAGCATTCAGTTGGCCAGTCCAATAAAATTGTTCGTTGACTATGAATCATCTATCGGGAACTATTTATGTGATGTTGATGGGAATCTCTTCCTGGACATTTATTCACAAATATCATCCATTTCATTGGGTTACAATCGTCCAGCTTTAATTGAAGCTCTTCGAGATCCAGAATTCGATTTAACTTGATGGAAAACAAAACATTTGAAAGCATTAATATTCTTAAAAAAGATACCAGATTTACACTTTTTAAAACAGTTTAGAGCTCAAAACGAAAAATTTAAACATGTTGCATTATTGACAACATGTTTGAATTATACACATTAACGATCAAGATTATCTAAAAATATTATTGAAATAATTGTTAACATGTGTAAACATTTTTAACAGCTGGAATAAAGTGAGAAAATGTAAGGCATTGTTACATATTAATATTTAAAAAAAAATTTTAGAGTAAATAAAGTTAACAAAGACAATGAAACTATGCATAAAATCAACATTTAGGGTACAAGAGATCGGAACTAAATTCTCATTTTATTATTTCAATAATAGTAATGGTTCGCTCAGATAATTCAATTTGGTTTTGTTCATTTCAATCATCGAGCAAAATGAAAAATCAGATTCTTTTCGGTCACTGCAGAATCTCAATCCCGAAATCAACGAAGTCTTCGCGTTAATTCAAAAAAGGTTGTCGACCAGTTATCTGAGGTTAATCGCATCCACTGTATCTAAATCAGGTGAAAAACCAACGCAAATGATGACTTAAGTGCATTCAATACTCGATGTCAATTGCTTAAGTGGTTTAAATGTTTAACAATTAATAATTATACAGTCTTTTCTGTTTGAAAAAGTTTACTTTCTCGATTGAAAAAGTCATAATCTACACAAAAATTTAAGCTGCTTCTTAGCAGGAGCTTCAAAGCTCCTGGTTTCCAAAAGGAAAAGTCTTTATTTCGTTTGAAAAAGTCAAAATCTTCAGTTTTCTATTGGAACTTTTTGAATACAATTATTGATGTATTTTTTCATATTTTTGTAATAGTTTTTGCAATCTTCGGCAGAAATAACATCAGCTGCCAATTCGATTCCTCGAAACACTTCATCTGTGGTTTTAGGTTTGAATCTTTTAACGTAATGTTTTAATTGATTAAACATATTTTCAATGGGATTTAGAAACGGAGAATATGCAGGCAAATACAGGATTTCATGTTGCGTTCCAGAAATCAGATCAGTGACAGCATTTGCATGGTGAAATCTAACATTATCCATAACCAGATAAATTTTTTCTATTCCGTCCTCTCGTAATTTCTCAAGAAATCCGTTTAAATAGTTGAGGAAATCATTTGTATCATATGATTTTGGTTGACAAATATAGTGATACAGACCACAATATCGCATTGCAGCACAAACTGAGAAATTTTTGCCTCGAACAGCTCGTACTTTCACATTTGCGCGTTTTCCTTTTGCACTTCTTCCATAGTTAGTTCGACAATGAACAGCAATACCACATTCATCCAAAAAGAAAATTTTGTCTGGGTTAATGTCAATGTCCAAAAATCAAATAGCATAATCATATCGTTTTTGAATAACATCAGGTGAATTTCTTCGCTCTGGTACAACTGTAATCCTTTTGAATGAATAATTAAAAGAATCGATGTATCGCTGAACACTTGAGATTGATATGTCAATATCAAACTTGTCTTTGATGAAATCTTTTATTTCTTCTAAAGTCCGTTGGCAATCATCATCAACATAGCTTTTAACTTTATCAATTTGAATTTGATTGAGTTTCTTTGGTCGGTGGCCTCTTTCTCTAACCGCAGTTCCAAATTTCTTGTAACGAGTTATCACTGTTCTGACTGTATGCACATTGACATCAAAAATTTTGGCAAGGTCACAAATCAATTTTCCATCATTGTATCCTTTTACAATCAATTGTTTCAAATTATCACTAATTTTTTGGTAAGGTCTAGTCATTTTACTATATCTAAATCAAAATTTCAAACTAAAAGAAACAAAATTTTCAAAGTGACTTTTCCAATTGCAAAAAGGACTTTCTCTTTTGGAAATAAATAGCTTAAGTTCTCGACGCGCACAAACAAAATTTAAGCGGTTTAAGATTAGACTTTTTCAAACGAAAAAGTAGACTTTCTCAAACGGAAAAGACTGTAAGAATTTAAATAAAAATTGAATTATCGTTTAAAGTTCAGCTGATAGATGGCAATAATCGTATATTATTGCAAAGTTCAATTAATAGATGGCGTTTTAATAAAAATCATAAGTTGTTTTGGTGTATTTTAAATGCTATCTTCAGTAAATGTCTGGGGTTTATCTTAATCTTTATTCGCTTCGTTTGAATTTGATTGTGATAGAGTTGTTTCATTAATGTGAATGAATTTTCTTTGAGCTATGAATTGTTCAGCATCTGCTGGCCAAGACTCTGTTTCAGGTGCAACCTTATTGAATCCCTCAACCACCGGAAAAGAAGAAACAGTTAAATGTCAATTTGTGACGCGTGAGGGAACTTATAAGCTATTTAAAGGTGATAATTGTAGAACCACTGTTGTCGGTTATACGCCGCAAACCAATACACCGGTTAAGTGTTCATTCAGTGGTGATTTAATTTGTTTCAATGCAGCCAAAGAGCTGTATGTTTGTAACTACAAAGGCATTAAAAATGCAACCGACCTCAATAATCCAATTGACAAAAGAAGTTATAAAGGACTATACCCAACATGTCATGATTTCAATGTATTTGCTGACAATGTACATTTACTGGTTGGTCTATCTGCTGGCCAAATTCAATTAATGGATCCAATCAAAAAAGAATTCTGTAAATTGTATAATGAGGAAAGAGTTATAGATAAGACAAAAGTGACTTGTATCAAATGGGTTCCTGGTTCTATGAATCTTTTCTTGGTATCGCATAGCAGTGGACAATTATATGTTTATAAAGAAGATCTTCCTTGCGGATCAACAACACCACATTATCAGTTGTTTAAACAAGGGGAAGGTTTTGCCATCTACACCTGTAAGACGAAAAGCACTCGTAACCCTTTGTACCGCTGGGTTATCGGCGAGGGTTCAATAAACGAAATAGCATTTTCACCTTGCTCTAAATATCTAGCAACAGTTAGTCAGGATGGTTTTCTGCGTGTTTTTAACTATGATACAATGGAACTTGTTGGACGAGTAAGAAGCTACTTTGGAGGGTTGTTATGTATTTGTTGCAGTCCAGATAGTAAATTTGTTGTTGTTGGTGGTGAAGATGATCTTGTTACAGTGTGGTCTTTACAAGAGAAAAGGGTAATTGCTTGAGGCCAGGGTCACAAATCGTGGGTTAATGTTGTCGCCTTTGATCCATATACTACAACGGTTAGGGATGCTGTTGATAGTGCTAACGAAGCATTTGGTGAAGAAAGTGAAACACCAGCTACTAGATCGGAAACTATTAGCCATTCCTTGAATGATTCAAATCATTTACATCACTCATCAACTAGCTCATCATCAACTATTCCATCATTGAATAGAAATCACTGTGGTTCTCCATCCATAGAGTTCAACAATCATTCGACTAACTTAACGTGTAATACTGTTAATAAATCACCAATCATAAACAGCAGTCGTAACTCACCCTCGTCAATTATCACTTCTTACCGATTTGGAAGTGTTGGTCAAGACACCCAACTTTGTCTTTGGGAATTAACGGAAGACATTATCAAACAACCTGTTGGTCGATCGAGAACACGTATTGCACTTCATAGTCCAACAAATGGGTCGCAACATCCTCTCAATTCTTCATCGAGTCATGTATCTAGTTCGGCACAGCAATCCGCTTATTGTTCCAATTTAACTTCTACCGATAAATGTCACAATTCATTGTTACCATCTCAAACAGGGAACTGTTTACCCAATAATTGCAATTATTTGGATCCTGACGTTTACACTGATCATACTACTAACACAATATCTTCATCAACATCTTCTACTGGTAATAATAGTTTTACCAACAAACATGGTCAAACAAGGAAGGAACACAAAAAGAATTTTAGTCTCGCCTCTCGTAATAGTGATAAAAACAGTTTAAATAAAGCTAGTCATAGTAAACTGAATGACGATCCAATAAAACTTCTAGGAACCTCTATATGTCCTAGATTGGATGAAGTACCTCTTTTGGAACCTTTAATTTGCAAAAAGATTGCTCATGAAAGATTAACCGCTCTTGTATTTAAAGAAGATTTTTTTGTTACTGCTTGTCAAGAGGGTTATATATTTACCTGGGTTAGACCAAATAAATGGGTAAGAGTTATTTTGACACTTTTTACATACGAATATACTTTTATTTCCTTTTGGACGTTTTTTCATATAACGTTCTTTTCACAATTTTACTACAGGAGAATATGCAAATTGC
The DNA here is from genome assembly GCA_036759885.1 of Tetranychus piercei. Taxonomy (NCBI): domain Eukaryota; kingdom Metazoa; phylum Arthropoda; class Arachnida; order Trombidiformes; family Tetranychidae; genus Tetranychus; species Tetranychus piercei. The sequence goes on along the minus strand of CM071879.1, from coordinate 13,817,755 downwards.
TCCCAGCCCTATTCCCAGTATAGATGAAGAAGCCGCATTGGTGGATGACAATGAATCAACTGTGGTGTGACTTTGATAATGATATATATTTCCAATCATCTTCTTTCAATTTTTCTGCAACTTCTCTCATGTTCTGCAATCGTTGTTCGTGAAGAAGCCTTTCCAATTTGTCCACGTCTTTTGATACTTGATGTTTATCTCTAACCAATTGAGATAAATTTTTGGTAGCCTCTTGAAGCGAACTGGCTAGAAGTGACGATCAGGAAGCAACTTAGAATCAAAATGATACTTAAAAAAGACTTATAGCTAGTTGATTAACACAGCATATCATTCTTGTTGACAAGCTTACCTGTTGTTTTAGCTTTCGCTTCTTGTGATGATCTTCCTGCCATAATTTAACTAAGCCAAACTGAAAACAACTGTGTCAATATCAATTCAAAAAATGTCAGTTACATTTGTTTACATCAACCAGACCAGACTTTATTGGATGAAGATAAAATCTGCGTCTCCATCTAACGATTGATCAAGTTACTACTTTTTTAGTGAATTTAAAACTCATGGTTCATTTCAATATTATCAATTTCTAATTAATAAGGGTAAATTGAAATAGTTAAGATCTAATTTGGCTTCTCTGAATGCGAATAATGAGATCTTTAGTTGCAGTCTTTGGATTGATGGCTCTGAAATATGTAAATCTGTCCTTAAAGTCTCTTCATTTGCTCCCATCAAATTAAGGACCTTTTTCAATTGCAATGTAATTGTATTTATCTAAACTAATCGATCAAAATATATAAATATATATGTCTAGATCATTACTTGATAGTAAGAATAGAAATTAATAATATTTTAAATTCTACTCTTCAGTAAATTTAAATTTAATTATTGCACTGTGATTCAGTTGTATTTTGATATTAATTATCGCGCATGCGTATTATGTATTTACAACAATAATTGCTGATTAAAAAGCAATTCACCAATAAAAAAGTGCATTAGAGGTATATTTGTAAATTGTAATTCACGAAATTGAAATCATTTAATCCTCTTGAAAGTCTTGCACAAAACTAAACTTGTATAAAGACGTGTTAATAATAAAGTTATTTCTTAAGGTTGAAATTAAATTAACCTTTGAAATAATGAAACAAATGTAAAAAAGATATGACCAGGTTATTTAAGACAACTGAATTTTTATTCAATTTTGTTCAAAAAGGCAATGAAAAGACATTAAAAATTATATTGTCATTAAAAATACATTACATATTCATTTTTGCATATTTATAATTTTATTATTTATATTTTTGCTCATATACAGGGTGACAAATCATAACCGAGAGACTTTTTTTTTGATTTTTGCGCGAATTGTTGCAGCTAGCGACCCCAGGTTTTTTGCAAACATGTTTTCTCCTTCCGGGAAACTGTTTAGGATAGTTTTTGAAATTTTGAAAATTTTTCAATTTTCAATGGGATTTTACCATTAATGTATCCAATTTCTGACTCAATAAATTGAAAAATTGCATAAATTGAAATTTCCATTGTAAAATCCCATTGAAAATTGAAAAATTTTAAAAATTTCAAAAACTATCCTAAACATTTTCCCGGGAGGAGAAAACATGTTTGCAAAAAACCTGGGGTCGCTAGCTGCAACAATTCGCGCAAAAATCAAAAAAAAAGTCTCTCGGTTATGATTTGTCACCCTGTATATAAACAATTTACATTTAATGACATGACATTTTTTCATCAAGAATAGACGATATGAATAAACTGAACGTTAAATTTCGTTTAAGCGGTTATTCCTACTCGCATTTTCGAAATCATTTTTAAAATTTATCCAAATTCAACAAAAGCTCGTGTTCAATCACATGCCAAGTATGTATCAAGTTCATAATATGCATTTTAATACAACAAATTTTACGAAATTAATTGCTAACTATATATAAACATCATCTGAATTAGTTGCTCAATGGCCACAAAACCACAGATCCCAACTGTTTGAAACCAAGAGGTCGTATTGCAATTATATAATAGACAGTAAAATTGATTCTGTTACTTTCTTTGGTTGACAAGTTGCGAAGAAAAATGGTGAAAAAAAGAATCTCATCAGCATCTTATGTTAATCAAATCCAATATCCAAACATTAAGATTCTTTTCCATGAACATCTTGTTCGATTTCCTTACCTTCCAGGAACCGATTATACAAAATGGACTTTGAATTATTTTTTTTATCTCATTGCTTGGCCTACCATTGGGTTTGGAGCTCCTAAGTACTTAATGATGGCTTTGTTGAAAGACTATCCTGACCTGTTAATGTACGCATCTGATCCAACCTTTTTCATGGGACCAACTGGTTCTTGGCTTTTGATCACTTGTTTTTTATGGAGCTCGACTGCAACCATTTGTCGCTTCTTTTTTCATCAGTCTATTTATCAAATCAAACTGCAATACTGGATTCATCCGTTGACGATTCTCGAAAATCGAGACACAATTCGTGATAAACATTTGCGTTCAATAATCAAGTTAACATATTCTGCACTCAAATTTGTCCTTATTTATGGTGCATCAGCTTCTTTTCCACTATACATTCCCATCTTGATTGGTCTTCCCATTAAATATTTACCCTTCAGTATTGTCAACTCCTTGATCACTACTTTTCACGCTTATACAGCTTCTGCTTGGGAAGTCAATTTCATTTTTCTCTTGGCCTTTTATCTTTATTATAGTGGACTTCGTTTTTCAAAAATAACCTCTTCATTTCGGCGTCAATTCCTCTCACAAATAATTTACCACAACAAAAGTCCCGTGTTAAATTCAACTTCTTATTATGATAAAAGTTTGCATCATTTTACCCAAAAAGTAATCAAATTGGCCAAAGAAATTGATAAAGCTGAAAATTTCTGGTATCGGGTAAACAATACCGTTTTTATGGGTACTTTTCTTGCTGAAACTTTACTTCTCTATCTAGTGTTTTTTGTCAACACTGAAGGAGCTATTTTGTGGTGCTGTATCTTTCTTGGATTCTTGACCTTCTTTTATGGACAATCGATCAACTTTATACTAGGAATTTATCTACAGTACAAGGTTACTATTCATTTAGATATCAACCTAAAATATTAACTTGATCTAGTTTTCCTCTTACATTTATTATTATTATAATAGTAATAATATTTTGTCCATCGATCCATTTTAACAAAACAAATCCAGATATTTTCTCATTTAGTTAATCACACATCAAAAGATTGAAATGTATCCATTTTGAGATAATTTATTTAACTTGTTAATACGTATTCAATCCCTACTTATTAATTCGCACTTCGATTTTACAGTTTGACGAAGCAGTTGATGAAATATACCATTGGATACATGCATCCTCGTTCATATCCTATCAAGCAAAATTGAAAGCAATGACAGTTCTCGATTATTTGAATGATAGACATTTATTCGTTGTCTATTGGTGCGTTAAAACTAAAACATGGAATTACATTAAGGTAGTAAAAAATTTAATTATCAGCTCAGGCAATTTGAACCTTATTCATTTTTATCATATTTCATTTTATTTGTTCTTCACAGGTTCAAGCTGAAGTTGCAATGTTATTGTTACTGTTGATTGCAAATTCAAGGAGATAATTAGTCAATAGTCAGTTATGGCTTAACATACATGTAAGAGATTCGTTAAAAGTCTATTGAAAATTCAACGATAAGGGTGCTGGGTCCTCCAAGCTTCAGTTTCTCCAGAGTTTTTTGTCACCCTTGTAATCTCTTTATCCATCTCTTCTTAAGGGAAATCATCAAAGTTGTTTAATTGTTTTTCTTATAAAATCGCGGTTCTCCATCGTAGCTCACCTAGATAGAACTGCAACAAAACAGCAAAAAAACTGGAGAAACTGCAATAATAAAGCCGTTAAATACTGTATAACTAATGAGTTTTCGTTCTGAGAGGAAATAAATTTAAAATTTGCAATAGCTGCTGGAACTGTTTCTTAAATTGACAAAGATGATCATCTTGTCTTTTTCCTGTTTTCCATTAGTAATCGCAAAGTAAATTTTCAATGTAAAAATTTCATTCCAGTCACATTTTGGCTTTTTTACAGCCTTTTCTTCATCAGAAGAGTCAGATTCATGAACACGTTTAGTATTGTTATTCCCTGTATTCTGTTCTATTGAATTGTAATGGATTGATTTAGTCGACTGTTTTGATGAGAATGAGAAATTCAGTTGTTTGTAGCTGCATTTATATTTATTTAAGGCGGAGTTCATGTTAGTGAGCTATACATCAACTCACTTGAATGGGTTTCATTTTAGACGAAATTACATAATTTATGCTTATGATAGTTTATCATCAAAGTCTAGAGCTGACATAGTAACGTCATTTTACTGTCCTTGCACATGAATATGCATTTTCATATCGATAAGAGCATGTAGAAGCACGTTAGCACGTAAAAATGCAAAAGTTATTTTTCATACCCCTGGAAAAATTTCTATGAAAATCGGTCATAGACTTACATGTTGAAATATACATGGTATGGTATGGTATGGTAAGGTAGGGTTGGGTAGTGTAGGATAGGGTAGGTTAGGTAGGGTAGGGTAATGTAAGGTAGGGTATAGTAAAGTAAAGTAGGGTAGGGTAGGGTGAGGTAAGGTAGGATAAGGTAGGGTTGGGTATGATATGGTATGGTAAGGTAGGGTGAGGTAGGATAAGGTAGGCACTTCGTTGGCGCTTCGCACCACCATAACCTCGAAAAGGGGTTGGGGTTGCCCTTTCCCAAGCGCACTTCGTCCCCTGGCGTGCCGTTTTAGGTTGTGCTCACCACTTTTAGAGTATTCCAGTCAGGTTAGATAGCTCTTTAGGTGCCATTGGTAGACATATCCAATTGCTAACATTGGTGAATGCATCAGTATTACAATAGGTCATTGGTGTAACACATATAGGCATGATTTGTTTAAATCGGATTTACGATCAAAACCTGAATTCTTGAGTATTATGTGGGGTAAGTATAACAGATATCCACACTTACTCACACTATCATTCAAATCACTGTCACACACACACTTTCACACACAGAGACACACACACTTTCACACACAGAGACACACACAAACAGACACACACACTAACTCCGCCATTCTTATGTCATCTTTTTCATCTCCTTCCTTCTCGTCTGCGTCCTCTGCAGCTGGTCCCATTCTATGGAACCATGCGAGGCTAGAGCACCTCCTTAGAAACCGTGATGAAGCCATTTGTTGGCTTCAAACCCAACAACTCACCCGGTCTTCTGTGGAGTGCAGTCAGCACCGACTTCCGATTCGATTGAACATCGATCGTGGGGCATTCGTAGCGTTTAGGTGCCCTTACCACAAGAGGCACATATCCAGGCATACCTCTGAGCGGAGTGTTTTGACAGGATCCTGGTTCGAACAACTAAGGATCCCTGTTGTAGATGCACTCCGTCTCATGTACTCTTGGGCTGGGGATGCCTCTTACGAGACGAGTATGCGTGAAGCATCAGTCTGCTCGGAATACACCATACACGATATGTATGTAAGGTGTCGTGAGGTCGTGACTTCTGCCTTCCTAGAACATCAGGAAGGGAGTGAAAAAATCGCCAGCCCAAGCATCGTTGTGCAAATCGACGAGGCTAAATTTGGGCGCGCAAATACCAACGTGGGCGGATGATCGAGGGTCACTGGCTGCTCGGTATGATCGCGGACGGCTCTAAAGATTTACGACTAGAAGTCTGTCCCTGAAAACCTGAAAGACCTGAATTGTACTAATGACATAACATTTGATAGTACACATCATGTTCTATAAGTGTAGGCATTTTGAGGAAATTCTGATTATGTATAGGGAAGTTAGATTTGTTAGAATTGGAAAGTTAGTTTGCATACCCATGTAAAAATATATACTTATCATCTTTCCGATAGACCTACATGTTTAAATTCTCAATAAGATTGTTTGAGGCTTCTCAGGCAATTCCAGTAGCACCACGCGAAGGTGGATTCCATCAGTCCACGTGGAATTGAATAGGAAATCTAGAGTCTTTTGGTCTCAACAAGGGTTCAGGGCACGACGTGCGCTTGGGAAGGGTCACCCACCCTATTTTCGAAGGTTAAGCTGGTGCGAAGCGCGGTGGTGTGGTGACCCTTCCCAAGCGTGCTCGGCTGCTTCGCAAACCCCTCCTGAATTTTTCCTATTCAGTATACCTTAACATGCTCTATCCTAACCTTTACCTAACCTTACTTCCCTACCGTACTTTACCTAACCGGGTCTAACCTTCCTTCACCTTAGCATTCCTTACATACTTTATCGTATCATATTCTTAAGTCCATTACACTGAGCTAAACTAACCTTACCATACCCAACCGTACCCTTCATCACCATACTTCCCAAACCTTACTTGCCCTAACCTACTTTACGCTACACTATCATATTATTCTCACTCCTATTCGGAATTTAAACATGTAGGTCTATCGGAAATATGATAAGTTTATATTTTTACATGGGTATGCAAACTAACTTTCCAATTCTAACAAATCTAACTTCCCTATACATAATCAGAATTTCCTCAAAATGCCTACACTTATGGAACATGATGTGTACTATCAAATGTTATGTCATTTGTACAATTCAGGTCACTCTCTGATTGATTAGCGGAAAAAATCTGAAAAAATGACTGTTTTCATATGTAACTTTACTGCGCATGCGCAACAAATGCATGAAATTTCATAATTGTTTAGAACTTATCGTCTGCTATCGAATGATGTATAATGTGCGCAGTTATCTATTCTAGATATCACCTATTTCCAGTATCTCCGGAATTAAGAATTTCAGCAATGCGGGATGGGATTATAATATCTATAATAGAGATGAACTGAAGTCTATTGACTAAAATGAGTATAAAATGTTGTGAAATTCAAAATCATCAGTTCAAATCATCTGAATAAAGTTCTCGTTTCAGTCAACTCATCTTAATAAAGTGATCTTTTTAAGAATCAAAATGTTCCAAGTTAGTTCGCTGATCGAGGATATCTTCGGTGGTGAGATCATTGGATTTTCTCTAATGGATCTTAGTGATAATGGTGATAACAACCAAGATTTGCCATTAACATTGAAAAATTATTTGGAAAATTTTGCAAGTGAGCCGGCAAAAAATCAATCGGAGGTTAGGCATCAGCCAAATACTTTGGAAAAATCATTAGTTGCAATGCAACACCAAATGGATACCCAAAATCAATCTGGAAGATTCAAATTAATATTAATAATAATATAATATTAATTAATAAATTCAAATTTAACATTTTAATACAGCGGATGAATGAAGAGCTTAATGCTCTAAAAATATTGTTAATACTAATGCTTGTATTTTCAACAAGGTAATTGTAGATAACCCATGTGGTTCAGGTCTCAAAATAAATTCCAATATTCATTTCTTTTATTGAATAAAATTGATTTGATTTTGGGTGTGGTTTTTTTAATTTGGTTTTCGGTAACTGGTTTGACTAGTGAGCCAGAAATGGCTTTTTATTACTACTTATTACCAAACGTAAAATAACATTGATTATCTGCGGGTAGGATGACCATGGTTTGTGATTCACTGTTTCCGAAATTGTGAACGAAACTAACACATTGGAGTAAGCACTTGATATTTTGAACACAAAGGAGAACCCGAGGCAAGCGGTTATCAAATTAATTGTGTTCTCGGGTGAACCTCCAAATGTAATTTTGATGAAAATAAATGGAATCAAGCAGAATGTCGATAAAATGGACTCATTGCAAGTTTAATAGCGACAGGGACATGGTTTTCAGGATATTCCTCTCTGTGTTCTCGTTTTTCCTTTTATTCCATTTTGCAACTCTTTCTCTTCTTTTTCGGCTTTTAGTCAACGTTAACTTTTTAGTAATCTTTTTCTGGAAAATTTTACAATTGTAAAATAGTCAATGTGGCTGGATGAAGGGTCACATTGCTCAAAAGGGCATGTTTGGGTTCTAGCCATTTGCTTAGCCTAAAAAACAGATAACTCACATTCATCATTAGATTCAATGTCTTTAAACTTAATATTGTTGTTAAAAGCTTCTATATCAGCGCTCTTGTGAAGGTTGAGTGAATTGATTTCATCTTATAGTTTTACTCTTTTTCACTAAATTTATTGGTGAGATCCTATTTAATTGGACATAACGGAGAATGTAACTGAAATCAAGGGTTTACTAACAAGGGAACATATTTACTTATGACTCACTGATTTTATGGGACATAGCACAATCGATAGAGCAAAGCTTCCATATGAACGTACTGGTGTCCGTTTTTCTCTATTTGATGATTTTTTGAAATTTTTGAAAAATGCCAGAAAACCTGAAAAAACCTCAAAAATAATCAAAAGAACAGCAAAATGGATCATAAATGGTAAAGAAACATAAAAAACAATTAGAAATAAAAATTAAAAAAAATGACAAAAACAATGAAAAATAATTTAATAAAAAAAAAACCCCACACAGGAACCGAACCCATAACCCTCACTCCACTTGCTATCTTCTTATTCACTGCACTACTGCAACTGCTCAAAATTATGTAATCTAATTTTTATTTTGTCAAAAATGTCTCAACTTTAAACCCAAAAATCTCAGGAACCACTAAATCTCCAGAAAAACGGGCACCAGTACGTTTATATGGAAGCTTTGCTCTATCGATTGTGCTATGTCCCATCAAAATCAGTGAGTCATAAGTAAATATGTTTCCTTGTGAGTGCAAACAAGATAGAATTTACAATATATTTTAAGTTGATAACGTTACTTGAGGTAGTCTATTACAGAACTGTTTTTTTATCTTTTTATACGATAATATATGTAATATTTTAAGATCATTTAATAACATTTATTAATAATATTCATTTGGTTGGCAATATTTTATATTAAATTAACTAAAATTTAGTTAAATAATTATTAATTAAGTATTTCGTCCAATTGACGAAAATCACCATCACTATTCATTTTTCAAGTCACAGCTTTGGAGTCTAAATTCAACTCCCCTCAATAACCCATTTGTTAAACAAAGTGTTTGTTTTGACCGGCTTGTTGAGAATAAGAAATCAATTTGTCAAGACTGGGAAATGGACAGAATTAAGAAAGAGGAGAATAATTTTGACAATTTCTCTTCTTTCTCTTCTCTCAATTTGTAAACTTAATTTATGAATATTACATATATAATAAAAAGAAATGTAAAAAGTGAATATTGCCATATATGTACCCAGTTAAAATTAAGGTTAGTAGTAAAATAAAATTATCATTACCTAATGATGGGAAAATACATCGTAACCATATTAAGTCATCACTTAACGTTACAATTGCCGCACGCGAAGTTGAAACAGACCACGTTTCAATTGGTAAGAAAGTGAAAAATAAGGGTAGGAAAACAACCATTCTTTTCGTAAATAAATTAAAATTTGCCAAGAAAAATGACGTACATTTTGATAATTCAAAACAAGAAAACAACCATATGTTTCGTGAAATGGAACAGGGAACAATCGTCTACTTCATAAGAACAAAATAAAACAACATAATGACAATTATAGTAAATACAATTGAAACCGAACTTTTAGAAACATTAGAAATCGACTTAATAAATGATTAACAAGAATAAAATCACGATTTAGAGAAGATTAAGTTTGAATATGGTGCCAACACATCTTTTTTATGTGAAAATTGCCCCTGGTTTATCACATTTCTACTTATCTACAGCAATTACACCAGGCCTCCCGGAGTCATCATCTTTATCTAGCTTATTTTTTCATTTAAGTGCTACAGTTCTTTTATTCAGTGTCAGATGTCAACTGCTGTCCTCCTGTAATCTGTTGTCATCATCTGCTTTCAATTGCTTCTCTCTTTTTCTTGTTTTATGCTCTTCCTATGTCTCCACATGCCGATTTTTTTCTTTCTTGTGGCTTTATCTCTATTCAGCGGTGCATACTACAAGCGTATGAGCGGCCAATTCAAATTGTATTATTGTTAAATTTACTAATTTCAAGCATTTCTTTTTACCTTTTTGTTACAGTGACCTCTCAGGAATCTGTTCCAGGAACGTCCGATCCTCTCTTTTCAAATGATGACTCGTTTTCCGACGTAGAATACCCGTCACTTCCATCGACACCGGGTTGTGTTCCTTCATCGTCCGAGGCTGATGTACCATTGACGATCGATTTTAGCATTCGGCCTGAAAGTGAGAGAACTGGTAACGATGATGGCGGTAACTACGAAAATGGTAATGGTAATATACCAAATCAATCTCAGCATCCTTTCAATTTAACTAGACCATCCACATCCCGTTCAAAACGTTCAAAAAAATCCAAAAGGCGATCAAAACATAAACACGATCTGGAGATTACACACCTGTACCTGGGCTTGTATAATTCGCGACGGCAAATACTGATATGGATTATCATTCTATCAATTCTCCAATTTATGCACGCACCGAGAATGAAATTTTACAAGGTGGAGAATGGGAGCGAAGATAGACTTATTGATCATGTCAACCTAAGCACTATGAAAGAAGTGGGGATACAGGAGTTGAAGGAATGGGCTGGTTTGGAGGCGAGCGATCATGAGGGTGTTGGTCAATCAAGAGAAAGCGGTCAAGAAATATAAGGAGGACAATTATTGTGTTCTTGAATGTGCTTACAAAGATTGTCCTGTTATCTTTCTTTTTAATCTTATACCTGTATCTTATAATAACTTTATCTAGATTGAGCGCCATTTTTTTCTAAATTGCATTGATTTTCTAAATTTCTAAATTTTTATAATTTTGTGACTAATTCCTTTTTTAAGCACTGAACTTCTATAAGCGCATTGTTTTTGGCATAATTTTTTTTATTAAATCTTATTCTATTGAATATGAGACGTGAATTCTAGAATCGGATAAATAGTTTGAGCTATAGATTTAGTAAAAGTGGAATTTGTTAAGGAATATTAATTGGCAAATTGAGGGTTACTGTGTCACTTGGCTCTAAAGTAACTTCTGTAGGTGAATCCATAGTTTGAAGTGGAATACTTTTGCCAGTTTCGTCGACTTATATGACCTAGCCTACATCATTTCTCTTGTAAAGTTTTTTAATTTGTTTCAGAGATGAGAAAAGATAACAGATGAAACAAGTTGTTACCTAAATAATTGTAGTACATAGAAACAATGGAACACTTATTATTGCTTGCGTTTCAATAGAACCGCAAGGGTTTTATCTAAGCCATCTTCATCATTAATTCCATTAGTTCCGAGTGGCTTTGCCCGTTGGAGAGGAAGTGGGCGATTACAACGTATCCAGGTATTTAGAAGATGCAGATAATAACTTTTTTAAGTAAAAAATTAATTATAAATTCACATTTAATTGATATTCAAATGACTTTAACATCAAACAAAGAACTAATATATTGAGCTGCTATCAGCTGTATCATTTTTTGAAACATTTCACCGTCACATTATCGTTTGAAATAAAGATAGCGGAATAAAAATTCAGCAATATAATTCACTCGACGTTTTCCATGAGATTCCTTCGGAATTGAATTTTTTACTAACTTCCATAATCTTTCAACTGTTTGTGTTCGCCAATCGTTCGAACGATAAAGTTCTTTTATTTCTGCAAAATCTTTGAAATTTATTATAAGGTAAGTTTATTGTAAATTGAATAGCCCTATGAAAAATAATTGAAAATTTTCTTAATTTATAACCGAAGCTGAGTTAAATAAACAAGAAAAGGAGTTTCCACTTGAATACATTTAATACCAGAAAAAAACAAAAAAATATAAATGATTAAATGTTCATAAAACTTGAATAAATGAAAGTTAGTTGCCATCTACAATGCAGTAATATGATTCCAAAAAGGTACATGCGCAAGCTTTTATACTCGCGTATGTTCCCTACTGCTGTTGCTTGCAATCCACATATTATGTGTAATAACCTAACCATTGTCCCACGTTGTTTACGGAAAAGAAATGTTGACCCGTAAAGTTTATCCAACCCTCCAGTAAAATTTCGCAGGAACGTAGAACTATATGATTTAAACGTAGAACTTCATGAGTAAACTTTACCGCTTGGATGCGGGTTCAGGCTTAGTCATGGTGCATCTTAAATTTGGGAAGTGAATAATGGAATTAATGTTAAAATAAATTGTTGGTAAAAAGTTTTAAGAATTAAGACATTGCTGATCTTACTTCTTTTGTCTCTCTCTTAAATTGTATCGTGCCATTTGCACTGCAAAGAAAAATAAAAGATGAATGGTAAAATAAAAAATCCAATTACTGTAAGCTGTCTCGTAGCTGATTATCTACCTAAGGAGAAATGCAATTTATTATCAACGGCATAACCGGATGAACGGCATAAAGGGCAATCCATCTTGTTTTGCTGAACCAACTTATGATCACAATCAGGACATGTGATCAAGTGTTGGCAAGGAAGGTACAGAATCTTCCTTGGTTCAACTAAACAAACGCAACAGTATTCCTTCTCAGTCTTGTATTTGAAAAATGAACTCGTTTTCTTTATAAAACTGAACCTAACCTAACCTAACTAAATAAAAACAAATCTTACTTTTTTGATGGGATCTGTTGAAGCTTAAATCGAAACTGGTGTTGCTGATGCTGGTGATGCTGGTGTTGATGGTGATGATACACAAAACAAACACACAAAAGTCCACAAAGAACACAAAATCCCAAAAAGATGTCACAAAAAAGCAAAAGGAAAAGGAAAAATGATTATTTATATGTTAAATATAAATTACTCATCACTATGTTACTTACCTCATTCCGATGATGGCGGCCTGAAATCAAAAAGATATAATATGATATAATATAATATTAATAAAGAAAAAAACGATATAATATGATGTACCTACCTTAAAGGTGATTGTTTTTTGAAGATTCGACTTTATCGTTCGAACGATGAGTAATAAATGAAACTAAGAACGCTCTCTTCTTTCTTTTCGCTTTGCTCACCCAATGCATTAACATAAATCTAGTTATATCTGTTACCTTAACTTTTCCATTGTACCTTTGCACGAATAAAAAGCAATTAATTATTAGAATGCAATCAAGCTGTCACTTCGTTCTACATCAAAATAGCTACAATACCCGTGATTGATTATAACGATACATTTTGCATACCTTCACAATGTTAAAAGATTATGCATGCTGCTCCCAACGTGACTATCCTCCTTTGACCTATCCTTACCAAAAGTAATTAAAGTTGGTCATCCTTAGTTACAACGTTTCAAAATGCAATTTAAAGTAAGCTGATTGTACCTGCAGCTTTGTTCCCAATTCATTTGATTGACGAGTAACCTTAATAGGTTTTTACCTTATGTAATTAAGCAAAAAAAGTAAAAAGCAATTAAAGTTGTGCACGGTATTACTGCAAGTAAAACTTTGATGGATGATGAACGTTAACATTGCTGTTCCTTTTGCAGGTGTAAGTTGCAATTGGAGTCAGACCCAGTATGACTTCAAGGAAAGTTTTGATTGTTGCATGAAAATAAGTTGAGGCATTATAAAGCCTGTTTTGCGATTAAAGTATTAATAATTTAAGGTCAATTGATGAATGCATTATCAAAGGTATATGCACTGTTAAAGGTATGTGCATTGTTAAAGGTATATCATTGCCAAAGGCATTTCAATTATAAATCAATGTGCTACCTTGTGTATGCCTAAAAAAGTGTGCTATATTTTGTATCTTTCTTACTACTTACATCAGAGAAAGATGAGAATGTTGAAACCAAGTATCATTAGTTGGAGCAATAGTCTTTAGACAAACTGTACAGTGGTAAAGATAGCCTAATTTTGAACTCTTTTTTTGACTGTATTTAGATAGCCTAAGCAGTCAATAGTGAGGCAGCAACCGTTAATTAGTCACCATTTGCCTATATTTTCAGTGTAAATTTAATTAAAAAACAACAATGTTAACTTGTTAATTGAATTTTACCAACCCCGTGGAAGACTAAAAAACCGACCAACTACAACTTGCAAACAAAACTGGTTTGGTTGCTTTCATCTTTCCCTACCTCAAGTAGGTAAGCTTCTAGAAAGAAACTGTAAAATATGGTTATACATACAATATAGCTGTCTTGCAAGGAGATTTGTCAATCAAATGTGGTTATTTTTGTATTTAAGTCTTGACAAGTTGTTTCACCAATTCTACCTTTCCGTTGATAAAATGTAAAACACAAATAAATGAAAATATAATAAATGAAATTTATTAATCCCAATTAATTTCAATTTCTTCAATACAAAAAATGATTGCCAATTTATCCGCAAGTATGTCCATGTTTTCTTCGAAAAATAAAAATGGCCAACTATCCTCATCAGTAGGATCTATTTCTTTAATTTTATTTTCATACCGGTCATCGTCGTGTAGACCAACTATTCGGTGTCTGTAGGGGTCCAACCATTTGGGACAATCACCAACCAAACGCATATCCTATGCCCTGCAAAATTGATATATGGTAAGGTATACCGCCAGTGGCTTTCGCGTGGCCACCAAGCTGAATACATTTATCCAGCTGTATCTGCGGCGTGGTTTTTTACCGCGGGCACGACAATTTAAACTGCATTTTGCCATCTAGAAGAAAAAAAAAATAATTAAATACGCATACAAATAAATAAAAATGAAAAAAAGAAAAAGAGCATAGATAAAAGGTTAGGTTAGTCTTGACATCTCATGTATTTCATTCTTGACAAGTTGTTTCACCAACTCTACCTTACCGTTTATAAAATGTAAAACACAAATGAATGAAAATATAATAAATGAAATTTATTAATCCCAATTAATTTCTATTTCATCAATACAAAAAATGTTTGCCAATTTAATGCCAAGTATGTCCATCTTTTCCTCAAAGAATAAGAATGGCCAATTATCCTCATCAGTGGGATCAATTTCTTTAATTTTACTCTCATACCGGTCATCATCGTGTAGACCAACTATTCGATGTCTGTATGGGTCCAACCATTTGGGACAATTACCAACCAAACCCATATCCCATGCCCTGCAAAATTTATACATGGTAACGTGTACCACCAGTGGCTTTCGCGTGGCCACCAAGCTGAATACATTTATCCAGCTGTATCGCCGGCGTGGTTTTTTACCGCGGGCAGGACAATTTAACTTGCATTTTGCCATCTAGAAGAAAAAGAAAAAAAAATAATTAAATACAAATACAAATAAATTAAAATGAAAAAAAAAGAAAAGAAGCATAGATAAAAGGTTAGGTTAGGATTTGAAAATTACCATGTAAAGTTTCACATTCATTGATTTTATAGTGACCAAAAGCTAATGTTGTAATACCATCATTCAATACCGAATTTGAAACAATTGATAAACTTTCATTGGGTTCAACATGTGTGGGGTGTTGTTTGTCACGCTTTTCACGACAGTGTTCATACTCTGTCGCTCCAATTTGATTAACTTGATAAAATTTTCTTGATATGTAAAATTCATTTCCTTCGGAACACAGTAATATGAAAATCCGGAATTTCCATCATACCTCAATTTGAGCCCTAGCTCCTCCCGTTTTAAATATGCGCAATCGGGATTGAGTGTTTTATGGAGATGATTAATATTTAAATCAGAGAGTGTTGTAGGGATATGTAAACCACAACTAAAACAGACAGTAAACTTTTTATCGTCGGATAAATAGAGGCCATCGTAAATGGCCATGCAAATTTGTTTTCCTGTGTACTCTGAATTCGCAAAGGATTCAAGCCTGTTGTCAAGTAACTTCATCTTCATAAACTTTTTCAATGATTTTTTTGCTTCGATTGAGGTTCAGTTTTCAATACATGGAGAAATCATCTTGATTATAAATACTGTTGAAATATAATAGATTTTATTATTAGTTACTCATGATTTCAGAAATTACAGAATTTTTCATTTCAAAATCTTCTTTCAGTTTTTTGAACAGACCAGAATGCATGCTACATTTTGCAATGCTAAATCGTTTCAATTTACAATAAATCAACCAATCTCTAACTTGTTTAACTCTTGAACATTTATTATCAGCATTCAATATGCAAAGTCTCTTTGTTTGAAAACGACCAAACCTTAGTTTTATTGACAATTCTCTGTCTATCAATTTCTTTTATCTTTCTACCTTTATTACAAAATTTGCAATATATTGTTTTAAATTCAACTTTTTTGTGTATCTTCATGATACATTTAACATAACGCGAAGCTTTGCATGGATTATCGGTGTTCTCTGTAGAACAAGCATCATTTTCAGGAATTTTTGGAACAGTACAACTAATTTTAGATTGTTGTTGCCAAAAAGAGTCTTCTTTTGATGGAACGCGATTTGATCCGCAACTTAAATCTGATTTTAGAGTTTCTTTCGAAATTATCTTCATCTGAAAATTCATGAATAATAAAATAGATACATTTTAATGTGAAACTATTTAATAATCAATATAAAATAAAATATAGGGTGTAATGTCTGGAGGAATACGGGATAATACATCGAAAAATAATCTTCTGGATAAATAAATAATACAAGTTGAAGGATCTATTGAAACCACAGCAGAAAATACTGAATGTACTTCATGAGAAGGTGTTACAGACAAAAGTGAGAAAAAGTCAAATACTGAAATTGGCATGTCTGTATAATTGACTGGTTCATCAAACATGAGATCCTCAATTTCAATATTTTCAAGCTCCTCAGGAGAGGACTCTTGATTGTTAACAAATTGATTATTGTCCTCAATTTCAATATTTCAAGCTCCTCAGGAGAGGACTCTTGATTGTTAACAAATTAATTATTGTCCTCAATTTCAATATTTCAAGCTCCTCAGGAGAGGACTCTTGATTGTTAATAAATTGATTATTGTTCTCATTTTCATTATTTTCAATTTGATGGTTATCCTCTCCAAGAGGAAAATTGAACAATATGTTCATGGTTTGGTCTGACATGGTCAGACATGACGGATTTTCCTCCTAAACCTCCATTTCTAAATCATTAATTCTAACGAATCGCAAAGAGGTAGGGCTAGAACCAGGACTAACACGATACATTATTCTATATAGAAAAACAAAAAGAACGTTTCAAATAAATTTGCGAGGGGAAAAAATGAAAAATCAACCAGTTTGACTTTCTAAATCAACTATAATTCTGAAATATATTTGAAACGTTTTAATAGTGGAAAAATTTGAAGTAGTTCATTAAATAGTTAAGATTATTTGAAACATCACTAGCTCTGTATGAAAGTAACAATTCATCTTGAAGAAAAAAAAGTCAATGATAAAACAAAATGAAAATTAAAATGATTTTCTTCCATAGTTACAGTGACATCTGATGAGGCAACAATCAGTGCATTGAGTTCTTAAAGTTTAACCAAACCTTTGTAACACTAGGCATGTACCTTCTAAACTGGTCATAAGGTATTGAATAATGTTGCTATGATCAGCATTTATTACAGATCACTCAATTTCAAAAATGTTATGATTGCTTCAGGAAAGATTTCATTTAATGCTTATCCACAGAAATTTTTAAAGTGGATAAATCTCTTGTAAGAATGGAGTATTCTGATATTGATGGTAATGATGATAGAGTTATGGGAATTTGTATTATTGGTTCATCAGGTACTTCATCAATGATCGATTCAAGGTACTACAGAATGAGAATTCCTGATACTTGGACTCTAGCGTGGGTAGCAACAGTTACTGTCGTTTATTTCACTGCCTACTATAATTAGGATAACTTCGCCGAAACACGATCAAATTTCTCGTGAGATAAGCGCCTCTAGTGACAGATCAACTAACTACTCGTATTATCGTAAATAAACTCGATCTTTTTGGAGCTCTTTCTAATTATTAATTACTTCTGTTATAATTAACTAATTATTTTTAATTTATTAATCTATTAACATTTGAATACCCTAAGCTGAATGCCCTTTTTCTCTTTCTAAGCTGAGACGGTTACAACTAACCGGTTAATTGTTCTATCAACACAAGTAACCGGTTAGTATAACCATTAACCGGTTACTTCTCCTCCCCCAATAACCAAATCATCGGTTAGTGGTAACCGTCTCAGCTCTACATTTTTATGCATTAACCAAGGACTTACAGATATTCTAAATTGAGATTAAAGGGTTGGGTAAAATAATTTTGAACATGGAACCCTGCACTCATTAAATTTGTATAAAGACATGCTGTGAAAAATTAATTTTAAGGTTTTAAAATTAATTCCCGAAATAATAAAGATGTAAAAAAGATTTTATTAGTTTGATTGCGACAACTGAATTTTTATTCAATTTCATTCAAAAAGGCAATAAATATTTTCACTAAAAAGACATTACATATTCATCTTTTCGCATATTTATTTTTCCCCGTGTATATAAACATTGCTCATGCAATTGGTAGACATATTTTGTTCCTCTTCGATTTATTGTTACAAAGAAGGAAATAAAGAGGTAAATTAGGGAAAACATCCAACAACCTTAATTACTAAAATTGAGCTCTATTAATCAGACTTTGATCCGAGTTGTGATCCAGTTGATTGATATACATTTTTTATTGAAGATTCACAGTTTTCATTCGAACTTGGATGTTTAGTAGCACATCCAACAAATCAGCAGTTTGTCCAGTATCAGCAATCAAACTGTATTCGTTGTCATCCGATTGATTGTGACAAAATCTTTATCCCAAAAGAATCTCTAGTCTTAGTCAAAGTCCGATTCTTTGAATTAACAGCTCTGAGACCACAGTTCAATGGTGACCGCTGAAACACAATTATTAATCTAATAATTGGCTCGTTACCCCATCATGAGGTTCACGTGTAAGAAACGTCTTGATCACAAGATGATCACAAGTTGAAATATCATTATCATGGAATAAACTAAAACTTCCATGGATTGCATATGAAAACTAACTGCAACTGATAGTCCACGAATTTGTTTAACATTGAAGGCATCTTTAGAAGTGAGAAGCAAAAATAGAAACATAATTAAACATAATGAATATGAAAACATAGTAACTTTATATTACTCAAAGTATATTGAATAAATTTACAAATAAGCATCCAGACTAACTACCTTCGGGTCCTCTAAATTGGTAAAAAGCTTCAAAGCCAGTTCCATCAAATCTATCATTTGATTTGAATGTTATACGGAAAAAGTCTCCATCTGATTCAATGGTTTTTGGCTTTTTAACGCCACAATGTCTTGGTATTTTCCTATCGACAGTTCTATAATTTGAAAATTCAACATAATCACTCGCAGTTTCCGTTGTACACCTAAAATAGAAATAAGATAAATCGTTAAATACCAACATTTAACCATTTAAAATTCATCAAAGTACACTTACGGTGTTACACCTTCAATATCAAAGTAAGCGAAAGTGATATGAGCTCTTTCAGATGCATTACCAAAGAAAAAATAGTGACACTCAGTGTCTCTTGGATACTGTCCAGGATAATTTGGCGAAGTAAATGAGCCATTGGAACGATCAGAGCTTCGGAAAATAAACCCACAAACTGAAAAAATAGAAGCGACAAAAAACCATTAATAAATTGTTATCCCATTCAAATATATAGATGGCAAACGTAACATTTTTTCATTTGCTTCTAATAAAATGATTAACATTTAGACTGACCTGATTGTGAATCTTGTACTCCAGCAGTTATACCAAAATCTGGGAGGAAAAAATAGCAATGTTTAAACTTTTTTGAATAATATAACATATTCGTATAATAAGTTATAAAGACTGGTGAACAAATAATTCGGATGCAAATCGATGTTGAATAAATGTCTGGCTAAGTAACAAATACACATTTTTACGTAAAAATATAACATTTCTCTGAATATTTAGTTTGATATTTTCAAAGGTAAATGAAAGGTTACATTCCATTTATGAATTAAATAGCCAAAGTTGAAGTTGTGAATCTTCAGGTTTGATCAGAAAAATATAACATTGTTCGGTTAGAGTTTATAAGTTTCTCTCGAGACAATGCAGCTGAATAACTGTGGTAGAAATTTTCACAGTGATCATGAGAATTGTTTCTCTTTCATAAATAGGTAATAATCTGATGAGTGCTATTCACAGTTAACAAGGCTGAAAAAAGATAAGCTGAGGTTGATGACAATGATAATCATGAAAACTAAAAAGAATGGACTTAAAAAAAGAATGAAATTGAAATTGAATGAACAAAACGAGAGTTAACTTTAAAGATGATATAAAACAGGATATTTAGGTGAATTAAGAACTAATCAGCTTTTGTAAAAATGGTATATTCAGGTGTTGTTATCTTGAAAAATAATCTGGGTCAATTCTAGTCTTACTTTAACCTCAATTAGCATGAGAAAATCAATGGATAATGTAATTGAAAATTTAAAGATTATACTGATAGTTGAAAACGAATTAATCGGATTAATCATTTGACAATAAGCTTGGCACCAAATCGATTAAGGTGAATAGTTTGGTTGACATGTAAGAATAGGTTGAAACAAAAAAAAATCCATCAAAATCATCTTCTATTGAGCAAGTGTCTAAAATAAGCGTCTTCAGTCTCCAACTAAGGTCTAACTGCTTGTTTATAAATCCAAAGAGAATCTTCTTTTTCTTCTTTCTCTTCTTTTTCTACTTGATCTTCTTCATTTTATCTATAAGATGAGAAAGAAAAGGAAGTTAGAATGATGAGAAATAATAATACGGAGAAAGAAAAAAATACCTGAGGAACAAAAAAACTGTGTAACATGAAAGAATTGATGAAAAGGATGAGAAGAGACACATGAAGTTAACTTAAAAGATGACAGTTAATTGGATATCCATTGTCCTTAGTCAGGTTATCTTATTTATCCTTGCGTATGTTTCCTTTTCATCTTCATCTTGCTTCTGTCGTCTTTTTCATATATTTTTATCGTTTTGCAGGTTCTAATGAGATCTCTGAAAAATTTAGATCTAACATCTTACTCGAAATCAAAATCAGGAATTCAAATTGAAAAAGAGAAAATTATTTACAAAAACTAAAAGTTCAACAATCCAGATGAGCCTGGAAATTCCTTTACGATGCAACTATCATAAAAACAAAATTGTCTGAATACGATGAAATGTTCAACCATGAATCAGATAGGAATAATGGGCGGAATGGACGATTATTTAAAATTTTAAAAATATTTGTAGACTAATAGTTTTATGCTTCAACCTGTCTTATTGTCAATAATGTGCTTGAAATGCTCACTTGTAACAAATCGATAATCAGCTTTGAATCCTCGAAATTGTTCCGAGTTATCTAAGCTTTTGAATTCTACTGTCATTGATGGACCATTGGACATTAGTTGCAGAGGTAATGTATCTCCACAAAGATTATCTAATCGTTCTTTTTGTCCATTGATTGTTATGAAAACCATAACAACATCAGCACCATCACAGCTAAATATGAAAAAATATAAAAATAAGATAATTATTATTAAGGTTAATATAAATCAGGAATATAAATGATCACTAAGATAGCAATATTTTCAGATTCCATCGAGAATCAGCATGTTCTTTCGGTGCTGAATGCTAATAAATCTTTAGGAATGCCTCAAATTGTTCTTGAAATAAATCCATCAGAAGGCATTGAGGAATGACTGAAAACTAGATTTTTAATGAATGAGCAAATAATTACACTTACTCTTTGGGAGAATCGTCAGGTTTGTATACGTGAAAATCAGAAAACATTATCTGGACCCTTTCCTTTCCTCTGCCCATGAAATGGTATTTACAATGAATATTGGCTGGATATGGATTTGGGTAATTAGGAGATGAAAAGGTTCCATTCTTGGAAATATCACTGTTGTAAATTTGATCGCACTCTGGACCTAATTAAAAAAGAGTAAAAAAGTCTCATGAGTTTACAATGTAAATATTTGAAAAGGGCAATATAAGATGAGAAATGTTTGTTTTCAAAATTAATAAGGAAGCGCCAACCAAATTAACAACAAATTGTAAATAATCACATTGAAACATGAACTGTTAATTGAAATATTACTATTAAAATATTTAAAATTTTGCAGCCGAACTAATTATAATATTCGTCTGTTTTCTGAGACGATAAAAGGATTATTTAGTAATTTTATCAAAGAGTAATATAACTCTTACAATTTTATGTTGAACAAAGATTCCATAGAATTGCAGTTAATTTGTTCATTCAAATCGCTGCCAAGAACAAAGACAATCAAAATGCCGCCATCTCTTGATGGAAACTCTTTTTCCTTCATTAGACACTTCGCAACAAAGAGTTATATTGCTCTTTGTTTCGCGTTGTCTAATGACATTTAAAAAATTGTCTTGTAAGGTTTGAAATAAATTTCCCAAGTTTAATCTTCAATTAATTAAGTATTTAAAATAGTTAAAAGAGGAGGCTTCAAAAGGCTGGCTCCTTTCATCTGTGCATTACATGCATAAATTACACGTGAGTACATCATAAATGCTGATTTTATTATTATAATAATATGCATTCTTTACAAATATAACCCTTGATTTACCATTAGATAGTCACAAACCATAACATATCAAGACCAAGGTCAAGTTGAATTGTGTTAGCTTAACTTGGAGGTCGATTTCAGTTGGTTTGAAAACAGACATCACATGTAGGATACCATGAAAATAATGGAACATGATAGACTTGTTTTGAATTGTTTGATGTTTACATCAAATGAGATGACATTCCCATGAAAAGAGCAGAAGTGTACATAAACCAGAAATGTACTGAGCGTTAAATTTTGTGAAAAGTTACATGTTTATACTTGTTCGCATTTTTAGTTAAATTTTGACGATTTGTCTTAATTCATAAAAACTCGTGTTCAGTCACATGCCCAGTAAGTATCAAGTTTACACTGTATAAACTTCTCTATCTTACGTTTTTTGCTAACACTGAAGGAGCTATACATTAATTCGCACTTCGATTTTACAGTGTGACGAATCTGTTGATGAAATATACCATTGGATACATTCATCCATGTTCATATCCTAATTGAGAGCAATGATTGTTCTCGATTATTTGATTGATAGACATTTATTTATTGTCTGTTGGTGCGTTAAAGCTGAAACATTGAATTACATCAAGGTATTTCAAAATTTAAGCACTCTCGTACGCAATTTGAACCTTAATCAGTTTTACCCTTCATTGTTCAAGCTGAAGTTGCAATGTTATCGTTACTGTTGATTGCAAATTCAAGGAGATATTCAGTGGCCTTATGGCTAAACCTAAGAGATATTACTTTGAAAGTCTATTGAATTGTCACCAAAAAAGTAATGTGCACTTTAGCTGTTTCTAAAATCAACCAACTCGTATTTAAAGCATTGAAAATTTGACTTTCATTATTATTGGAACTCACACCCGAAACATTCAATGGTCCACCATGAATCAATAGATTCAACATTTTTAAAAATTAGAGCCAATTTTTGTAAGAATAAGATGTTCTCATTCAACAGTCTCCATCGTAACCAAGCCCAAATTAAATTACCAACAGGGAAGGATTCACTGAAATATCACTCAAGGAACTATACCAATGATAACTCAATAATGCAGAGTGGCTTCATTTGATCAGATTCTTTTGCTTATTTGTATATCTGATGTTCAATCCTGGTTTTTCCTAACACTATTGGAATTCGTGTGATTAAAACCATTCCGATTCACCCTCCAATACTGTAAAAGGATTCATTCCGAGCAATAATACAATATTAATTACTGTGAGTTAAAATAACTTTGGTTTAGGCAATTAAATTGATAAAAAATACAAACATTAATATTTCCTCTTTCTTGTCACAGGTTTCGTGCGATTCTTGAGTGATGTGGATCTTAATGTTACTTTTCCTCTTATTGATATTGGAATCTTGAATTTTCTTTCATGTTTCCAACAGAGAACAAGATGAACGTAAAGAAACGTAATTCATCATGCAGTGAAATTGCAAGTTGAATGTTGAAATGTGCTTACGCAGGAAAAATGGACCCACAAAAAAAGTCAAATCCAAAAGGTTGAGCAAGGTATACACATGTTTTCTTTTAATTTTCTTCCAATAAAAAGGTAATAGTCGGTCAAAATGGTTACTTTAATCAAGAACCAAGTTTGACAATTGCAAAGAAAATTAATTACTCTTTAATGAGATTGTTGATTAATTTTCTCACTTAAAGGCAGATAATTTGATCTTAAAATCAATATTCTTTGACTTATTCAACAAGAAGCATCTTTAATTGTCTTCAGTTTGATGAATCTAAACTAATTTATATTGTTCAATTTGGCTAATCATTGATTTTTTGGTATCTCTTTCTCTTTTATTTCACTCAGGAGTAACATCAATTGGATGAGCGAGAAAGACTGCAATGGAATATTGATGATCAGATGTGAAAACATGTTCAAGAAACCAGTTGAAGTTACTTTACAGCTAATAAACAACAATAATGTGCCTCACAGGATTGCCAAAACTTCAGAATTTTAAATTTCTCAATGACGATGAACAGAATAGTTGAAAGTCCCTGGTTGAGTTGAATCTTTTGCTACATCAAATTTTTTTTGCTGTTACACTTTTTTGTTCTAAATTCAATTCAATTGGTTGATTGAAGGAAACGAGATTGTCATGAATATATTCAACTGCTTCTCCACATCATACACTATTTATGTGTTATTACATCCAAAGAGCTGGAAATGACTTTCTACATTGACTCTGAGCAGCAAAACCCCCAAACCCTCGAATCTATTTAGATTTCATAGGAATCCAAAAAAGAAAGGAAGAACGACAAAAGAAGAAAGAAGGAAAAACTGAAAGTTCATCATCTTTTCTCATGAAACCAACAAAAACCATTGTTTCACTGAACTTAATATTATTACCATAATCTTGCTTGGCTCAAATTGAATACATAGTCTCACTATACTGCAACTCTACTCTTCCTACTACCGTTTTCATCGTAATTTATACATAAATTTACAATCATCTTTTTTTACCAATTTCCATGCCATTGCCATGCACCGTAGGAACATGGATGAAGGTAAATGATGGAAAGAGAAGGAAAATTGTATGACAGAGAAACAAAATGTGAATAACTTTCAGGTAAATTGGAAACTGGAAAGATTAAAGCTCGAATCACATTATTCACGTAACCTGTATCATTACTGACAGCTTCAAACAGTCCAGAAAAAGGCTAGCAAACAATAATTGAACACAATCAAACAGACCATTTAATACTGAACAGTCTATCTTCAAGTTTACAGTTTGGTTTAATCAAATGACAACATTAACAATTTGGAAAGCTTTTTGCGACAATTTTATTCAAACATTTCAATACAGTAAACAGCAAAAAGAGGGTCAATTTACAATTCAATTGTGAGTAAAAATCAAGAAAAGTCTGCAATTCTCATCATCTATTGTGATATTTACATTTATGGTTTGCATTTAAGTTTACATTATATTATTATCGTGAATTTCACCTAATCTAACTGGTAACAAATTACCATGATTTAAATTTACTGGATTATACTTGAATTACCTTTCAACTTCAAACAAATACAATCATATCGAGGCTTACAACAATGAACACAGCTCAATGGTTAACCTTTTAATTTGGATAAATTGTTAACTCTGGTAAAACTGGAACCCACTTTTGCTGTTAACAACCCAAAGAACAACAAACAAAAATTAGGTCAATTTGGTGTAGACAAGAATTGTTAATCAGTTCGTGTAACGTGTTTTACCTTGAATTATATTTCATTCAAGTGTATTAATAGTGATATCCACAAGAGTAAGAAGATGAACAAGTGTAAATAGAAACATAAATAACCAAAGTTACTTTTTCATGATTAGTTTTCAGAGTTTTATCTTTCATTCTCTTTTCTTGTTTTATATAATTGAAAACCTCTTTTACTCCATCATCTTCATCTTCACCACTCATCTTAATGGTAATACTTCACTGATCTCACAATGGGAGGAAAGAGATGATGATGATGATGATTTTATTTGCAGAAGCAAAGAAAACAAAATAAGCTTCAACCTTTGATTATCATTTCTTTTTCATTCTTTTATTTTTGTAACCAGAATTGAAAATGTTGCCATTAATATTATAAAAATAATTATGTTTTATAGCAAAGCAATTTGCATCTTTCCATTTGATTTGAACATGTTACCTTTATAGAATTATCGTTGAAATCATTCAATAATAACATTATTTCTATTTTCAGATTTGTAACCATAATTAATCAAGTTAATCTTGAAATATTTATATTGAAAATAGTCTAAACCTTGTTCATAATGAATGTTTCCCAACTCAACACATTTTTACCTTCAAGCTTAACACAACTCTTTGAAATGATTTATTATCTAAAATTGGTTAAAATTTTCATGTAATATTTATTTCCTCAAGCAGACTGTACTTCATAATGAGACAATAATTTTTTGATCATTTATTTTATTTGTTTCTTTCAGGATTGTCTTCCATGTTTTCCGCTTTTCCACAATTTTCAGAGCCTTGCCATTATCTCATTCTGTTTCATCCAATATTCAGGTAAGCCTTTTCCCTTTTCAAAAGCCCAACCTTTCAAAGACTTGAAACTTGAATCATTTGATGGTTAAATCTATAAAGTCTTTTGTTTCTAGCCTTGAATATTAATCTTGAAAAATTTTCTCATTTCAGTTGATAGATGAAGTTGAAGAAGGAAAAAGAGTCCAAATTTTGGCAATGTTAAACCTCGTTCCAATCAATTGCCATCTTGACAGACTCAAACTCATTCTTTTCACCTTCATTGGAATTGGAAATAGGAGAAAGGCAAGATTGAGGTGAGAAAGAAGGACGAAAAAGTCAAGATGAACTTTCCAGGGAAACTTGAACATTAAGCGCATATATTTTTACCAGTTAAATTTACAATTTGCTTCAATGGACGATGCTCTGGATTTATCCTTGTAACTTAAAGGTTAACAATAGATAGGGTTAAAGATGAGCAGGAAAGTTAACTGGTTTCCAACACTCAATCATTATTTGATTAGTTTTATTTTAGTTAATATCTCAATTGTTTTACTATGAAAACAAATGTCTCACGCTAACAGCATGGAAACAATTGCCTGATGGTTCATTTGTTTACGTTAAAATTTCATTACAAATGATGAAATTGTTGGTAAACATCAACCTAAACCATACACTAATTAATATTACAAATGTATACATGAATTTCAACATACACTTAAATTACAAAATGTTAAGTGAGATGAAAATGTATTAACTGTTACATGATTACAGTTTAAATATGATATTGACATGAATGCTATCTGAATACCAATCTATCAATTATTGCCATACCATACCATTACCAATAATAGATAGCAGTTCGTGTGTTAGTCCAATGACAAGTCAGCATCAAATTTCAATCCCGTGAGTTTAACATTGTTTATATTTCAATGTAAATACTTAAGGAGTAACATAAACATTCAATAGTTACAGTTAACAACTTAGGCATAGGTTTTAGTTCAATCCTTACAACACCGTTAACAAGAACTGTTCAAAAACCCCAAAGATTACTTAAGACATGATAAAGGTTAAAATGGGTAAAACCCGAATCTCATCAACATCTGATGTTAATCCACAAATTCGATATCCAAACATTAAGATTCTTTTCCATGAACATCTTGTTCGCTTTCCTTACCTTCCAGGAACCATTTATTCAAAGAAAACCTTGAGCTACTTTTTTTACCTAATTTCTTGGCCCTGTATCATCTCTGGAACAGCTCAATATCTGTTATTGGCTCTTTTAAAGCGCTTTGCTAACATAACCTTTTACACAATCGATCCAACCTTATTCCTGGGTTCAACTGGTTTTTGGCTGTTAATCACTTGTTTCCTGTGGAGTATCATTGCCTCAGTTATTCGCTTCTTTTTCCAGCAATCAATTAACCAACCAAAATTACAACATTGGATCGTTCCGTTGACTGTTCTAGAAAATCGCAACATCAATGATAAACATTTACGTTCAATCATCAAGTTTACATATGCTAAAGTAAAGTTTGTCCTCTATGCTGTTGCCTGTGCTGCTTTTTCATTTTACATTCCCATTCTGATTGGGTTGCCAGCCCAGTACTTGCCCTGGACTCTTTTCAATGCCATTAATACTGCTTTTCACGGTTACATTTGTACTGCTTGGGAATTCAATTTTATCTTTCTCTTGGGTTTCTATCTTTACTACTGTGGACTTCGCTATTCAAAGTTAACCTCTTCATTTCGACGTCAATTCATCTCACAATCAGTCTGCCACACCCAAAATTCAGAGTTAAATTCAACTTCTTATTATGATAAAAGTTTACATCGTTTCATCCAAAAAATAATCAAATTGGCCAAAGAAATTGATAAAGCTGAAAATTTCTGGTATCGGGTAAACAATACCGTTTTTATGGGTACTTTTCTTGCTGAAACTCTACTTCTCTATCTTACGTTTTTTGCCAACACTGAAGGAGCTATTTTGTGTTGCTGTATTTTTCTTGGACTTTTGACCATCTTTTATGGACAATCAATCAACTTTATACCAGGAATTTATCTTCAACACAAGGTTATTAATTATTCACTTAGATATCAACCTAAAATGCTAACATCATTTGCTTGCCATATTTCATTTATTTTTAGTTCACACATTTTAGCCCACTTTTATTCAACCTCATTCAAGACTAGTTAACAATTAATCAATGTCCGAATTGATTTTACAGTTTGATGAAGCAATTAATGATACAAAAAAATGGCTAAATCATTCATCTTATCAAGCAAGGTTAAGAGCGTTAACAGTTCTCGACTATTTAACTGAAAGACATTTGTTTGTAGTTTTTTGGTGTGTTGATACAACAACCTGGAACTATTTGAAGGTAAGTTTCAAATTTCATTTCTCAATTTATCACAGATTTTCATCTCCAAACAATTAAAGTATGAAATTTGTTAATTCTCTTGATTTCGATAATAACTGTTTCTGATTTACAGACTTTTGTTTTAAAGTTAAACCATTATACGAGAGGACTTTCAATGTCAACCTTTATGATCTTTGTTTCCTCTCGTTTCAATTCTTATTTTGGATCTTTTATTGACTTTTGTGTGAATTGCAATAATTTGGATCCTCTCATGTTAATAATACTTTTTCATTTTATTTGTTCTTTTCAGGTTCAAGCTGAGGTTGCAATGTTATTGTTACTGTTAATTGCGAATTCAAGGAGATGATGAATTATCTTCAGGCTAAACTCAAAGGATTCATTGAAAACCATTCAAATAATCAAGCTCAAAGTATATGTATTATAAGGTAATGTGTACCACTGTTGGATAATTTTCAATTTTTTAGCTGAATGATTTGGTTATAACATCAACCTGCCCATTCTGATTAGCAGAAAAAACTATCATTTGTTTTAAATCATTTTGAAAGAATCATTTATTTAGATTTTCGCACAGATTCATTTAAATATCGAAATTTACTGTTTGATTAGTTGAATGTTTACTCTGAAAATATCAAAACTGATGCTTATTTCTGTACTTGTAAAGTAAATTAGGCTAAATTATTTCTATTTCTATCACATTAAATTGAGATTTAATTTATTTACAATTTGAAGTAAAACTCAACAATTTACAAATCTAATCAGTTTGCAATTCATCCCTGAATCAAAATTAGTTTACAATTATACAAATAATATTTAATATTTTTGATCAATAATTATAAATTTTATTTTTTAAGATATAAGGGTTACGAGCTTAACCTAATATTGTCAGCAGACAATGTGTACAGAAATCATGAAATAGACTAAAAGATATAGCGACTAGAATTTTAAACGAATACAAATTGTCAGAGATTCAAGTTCCCATAAATTTTCTCATTGCTTGATGTGGTGATTAGATTAGAATTAAAGATTCAAATTCAAAAAACAAAAAGAAATTATCGAAAGATTCAGTTAATTTTTCTTGGTGAATTTACGTCTCGTAATTTCATAGACAATTGTTGGTTGCCTTCATCTTGTCTACAGACTACTTTTTGCCCAAATTTGACTAAACATTAAGAAAATTGCAGATTGAAGTTTTCTTTCATTTTCAAAAGTAAAATTTTGCGATTTAATGAACATTGACAGGAGATCGATCACATAAGTTGAAAAAAGCTGTCAAATGAGATGAGGTGAAGTTGTTCGTACTCTGAGAGTTTAAGATTATCTCAATAGCTTCTATTCAAACTCTTTAAGCAACTCAATCTACTTTACTCAGGTGTCTTTGCTGAATTGACTTTCACTCAATAGGTTCTGGATCTAACGATTGTAAGCAGTTTGTTAACGTGAACTTGATAAACTAAGCAATCCCAACTATCCAATGCTAAACAGTCAAATCTCTTTTCATGCAACATTTACTGAATGTATGAGATGCTGGGTAATCAACAATTTTCATTTTAACCAGAAACATTTGAAGCAAATTACTAGCAGGGAATGATATTCATTGAAAATGGACGCAAAAGAATAAAATATCAAGAATAAAAGGCCAATTTAATCTTCTAAATGGACCTTAACCATTGACCCAATCAAGAGTGAATTAACATTTTAAACATTCCTTTTTCTCTGTAAATTGAATTTATATCTTCCAAATTGTATACAATTAAAGTTGATCTCTCTTTACATTAGCATCCACATTGACCGAGGATAAATTTTACGCTCCATAAGTAAACGTACAGAGACAAGAAAAAATGGCTCAAAATAAATTGCTTCATTTGTAATTGAATTAAGTCTTACAATTCAATTAAAAGGTAAACCAAAGATTTCCAAGTCAAGCAAAATGTTTCCTTCCCTGGATTAATGATACACAGAAACCTTTTGATCGCTAAATAACTAATAACTCAATCAAGTCTTGAAAAATTTCAATTAAATTCTATCCTGGAAATTGGTATTTTCATGCGTAAAAGTTAAGCTACATTGTAAATGAAGATTAAATCAT
Source organism: Tetranychus piercei (assembly GCA_036759885.1). Lineage (NCBI taxonomy): Eukaryota > Metazoa > Arthropoda > Arachnida > Trombidiformes > Tetranychidae > Tetranychus > Tetranychus piercei. Next base: position 13,786,852 of record CM071879.1, on the reverse strand, counting down.
CATCTATTGCAATTGAAAATTTGCTGGGAAAATAGCAATCTTTCAAATATTTCTGATTTCTTTCAATTTTCTATTGAATTTGCCAGGTGATGGACTTAAAAGGACTTAATAGAATAGGTTAAATAAAGTTGAATAATGTAGTTGAGCTAAACGAAGCTAAATCATCTTTCAAGGTAAAGAATATTTGATTGAATCGAAAGCAGCAGCTTCCAAACCTGAATTCACAATTGTTCACGAATCTAGTGAAATAGCAAAATTATCAATTTTCATTTTGACTGAGGAATTCTGACAGTCTGGAATAATTACAGAAACATTTATATTTAGATTCTAATTCGACTCTAAAGAGTTCAACAAGCATAAAAAGATATCCTTTTACTGTAATGAGAATTTTTTTCTTATAAGTAAATGAATGCAAGTTGTTGACAAAAAAAATGGAATGAACATTGAAAAGTTACCAAAATGTTTCAGGTTTGCTCTATCACTTGTTTCATGACAACACTGAAACAAGAAACTCAATTGTCACCCTTTATCTTTACACATTTCAATGTTATCATTTAATTAGTCATCTTTTGCCAACTCCAAGCTATTTCAACTCCAAGTCCATTCAAACTCCAAAAGTAACTCAAAATGATCAACTTGTATCTGCTGTTTTGTTTATCTTCCAACTTCATCTACTTTTATCATCTCATCACCATCATCACGAGAATCATCATGTTTCCAGTTTTTTTTCCTCTTCACTGTCTCTACGTTTTAATCTTTTGTTTTTTATCACTTTGAATTACAGGCGGAGGAGTTGGAAGGAAGGTTAAACAATGGGAAAATATAAGATGATAATGATAAAGAAGGAAAATGAATGGAAAAAAAGCTGAAGAGAGAAGAAAAAATAAGCTCAATTTTTGTTGCTTTTAAACTGAAATTCCCTGTAAAATAGCAATTGTTTCTTCATTCTACTTCTCAGGTTTTGTTTCTTTCCAAAAGACTGGTTCCTTTATTGGTAAAAAGTTGCCCTGGTAAAGGAAAGAATCAACAAGGTTAACTTTTTCTTTCTCTTTGTCTTTTGCCTACCTTTCAATACACCTTCATCTCTTGTTGTTTCACCTAAAGGCTGTTGAAAAGACTAAATTGAAGAGTTGAACAGAAAATAAAAAAATATCGGGAAAAAAGAACAAAAAATGAACTGATGAAGAATCAAGAATATATCAAATGATTGGTGAACCATTTAATGGTAAATTGTTTTCCCTCATAACAAGGTATTAACTTCATCTTGGTCACTTTCAAGATAGATACTTGAGTCTTCAGGATTACATGTTGACCAAGGAATGCATAGTTACATGGTTTCTTTCATTCCCATTGCTCATACTGTTCAAGTTGATGAGAGATGAAACTTGAAGACGAAACTATTTAGCTAATCATCTAGATTAACAGTTTATCATGCTGATGATAATGATGTTTGGTAATGATCTGAATGAGTTAAGAAAGTTGAGAAAATTGTTTATCAAAAGAAAAGCCTTAAAGGTAAATCTGTATTTTTTATTTTCCTTTTTCTCTTCTTCTCTTTGCATCATTTTTACAATTTTTACATCAACTTATTCAATCCTGATGGGATAAATGATGATTTAAAATGATCGCAAAATTCTGTACCCAAACATTTGAAGTCCTCAAGGCTTTCAAATTGCTTTGGTTTTCAAAGTTTCTTCAATTCTCAATCACATTTCCCATGGAATCCAAAAGGGTTCAATTTTTGCTGCTAATTTCAGGTTCAACTTTTAATTTTTAACTTACCTTGGAATGAATCAGTCCGAAGCGTCCAAATTGTGTGAACATTTAAAAGTAAGTTGAGTTGAATGTAATACCAATGAAATGACATTGTATTGAAAATAAGTCAACTTAGTATTTTCATAGCAATTTATTAAATCCTTTTTTTTTCGGGTCAACTTTCAAGTCCACTGTGTAATACAAACACTTCAACAATCAATATCTTTTCATTTCATTTCACAATTACGATGGCACAAAATTAGGTTCCTATTTATGGCTATGAGACTTGATTAAGTCATATTTTCATTCCAATTTGCTACTGGGCTGAACTTGACCAAGGATTGATCATGAATTATCACAATAAAGTTTGTCTTGACTGGTCATGAAGTCATTGGTGTTTGAAGTGAAATGCAAGTGATTTACAATTGAAGTATGTAAACATGTTTACTGCTCATCAGAATGTGCTGTGCTCAATGAGTTTCAGGGGAAAAATTGTTCAGACGCATGACTGGTAAGATTGATCAACTTAACCAGCTCATCATAAGTAAATAAAATCAACATTAATTTTATTCATTTTCAAACTGCAATCTTCTCTGTAAGTATCTGTGAATATTTTTTATTAGTCAAATATTTGCTGTCATTCTAGGCCTTTTATTTATGCAAATTTAACTAAATTAAATGTTTATTTAAACTGATTTTATAATTTTGTTCTTCGCAATCAAAAAATGTTCAGTTTTAAATAGTAATTTATATTTACAATTGTTGAGAACTACCTTTCAATTCACTTTCATTATAATTATCATTTTTCAAAGTGTTTTAAGTCTGTTTTAAAAATCTCATTTGGAATTTTTTCGAGGCTTTGTTTGAATTTTCTTGATATCATGAAAAGTTCAGAGTCAAACTGTGATTTATTATTCAAGTCTTTTGATTCACTTTATAACCCTTTAAAGCAATTGAAATTTCCAACAAAAAATGGCTTGTATAGATGATGATAGATGGCAGCATAACTACTGTTTCGATTTGCCGGTTAACCAGAATTAGGTTTTTTGTTTGTTTTGACACATAAATCGTTAATTTCGAGGATCTGAATTTTTTTGACTTAATTTATTTTTGGATTCAAGTGTTTAATTAATGAAGCGAATTTAGATGCTCCGTGGCAAAACGTCTGAAGAATTTGAAAATGTAAGCAACAAAAGGTGACATCCTTAAGCCATATCTGGTAAGTGGGTTCAGCTAATATCAAAAAAATGTACTAACAAAAACTAAATATTACAAAGCTATTTAGAACAATAACCTAATAACAACAATTTTTCACACTTAACATTATTCAAACATAATAATGAGTCGTTATTAATGACAAACAAATGAACGAACTCGACACTCGTTGAGAATGAAATTTTTAAATGTTCCCCTAACTGTAAGAAAACAAACTTTTAAACAAGCCTGTAAATCAAAAAATATCTCATAACTTATAAAAAATTCCTGTTCAATGCGGCTCATTCATTGCATACATTCATGGGTGTGAGAGATCATTGTCCAGAGACAAATGTAATGAAAATTCTTGTTCTCAATATAAAGTCGAGTTAATGTTTTGTTAATCTCTTGTCTTAATTTTATTCTGACAGTTCTTTGTAATTTGTGATTTCATCGACGGTTAAATATGAATCAAAATTGGCTTCTAATTTTGAAATCTCCAAGCTTTGTTGGCAATGCGGTTCGAAGCTGTTACTTTATACTCGATTGGTAACAATAGCGCTTCATCAGTTCATTTTTGGCATCTTAATTGCTAGATCGATTGAAATGAGTTTTGAATTTTACTTACTTTGAGTTAAAATAGATCCTGATTCCGATCCTTTAAGTGATTCTTTGGATTTCTCAGGTTCTACAGTGGAGGAGTAAATTGAGAGTAAATAATCGTTATTATGGTTTAACAAAAGGCTTAGTAAATAATGGATACACTTTCAAGTACAAGCTTTGTTAATGTAATTTGGATTGGAGTAAATTTTAGTCTTAATGTAAATTTAATTACCTGTGGAGGGTATTTCAAGTGGATTATGAAGTGATGGTAAAGTTTCAAAGAAAAATCGACCCTTAAAACCTTGACCAGGAAAATGGCTTTTACTAAGAAATTGAATATACAAATCAGGTCCCGTTGATACTAATTCAACAAATGTATTGGTGTTACAAAGTTGACCGATAACTGGTCCCGATTGATTGCCCCCATCATGGACATAAATTACGTCCGGACTATTCAGACAACTATCAATTTGAAGGCGAAACGGAGGAGAAAGTAAAGGAAAAAATTCTTCATAAATTATTCAATAATCAAGTGAAATATGGTAAACATATTTTGACACAATCATATTTATCATCGTTTATAAATAATCTACACTCTCCACCATCTTTTCATCATAATTGTAACCTAAATAGCAAAAGGAATTACCAGTTTTACAAATTAATTTGATTAATATCAGCAAAAATTGTCGTCATTGGTTAACACTTTGCTCTGCTCCATCTTTTTCACATTATCATTGATTTAATTTTATTCACATTATAATGGATGGAGATGATACTGATGATAAACACCCATTGCCTGCAACTGTTCTTTTTTTTGTTACTGCTGTTGCTATTCGTTTTACAGTTTCCCATGTATTTAATCATCTTTTTAATACTTTAGGCCAACAAAATCTGGCAACTTTATCATGAAAAACTATTTATCTAACATGGAATCTGAATTATCTGTTTGTCTTGCTTTCTCCTCTTCCTATGTACATGGATAACTATCAACATTGGCCAAACCATTCTTGCTCAATCAATACAATTAGTGTTTAACAGGCATAAATTCATTAACCAAATAAAAGCTTAACAACCCTTGCTTTACTCCAGCTAATCAAGGGATTTCAAACTTGTTTCTCGTTGAAACTGCCTGATACAACTTAACCATTGTGTCTCAACCTTTCAAAGTCGGAATTCAACTTGAGAATCTCTTGTGAAAATGACTGTTAATTCCAAATTTAAACTTGAATTATGCGCAAATCTAAAGTCTTGATGGAAATTTAATTTCACTATTTCTTCAAAACCAAATTCAACTTTAAGCATTTGGAAACGTTCAAAGGTTTAATCTAAAGTGTGAATTAAACTATCAACTAAGTAGCCATTTAAACTGTAATTAACACTAAATTGTCTTTTAATTTACTCTTTAATTTCCCCTTCATCTCTTAAAGTATAATTAAATAGTAATGTTACTATTTTTATTCACCAAAAACAAAAGGTTGATTAATTACGGATTGAAAAGGTTGATAAATTGTCTGTGCACATTATACTTGACTGGATAAATTGTAAAAGCCCAAAAACAATTGAATTTACCAAATTAACCAGATTCCCTTCCCTGGAATTAACCAGAGTTCGGATTCCTTTTAATTTGACAATTGGCTAACAACCCAAATGCAATTGGAAACGTGAAAAGAAACCTTCAACTGATTTTGTCTTGAACTAAACAATGAATTGAATGGGAATGTCGTAACATTATATTCATTTCTGGTAATGCTTTACATTAGAGAGACAACATTTGAACATGATTTGGGTTTCATCTTTGCGGTCCTTTTTTGGATTATTATTTCAAAGCTTACGTTGAATGATAATTATTGGTAGTAAAATGATTTACTTTTGATCAATATTTGAGAAGCAATTACATTTATTTGATCAAAATTTACAGATTGAGAAACATCAATTCAGAGTTGAACCCAAACCCGCCAATTGACACCATTGTGAGTCAACTTGAACATCAATATAACCATAAAAACCTTTCATCTGTTTGGTTAATTTAAACCCAACTATAAATCAAATAGAAGCACAATTAGATGGTTACAAATTTAGTTGAATAGTTGTAATGAAAATATCTTTATTGAATAAACCATTAAAAGAGATTCCTGTTGGATTAATATGTTTATCCAATGATTTCCGATTCATCTACTAATGATATAACCTTTTTTATTGATACATTTCCTATCAAAATGTTTCCCATGTCAAAATACATGAAAGTTTCACCAGGCGAAAAAATGATCAATGATAAAGAATGGTAAACATGATTTGTTGAGAAAACAAGAAATTGCTCATTTTGGCATCAAATCCAGTTATCTTGAAAACACTGATTGTTTGAATTGTTGAGATCGATTTCTTTTCGAATGTGAATAACAACCATCTGATTTATTCACAATTGATCTTGAATTTTCCCTGCCAATATCCATTGCAACTCGCTTTAGATCAGAGAGGAAAGATGAGCAGATTCAAAAAGAGATTCAATTTTGAAAGATTTTTCAATTTAACTCTTTTCCTCGCTCATTTTTTTCACCCAACTTCAATCTTTTGTAGTAAATAATATTGAATAAAAACATTGATTTATATTTATGATTGAATTACATATTATTTTGACAAGTTGGACAATCAAATGGTCTCAAAATCAAATCCATTACTGTGAGTGTGGAAGCAATAAAATGTACTGATCAAGTCATAACAATTATCTTGCGTTTAAACGCTAAAAGATTCAATTTTCTCAATCTTTTCTCTCTCTCTCTCTCTTCCATTCAATGTTGAACCAATCAATATTAAATCTCATGATAATAAAAAATGAACAACATGATAGAGGAAATAATAGAAATAATAAAGAATAAAGAAAAGAAAAAGATTTGAATTTAGTTCAAAAAAGTACGATAATAATGTAGAGTAAATGATGACAATGCAAGTGTTAAAATTTTGACTTGAAATGAATTATTGTACATCATTTCCATTTACAATAAAATGACTAAATCATTTTAAATAATCATGAAAATGTGATTCTGAAAATATCATGTAACTGTAATTGAATAGTTGAAATCAATGTATTGATATGGTTCATGATAAAATTTGAAAAACAGAATAGGATTTTAATGAGAACCTGTAATTGGAAAGAAAACCTTTTTCTATCCTTTTTTGCTCGCTTCACAAAATTGTCATAACATTTTTTCCCAGTAAAATTGGCCAAAAAACTAAATTTTGTTATTTTTATTTGAAGCATTTAAATTTAATAAATAAACAACTGCACTAACAAGGTAAAGGGTAAGAAAATGTTATTGAATATTGGGCAAGGAATATGAAAAATGTAAATAAACAGTTCAAGTTTTGTCATGCAAGAAACTAATCGATAAATAAGATTGCTGGATTTGATTTGAATCAATGATCGATTGAAGTGTTATTTTCAGTCAAACATTTTGTTGCACCTTGAATTTGACATTTGAATCTCGTATTATCATCCTAAAGAAGAAATGTTGACCAAAATGGGTTTCGATGTGAGAAATAAAATTACATTTCATTTGAAAATTGCTTTCATTTGTTGGACTGGACTTACAAGACTGGAATTTTCAACACTAAACTTTGTTATTTTTCAAGATATCTGATCAGATTATTAATTTGACAATTACCATTTAATGAACACGATTTATCAAGCCTTTTGTACGATTTATTCATTCTGTAGATTTTTCTTTAAGCCGGTCGTAATTAGGGAATGACCCCTGGTTTACAGTTTAATATTCAAACAAAAAAAGCTGTTTTGATTTTTTTAGAGTTTATTTTGATATTTGTCATTTTTAATTTTTCTGATTCACCATAATTGTTAGAATTGCTTGGAAAAATCTTATATTGTGCTTACCAGGAGGTTTTAAAGTGGTCATTATTCAACCAACGACAAAAGAGGTGGTAGTCGAAGCAATCCTGTTCTGGTCAAACGAAGAGTTAAAATGATTTGTGAAAAGCTAGGCAAGTGGCAAGATTGATCAACAAACAGTACTCTGTCAAACAGTACTCGAAAAGATTGAACAACGTGTTCAGCCTCTTTAGATTTACCCAAAACTGGTGGCGAGGATTTTGCGACAAGACCTTTGTATACACAAAGTTCTAGGCCGATGGATACTTCGAAGCAAAGACAAGTGACAATATAAATGACGATGGAAACTTCATGTAGTTTATCAAAATTGGAGAAAAATCTGTCATAATTTGTAAATCCTTTCAAGCTGTTGGATCACTTTGTTATTATATTTCGTTGCTAATAAATTATTTTGCATTATTATCTTTCAAATTGTCACAAATTTTTCAAAAGCAGTCAACTGTCGATCAAAGCAACTATTGCATAGCTAGAGCTTGAGAATTTATCGGTTATTTTATTGTCGTTTGGGTTAATGAAAGTCCAAGAAATTAGTTTAAACAAATAACAAATTCGAGAATATTTTATCCTCAAGCTTTTCTTTTCTAGACTGAAAAACAACGGTACGAAGTCTTGCTCAATGTACAAGTATTTGGTATTATATTTCCACTGTTTAACAGTTAAGGTTTGATTTTGCACGTAATTCAAAGATTTCTATGTTTCTGTTTAATGTTTCTTTCGCCAAAAAAATGCTCTTCTATTACAACGAAAGTTGAGTGATTCTAATCGATTGGTTAAACTAGATCGATGAATATCAAGTTAAACATGTCATCAGTAAATGTATTTGATTTTTTCCTCTATTCCTCATCATTCACAAGGTAAATAACAAATTGAAACCAATTTAGCTTCATCAGAGTAACAATTTGATTAGAAACAATTGACTTTTTTATTTACAGGCAAAAACAAGTAAAATGCTGAAACTGCTCAAAGTGAATAGATGATGATGCAGGAAAAGGAAATGAGAATAAAAAACTAAATCAAGATGAATGATAATGGATGAAAGAAGATGGAAAAGAAGGAGAAGAAGAAAAAGAGAAAAGAAGAAATAATTATCACAATTAATACAAATTCGTGCGATTTTGAACAATGAAAGATTCCGTTGACTTTGAGATAGCTTTTAACTCAATTAATGTTCATACCCTTGGGTCGTTCCAGTTAAGGGTTGACAGTTTTCCTTCATTTCCATTCTCTTTTTATCCGTTCATTTTAAATTCATGTTTACCCTGAGTTCATCTTGAGCCTTCAATCCAAATGCAAGATTGACAAACAAGCAATAAAACTAAAAGCAACTTTACATAGTGTTTACCTAATTTCTTTATCCAATGGTTAGCACTCTGAGAAGCAATTACTTGGTTGAAAATCAAACAATTAAACAGTTCAAGTTGAGGTTAAATTATTGTTTAAAATATTAGTTGCGAATCAACAGTATTTTTGCCAATTTTTTCCAACAATAAAGTCATCGGTTGAGGGATGAAAGGACAATTTGTTTGAAACATTGATTCCATTTCCTTTGAACCAATTTTTCCATGTAACAATGATTAACCCTTGATTAACAAGTTGAACGATGTAAGTGTTATTGTCAAACCCATTGTTTGACCCCAATTTCATCCCTTAACCTTGTTGCCAATCAATTAAACAAGTAAAAAGATGAGTTAAGCTGTTTTTGGGCTTTTGGCTGACGACAAGTAAAGCTTTGATGTCAGAAGCAAAACCGTCAAGTTTGGAGTGTTCAAGTTGAGCGTAAATACACAGTTTAACTGATGATTAGCGTTAAACAAGAAAGGTAACAAGAAACAAAACAAAATATAATAAAGGATAAAATGATTTTGACAAGCTCATCAAGCAATACAGATTGTTTTTTCTGTCAACAATTACTTAACCAGGTTATACTTGCTCATCATGATAACCTCAATTTTTCCCCAGACATTTTTCACTCCCAATTAAGCACAATATTTTCATTTATTTTCATACATTTTTTTGTTCATTTTTTTCTCATTATGCTAATACAGTTTAAATTTTGTCATCTTTTCAATTGCATTCCAATTTATTAATTTAAATTAATCTGAGAATTTTTTTAGCTTTTTTGCTTCTCTTTGTTTGCTGGTTAACTGTATGATTGAGTTTTGAAAAGGTTTAATAAAGGAATGGGAAAAATTTCTTACCTTGAATCACTTCTCTGAAGACGAATGTGTTCAAAGACAAGTTTAACTCTTTCACTTGGTTGACCAACAAATGTGTACGAACATCGAACTCCTTTCGGGTAAGTCGATGGATATTGAGGCGAATAGAAGCGACCTCGAGTTATCCTTTCATAAGTTGAGCTTACATTGAGAGTTCCATTGGATTCGCTTGAATTGATTGTTTGTAAACTTTCAAAAATATAATTACAATTTGTGTTTTCCTCTAAACGTCCATCAGTCAGGAATAGTTCTGTTCATAAAATATCGAAAAGAAGAATGAAATTTACGGTTAAAATCAATCCGAACAAATATTATCAAAGTAAAATGTTAGTGTTAAGAAACTGTTCAACACTCAATCGACTCGATTTAATACACTTTAAAAAGCCTTGAATATAAAAGTCAAACAAAAATACTGAAAATTTGTAAATTACTTGAAATCAATTTCTGGTTTTTGTTTGTAAATCTGGTTCATTTAAGTTGATTTTCAGAGACAAAATTATTTTACTCGATTGAAGAGGAAAAATAGTTTCTCGTATTAAAAATGATTACTCTTGATTAATACAGCGTCAACTCAGAAAACTGATCAACATAAAGTGAAATATTTTACTTCTTAATATTTTATCCTTTTTATCGTTGACTGTTCCCAGTAAGATATCACTCCATGTTTACTTTAATCTTTCAATATTTCATCAGATTTTTCAACTCAACAGCTTAATATAATCATTGTTTAACTCTTGAAAGCATTTGAAAATTTTCAAACTCAAAAGATTGATATCATCACCAAAATGCTTCAATGTGCACTTTTTGCCTTAAAAACTTCACTCAAGATGACAACATTTTTATTCAGCTAATTTTGCATCATTTTCCTTCCTTTTCTTTCCTAACATTATCCTGATCAAAATTATTGATATAAATAAATTTCTCATTTTAAGAGGAACATTATTGTTGAGAAGAAAACAGAAAAGTGTTTTAAATTTCAAAATTTTGAGTCTTCTGGTTCATTTTAGGTTGAATATTTGTTTTCAACTGGAGAGATGCAAAAATTATCGCAACTCACTTGAAAAGCTATTGAAAATTTTTTGGAAAAAACGGTGAAAAAGGTTGAAACTCATCATGGAATGGAAAAAATTTTCCTCTAAATTATCATGATAATTGCAAAATCGTAAAATTTGGTTGAATTCAATTTTCATTGAAAAGATGAATAAGCAAAAGATCATTTAACATTCAATGAGCTGAAGGAAAGCATTTTTGTTTTACATCAAATTTTAACCTAAAAAAGATTCAAAAATAGGAAACAATTGGAAAGAGAAGAGAAGAAAAGAGGAAAAATTTCAACCTGCGTGTTTATATACTCATCATTATCATGATAACTGATGATGGTAATGATGAATAGAGTGGATTAATCAATGTTCAATTGGCTACAAGAGGAAAGAAAAGAGTTTAAAGCTTCTAAAATTGTAAACTCTTCAGAGTGAATATTAAATGATTTTGTTTCTATTCCTTTTCTTGGATCATAAATCAAATATGAAAAGTACAATTTCAGGCCATTTTTCAACTCTCCATGAATCATTGTATTCATCTTTATTCCCTCTGATAAGCTTCATTGTTCATTCTCGATTAATTGACAATCACAAGTTGATAAATGTTTACCCAAAAACTGATTACATTATTATCGTTATTATTTGGGTTTTGATGATAAACAAACCCAAATCAAGATGCAGTTTCACCTTAAGGTTATGTTTCTACAGGTTCTGTTGTAATATTAGCATTCATTCATTGTTGTGTTTAACCATTTTTCTCAGCTTCTCTGTCTACTCAGGTATTGCTGGTAATCATGGAGTGAATTGAAACTGAAATGAAAAATATTTCAATGTTAATAGATAAATTTTCTTTTCGACTTTTGTATTCCTTTTGCTGTATTTTTATTTCTTGATTTTGTTTTGTTATTTGGTGAATAAAATTGATCCTGATGGATTTGGAAATTGAAAATTCAAGTCTCAAACGGTGCTTTGGTGAACATAAAATTATCAGAATGTCAAGTTAAAAAGAATAGAAGAATCAGTTTCATTCTGTTTTATTGTTACATCCAAGTTTCCCTTTTACCTCATTGATTTAATATGTTTTTGCTTTTCCTCTTTTCTGTCATCGTTTTCCAATCATATATCTAACAATGAAAAATTGATCTGCTTCATGATGATTATCATTATTTTTAGAGTTGCTTTAATCACAAAAGTCGAAAACAGAGTTTCCAAGTTTTATTGGTTTTACAAGAAAAGCTGAAGAGCTTTGCTCAAGAGGGTTACAATGAATAATATTAATAAAACAGGTAAAACAGTGATCTGGTCAACTCTTTGCCAGATGTTTGAGGGTTAAAATTAGAAAATTTGAAGATTTGAAAGATTCTATTATAATATTTGTAATTGACTGAGAAACAATTGAAAAGGATTGAAAATGAAAAAATCGTTGAAACTTGAGGACTTCTTCACCCAACAGTGCTGATAACTTCTTACTTATAATGTACATCATCTACATAATGTATTTACTATTATATAAACATGAGTTACGAATGGACAGTTGACTGGACTCAAACAAACCAAGTGAGTAAACTTGACTCAGTGAACTGGCCAACAATCAATCCAATAATTAACAAACCAGAAACAATAAATGTATCGCGAAGAAATGAAAATATGGACAAAAAGCAAGCAAAAAAACTCGACCTTTCAATATCTAGAAATGATTAATTAGCTAAATTAAAATTTTGATAATTTGTCCTTTTCTTGTTTGAATACATTTACAGATGTTACTCCTTGAAGGTGAAAGTATTAATATCAATTAGGATTGGAAAAATATTTGGTGTAAAGTTGAAAGGAAAAGGGAAAAATGTTTGCCGAATGCTTTCATCAGGAAATGTTTAGACTTACTTTTATCGAGAAAACGATAAGTTCCTCTGAATCCAGTATTATTACCATTCCTCCAATCGGAATGAAATTCAAACATAAGGCAAGAATCAGATGAATAATGGGTTTGTTCAATGTCAGCTATTTTACCGCATATAACTTGATTCCAAGGAGTTTTCTCGTTGATAGCGTATTCGTTAAGGTGAAGGTAAAGTTTAACAAAATCACCATAAACACATCTGATGAAGGGAATAGTCATGAAAGAGAAGAAAAGACATTTCAGGTTAAAAAGAAAAGAAGGAAAAGAGAAAATATCAATTTTCCATTTCTCATCAGTTGTTCACTCCCAGCTATTTTAAATGTTGTAATATGATGAAAGATGAAATTGGATAAAATGTTGAAGGGATTTAGAGTTTATCTGTTCATCTTGATTGTTCAGAAAAGTGATTCTCATAATCATCATCCAAGCTGATTCTTGTTTACATTATCGACTGGACACGAAAAATGAGTTACAATGTTGAGCAAAAAAGCAGCGAAAAACAAAAGATTTCTTTTCTCTTCTTTTTATCTTCTTCTTCCCATGAAAGGAGAAACAAGCAAATAGAAACTTTGATGATGTTGTCAGGGATGATAATGGTTAGGATGACTTGGATGATGATGGGTTGGGACAAGAAGGAAAATTGGTTTGTTCAGGAGGAACATTGATGCTGAAATAGATTCTTTCATCCATAAAAATGCAAGTTAAGGTCAATCATTTATTTGTTTTTATTTTTTCCCATTTTTTTGCAAACTCCTTCATCTACCTTTTCATTCACTTTAATCATGATTGATGATCATTTGTATCGTTAATTGACGAATCAATTTAAATCCAATTTTCACGGGAAACAATTGTTGAAATATATTAAAATGTTGAACATAAATACATGATTACAAGTTTACATCTTATTTCGTGTCTTTAACCAGTTTCATCTTGTGAAAAGTGAAACTTGATCAATTTTTGCTCGCTATTTTGATCTTCTTACATTTTCATTTTTCCTTCTTCTTCTTCTTCTTCTTCTTTCCTTGCTTCTTCTTTCTTCCAGATGAGATGAGAGTTTATATCATGTTTGGATGATGAAAGATTAGAAAGATTCAAGATTAATCAGGAAGAGATGAAGGAAAGAGGAAAATGTATAAAATGCTTTGAAATTGATTAAAGTGCATTTCAAAGGATGATTCTGAAAATTAAGTGTTGATGAGAGGATGAATTTTTTCCTTCTTGGTTACAATGAAATTGAAAAAAAGACTTTATTCAGCTAAAAATGTTGTTAAATAATAGTTTCTGTTTTCGCCAGCTTAACTTGTCAATACAACATTGAACTAGGTTAACCTTGCCAGCTTTTGGATGAATCTTTTGGGTTGAATTGATTTCTGGTTTGCTTCATCTTTTCCATCCATTCATCTGCTCATTATCATTTTTATCCTCTTCATCATCCTCATTATAACTCTACTTTGTATGCTTAAATCATGAGATTATAAGACTCCATCATTCCCCTGAACATTCATTCATTCATGTTGATGGAAATAATGACCCATCAGTAAAGTGAATAAAATTGCGAGATGATTTGCTCGTAGAAAGTGAAAGACAATTGAAACTAATTCATCTTTTTTTCCCTTCATTTTTGTCATTTTCTCATCACATCATTAATCAATTAATCATCGCTTGAAGAGGTTAATTATTGGTAATAATTGAATAAACTTCGATACTTTAGTGAACAAGAACAGAAAAGAGTAAAGAAGATAACATGATTAATAAAGGAATGGTTTTCACTGGAAACTGAGTTTAATTTACATCTTCTAGATGCTTCAACTTGATACCAAGTTGGTAATCAGATTGTTGATGGCAATTTCATGAAAAAATTTGCAATAAGATGTCTTCTTATCTAAATTCAAAGTACCATGAGATGAGAACAAGGTTGGCAAAGAAAGACTTGAATCTTCACCAGAATTACTTCTCTTGTACTTGATGGAAACTATTACTTGCTCTAAGACATTGAAATGTACCTTTTGAGTTGTTTCAGTGTTCGGGTTTAGACCAACAACCAATTTCTAGATCAATATGTTTGATGAGCTTTTTTAGGCTAAAGATATACTTTCTATTAATAACAACGAAAGCATAAAGCAATGTATTCTCTGAAATATTATGAGTTTTCTCAACATAAACACATCATCCATCATCATCTATTTTTTGTTGTTTTGGTTAACAATTTTTCATCTCCATTCAACATCAGATCGAAGGTTATTTGTTTGTAAATTTTTATTATAATAACTTATATTACTGTTATGCTTAGTTAAATAAAGGGATTCAATTTATCAATAACCATTTGAATTGTCTCTTAACACATTCCCTGTTCTGTAAATAGAAAAATTTCGAGGCAAAAGTGTCGATCAATACAAGAAAGTTTAGCTAAAAGAGTAGAACGAAATTTTGGTTTCTTGCAACGATATAGTAGATTTCTTGAGGTCCATAATCTCGAGTCATGTATTCAGACCAGAACGATCTATTAAACGATAAATAGCGTCCAAACTGAATCTGTTTTGAAGCGCAAAAAATATTTAGGATTTTCACAGAATAATTTTTTCCAAATGTTGACCATTTTCAAATATCAACCTCCAGTTACACAATTGAGTTTCTTGTATTTTGCTCTATTTTCACATCTTCAAATCCAATTGAAAAGTGAAGTATTTGGTTTCATTGCACTTTTGAAAATTGAAAATCATGCTTTCTGAATGAAGACACCGGTTTCCAACATCATCATATTACAAATTATTAATTTATATATACTTATCAAAGATTATTGAACAGATAATCAGAGTTTAGCTTTTAATTTTTCGTTTAAAAATGGTAAATAAAAATGGCTTTTATTTTATACTTACGCTAAGTGTGACTTTTGAACATCAAACTCATCAAATGTTACTTCAATTATTTGATCTGGACGAGCTACAAAATTATACAAAAGGCAGTTTATGTTTTCCTCGTAAGGAATTGGCCAGTTGGGCGAGGTAAAAACGCCATACTCTTTACCATAAGTGTCCTGAAAGGTGATACACTTACAGTCAGCACCAAGAGTTGATATGGGATGAACCAGTAAACTAAGGATGATGTAAACACAAAATAACCAAGAATAACATTGGATGATAGAAATATTTAGCAATGTTAAATACATTGAAAAAGGTTTGTTGTTTTTCCTGGTTTTCTTGGTAAAACCTAAATCCGAAACAACATTTCTCCTATTATTTAAACTCTATTTAACTCTTTTTCTTTTTCTTTTCCTCCCAATGATAATACACAATGGAAACCATGATTTTGAAGAGTGCGAGTAAACTAAATACACAAAACAGCTGTACACTGCCTGGAGAAAGCTCAACAATCTAATCCAATATTATCCAGTATAAAAAGACGCCAAAATGGGTGAACATTGATTCACTGGTCACCAAACAATAAGATAGTTGACAGGTTTAACCATTTAATTTGTTGATCACAATTGAATCGAAATGAATTGGGTTGAATCAAAGGAATCAAATTAATCCAAGAAGGAAAGGCAAACATGGATAAAATGATGAAGCGACGGTGAACTTGTTTAGGTTGAAAAAAGGATGACAAACCTCGTGATAATCATATTCAATTGATTTTTCTTGTCATTGGTAAAAATGAAAAGGTTTTACTTTAATCAACTGTTTAAACCAATTAAATGTTAACCAACGATCGGACAATTCATACTTTATCCTAATAAAACAATTGAACTGCACATCTAAATAATTATAACTAATTCAAGTTGATGGCATAATTTCATGTTTCTTTGGCGTTTACCAGTCAACTTGTTATCCTAGACTTGGTAGGATATGAACAACAACATTGGGTGCGAGTGCGCATTTAGGAAGTAAAATAACAGGCAAAATACCAATACAGTGAATGTTCATGGAATTCAAAGTGTCTCCAAAGTCAGGGAAGAGAGGGAAAGCAAGATGATCAAGATGATGATGGAAGTAATGATGAAAGTGATGTTGAGGCAGCAAAAAAGTACAAAAGAGAAATAATAAGAATAGTTTTATATAGACAGTTATATACATAATCAACTGGGAGTGCGCTTTATCACAATTCAATTTTTTTCAGTTTTCAGTCGCCATCTATTAAAGTGTTTTATCAGTTCCATTGGGATACAAATCGATACCTTTTTTTTCGGGTTTTCTCAACCATTTTGGCTTTTATTTTCATTTTGGGTTTTCTAAGGTTCTTTCGGTTGACTTTGGTTGTTTCTTGTCAATTAATGCACAAATTAGTTTATGAGTGACGGCTTCTAATTTTATTGTACTTTTCAATGTTCATTTATATTAAACATGATAATGATAATTGGCTTAATTTGATTGCATGTGAACGTGACAAATTGATGTTAAATGGCTTTTGTTTGCTTCTGATGAGTTTATTTTGACTTTGGTTTCAATGTTGTTCATTTTGTGAATCATGTTTTTTCCCATTTCTTTTCATCATTTTCTTCTGGTTCAGATTATTTTGCTTTTCAAATTGACTTTTATTTTGAAGAGTTAACTAGATCATGCGATCTATTCAAATTTATAAAATACTATCATTTGGGTTGAGTTGGCATCAATTGTAGTCATTTGAAAAAGCCAATGGTTTCCTTGATTTTTGGGTTTGATGTTTTGCTTTGATCTGGTTTATGATAAATTGACTGGATTGGTTGCTGGTTTCAAAATGTACCCAAAATTTGGTATTTACTTGAAAAATGATCTTGGATTTGAGATGGTTTGATAAGTTTGGTTTTGCTCAGTCAAGATGCAACTAAAGTAAAATTTTATCAAATTTGGAACCAGAAAATTTGGTAAACTGTAAAATGGATTTGGAAATATGTGGAAGACAAAATTCCTTGCTCATTTGATTTGAAACCATTAAATGGCTTGTTTAGGTCTTTTTTATCATCATTATTCTCTTCATCTCTTCTTGAGGTTTCGGGTTCAGTTGATAACATCGGGGAAATTGTCATCAATCAGCTTAACCACATTACAAGTTTTTCAAGCTTTTTGTCTTGATAATAAATTGACTTCAGATTTTAGGTTCTGGTACTAGCTTTAGGTTTTAGGTTCACGGTCCAAATCTGCTTTCTACAGAATCCATCTTTAAGTGGTAAAATTTTGTGGCCATTTCTGTTCGTTGATTGATCACAAATTTCCATTGTTTTTGACCAGTTAATCAAGCAATCGTTTAGATAATGTATGATTATTGATGAAATTTAGTTGATTAATACAAAATTATGATTCCCAATGGTAAGGTAAAATTGTAATGTGTCAATATTGAACAATGAAATAATGATTTCAGCTTTTCTGTTTAACTGTATTCAATCAAATGCTGCAAGGTTTTATGAGATAAAATGAGACAAATTGATGATGATGAGGATAATGGTAGTGCTGATGTTAGTTATGGTGATGATGGTGAAAGATGAAAGTGATTTAGTGGAAGTGGAACCATGTAAGTAGGATCTATGGGTCATTTACCATGCCAAATACTAGGAAAATAATGGAAAATTGTGAAAGGTTTTTACTTGTTTCTTTCAAACAATTGATTTTGATTTTGATTTTTTTGCTTTTGATTCTTTATCGATATAAATCAAAGGTTAAAAGAGAAGAATTAATAATTTATAATAATTAAACTTTAATAGAAGCATTTAACTTTGGTTTAGCTTTGGGTGTAAGCGGTGTAATTAGATTGTAAATATTAAAGTCAAAATCTGTGAACTTTCCATTGAGTTGACAACATCAAGATTTACGAGCAACTTGATGGTGCATTTCCAGGTTATTAGCTTTTCTTAGCTCAAAATATGTGGCTTTTGTTGGCATTTTTTCCATTTCTATTGTGAAGCTGTCAATGAAAATGATACTGACTGACGAGCTAATACTTTGCAATGCTTGGAAAATATTGAAAACATATTTGCTTTATAATAGACAAAATATGTTCTCACTTGAATTATCGATCTTTAAAGGTCTTCTTGTCTTCTGGTTCAGTCTCAAATGGTTCAATCACTGTCATTTTTACTGAAGCCTGAGCACCATGACACTTGTAATGGCTGTGACAGGGATTGAAGGATTAATGCAAGTAGTAATCAAAGGTATACCAAGTAAACAATACATTTACTTGCATGAATAATTTAAACTTTTGTATTAAAATGCACTTGAAAATTTTAGATGAGACCCATTTTAAGTACAAAAAAGGTAGGTCAGGCCATGTAGATTAATATATAATGTTGACACTTTAAACTACTGGCTATCAATTAGATTAAATTAAAAATTGAGAAAGCCAGACAAATTACATTTTAATGCTTTCACAATATTACTGTATAAGGAAAACGATCTTCCGATCATGATTGATACACGATAAATGGAGTAGATCCTTGCAAATACTCTTATCAGACACTGCTTAACGACATGACCGGCCGTTAAGTGAAAGGGGACATGGATACGATGGAAAATAACAGAAAAGAAAACAAAAAATTAAAAAACTAAAAAAATACAAATTACAAAAAATCAAAACCAGAAACCACAGCTAGCACCCTCTGTAGTTGACATTACTGGCTAGGAGAAACAAGTTGTCTTGTTAATCGGATAAAGCGGCACATTTGAATAGACCAAGTTTGGTTTATCAATAAATATAGAATATTGTTTACACAAATGAATATTAAGAATCCTCTAATGATAGGATAACACAAGTAATGTAAATTGATTAAAATTGAAGAAGGTTTAATTGTTAATGATTAACATAATCATAGTAAAAGATAACATTTAAAAAGTAAGTTGAACATTTCACATTTCAAACAGCGAGCAAAACTGAAGACGCATGTGTGCGCAGTAAAGCCTGAGCCAATCAGTGAAAAGAGCTGATTGGGTTTGAGCGTTATTAAAATAATTTTTTTGGTTTTCATTGCTCACAACAGTCTCTCTATGTCTTTGTCTTCTAGTAATTTTTGTTTTTTCTAGTGTTTCTTTTATAATTAATTTGATTATATAATTGTAGCCATTGATTTTTCACATCTATTCTTACTGTTCTCTGTTTAATCTCAACCTTATACTTTGTGTCGCATTTTTAGATGGCTTGTGGGGCCATAAAGAGATCTCTTGAATGGGATCCGTTGAATACACCCTCACAAAGTAGCACTCCAAGTGCAAGGCCGAGTAAGAAAAGATGTCTTGTCCATCACAATTATAATCCCAACGGTTACAGTGGACCTAAGGAAGCTTCACCGTTCGCTGATTTACATGGTAAATTGTCTCCAGGTTTGTATTAATCATCTTTTCTCTGCACCTTTCCTCTCTCTATTTGAGGCAAAAAACCATGTTCTCAGCCCATAATATTAATATCCTGCTTATTCTAACATTCTGTTTTTTCTCTTTTACTTATTTTTTTCTCTTGTTTTCTAGAAACCATCGCTTCTAATATTAAGGATGAGATGAAACGATTACAAAATAGGAAACAATTATATTACTCGAACAGTGGAAATCAACTTATGAGTTCACCCAATTCAGAGAGTAATTCAAATGAGTGAGTATATTGCTATCCATGCACTCTTTTAGCTTGATATTCCGTTTCTTATTGCTTTTTTTCTCTTTCCTAGGAATGAAGCCTCAACATCATCTGAAGGTCAAAGTTTCCTTGGACTACGTTCACCATCTCGTCGTGATCAACCTTTATTTACTTTTAGACAAGTAACAATTATCTGTGAAAGACTCCTTAAAGAAAGGGAAACATCGATTAGAGAAGAATATGATCGCGTCCTAAGCAGCAAGTTAGCAGGTACTATCTTTAAAATTCCACTTGTGGGCTTGATTCTAATCACTGTTTTATATTTTTTTTCCGACAGAGCAATATGATACATTTGTAAAATTTACATACGATCAGATACAAAAAAGATTTGAGAACGGGACAACACCAAGTTACGTTAATTGATCTTAACCATGAGCTAATCATGGTCAATCGGATGACAATTTACACTAAATGTGAATATACATTGTAATAAAGTTTCCATTTTTTTTGAATGATAATTGATGTTTACATAAATTAATGGCTCAATTAAGTTGAAAATTCATGTTAACTTGACAGTTTTTTAAGGTGGTTTAAGAGTTACAATTGAATCGGATAATAAGGCACAATTTGAAAATCCAGTTGAAACACATGATAAAATAAAAGTGAAGATGAAAATATAATGAAATTAATACAATAATGAAACATAAGAATAGTTTCTCTTTTAGATATCATAGTCGATATCAAATAATACAATAATTTATACCATCTTTTAAAGCTTATTTTGGAGAATAAAAAACGACTAAACAAATTAAGGCTACTAATCTATAAATAATATATTTCAATAAATATCTGATTGGTTTTTTCGTTTTATTTTACTAGATTCTCATTGTTTGGATGGCAAAATAAGAATCCAGTGATTGGCTTTGTATGCTTTGTTAATGAGATTTGGATAAACTTATGATAAATTGTGCCAAAAAATAATATGAAAAATATGAATTAATGATAAGTGATAATAAAAAGAGAGAATGAATTGAGTCCGGTGTGTAAACGGCCTTTTTCCAGCTTCCAATTTATTTCCATGATGTTTGAAGGTTGAAAGGAAAAGAGCTTTAATATGGTGATAAAATGCTTAGGAAGCTGGGCAAGTAATCGAACTGCTCTGGATGTATTAAGAAAAGAGCGATTTCTCAAGCAGCAAATCACGAATAAATAATAGATTTGGATTTCCATATTTCTTTACTTCTTTGTCCTATCCTTTTGTTAAGCTTGGATCAATTTGGGCCTTGGACTTGATTAACTTGATTATTCTCAGCTTCTTTTTGAAGTTGCCTTTTCAATGCTACTTTTGTTCAACAATCTTCACTTTTTAGTCTTAGAAGAATCACAATCAGGAATCAAGATTTGACTTTCGCTCGGCTCGTCTTTTTGCTAGTTTCGATTGATTAACAGGTTCTAAATTGATTGGCGGTGGTACATTGACAGCCTCAAAGACTCGACCCATGTTGGCTTTAATTAAACTTGCTTCTTGGTGGGATAGACTTTCATCGGATAGTTTATCTCTTTTACGGATAAAATCATGATTTAAGACATTCTCAGCTCGATAACGTATTTTAGGATCAACCAAGAGCATTTTGCTCACAAGATCCTGTGAAAATGAAAGAGACAAAAAAGATGAATCAAATTTTAATCTAGATAGAATTTATGAGTTAGAATAATTCACTTTAACTGGATCAAAATCTAAGACAAGAAGGAAAGCTTATTGGTTAACAGATAATTTGTGTTCAATTGATGTACAAGTTACTTTTTAGAACAAATTAGTCGAGAAATAGCTTTCCTTCAAACAGATTTGATTCAAGATAAAGCGAATTAAATCACTTAAATACCAATATTACCTTAGCAGTTTCAGAAACTCTCCTCCAGTTACCTGATTTGAGATCAAACTCTCCTTTACCAACTTTACCTAATATTGAATTTGGAGTATCTTCTGGTCCATTGGCAAAAGGAGTATGACTATAAATAATAAAAAAAAGATTATTAAAGGATGGATAAAATTGCAAAATTTTCATTTGAGATATGAATTTTGAGATCTAAATAAAATTTTGAAAGCAAACTTAATTACTATTAATGGAAAGTTTAAGAAAAAGTCAATTTAAATTCAATTTCTATAATCAGCAAATAAGATGAAATAAATATTGGAATGTAAAAATTGAGTCAGAATGAGAATAAATCGTCACGAATAAAATGAATGATTCGATATTGAAAGATTGATTAAACTAGTGAAAATACAGAAAAGTAAATTGAATTGATTTTCTGATATTTGATTGATGAATTTGGTTAGTTCAATATCCATCAACATTATCACATATCGAAGTGAGCAAGAAGAAAAATTGAGACCAAAGATGGTAACCAGAAAAATTCATTAGATGAAAAATTCAAGGTGAAGATTAATTTAAAAATAAAGTTGATTTCCTGGTTTGGGTTTTCAAGTGATAAGTGAAGTAAAAAATACAAATATTTATTTAAGCAAATTGATTTTTTATGATTTACTTATTGAAAGTAAAATATATTCACGTTGATCATTTCAAGCTATTATTTGAGTTTATGAAAATCATGGAAACAATTAAACTTTCAAATTTCATGGATAAACTTTGATGTAAGATTAGCTTCAAGAGTAAAAAGGTTAACATGAAGTTACAATTATATATTTTTTTCAGCTCCACTGTTTGAGTAAAAGTTAATCAATTGAACCTCTTAACTGGTTTGACTTCAAGTTAGTTCAATAGAGTCAACATGATTTGATCAGCAAATTTGTGGTAAAAGCTTACACAGGTCAAGGTTTCGTAAATAAAATTATTAGGTCAACCTGATTGATGACAATTTTCTGACCATTTGTTATTAATAATAACAATACACTATCATTATAGTTATTGAATTTTGCTCTAAAAGCAATCTGAGAAACCACCAATCTGAATTGAATGGAAATTGCAGACTACAGTTCGATGTAATCAGGGTTGGTGAGTAAAGATAAACCAATTGAAATTAATTGAATAGGATTACAATTTGAAGATTGAATCACTTTAAAAATACTGTTTTTTTTTCTACGACGTATTTTGCAATGAAATTCATTACTCATTTTGAATTCAATTACAAGATAATTTTTGGTTAATTGATTGACAATAGCCTTTAAGCTGGGATTATTGGATAAGGTCAGTTTAGTTAATTGCTAATTAAACTCAATGTCCATTACAGTGAAGATTGTAAAGTTGATTGATGAAAAGTTAATTATCAGAGTGTTATTTAATTAACTAATGGGTTGTTTTTGAAGAAGATAAATAATACAGTATATTTCTAGAAGCCAATGAATTTGATGAAATAGCAACAACCACTAAGACAACATTTCTTAATGATAATTTTAATCTTTTCATCAGAATCAATTGAACTTTAAAAAAGCCATTTGATTGCAATGAAAACAGTGAATAGCATTGAAATAAAACAAAGGATGAAACAAAAGGAACATTTTAAGAGAATAGTTTTAAATTTTAAAGTAATTTTTTTCAAAGGATTTTGCTATTTGCATTGTTGAGCACGTATAACAAGTTCATTTAAAATGTTGGCATAAAAAGTATGTGTAGAAGTTTTGACTTTCATTCGGTGTGACTGATTATATGACTTGAGAATTATTTTATACTTTAAATTCTGAGTCTTAATTAACCTAAATGTTTCCACTTTTGTATAATTTATTTAATATTGAAAACAAAAAATCATAAGGATCCTTGAATAAACTTGTTCAAGATCAGATTTACACTGCTGGGAGTGATTTTGTTGAGTTCACTCCCAAGGACGAGAGCATTTGAATTGAATAAAGAGTAGCTAATAAACTCAGACTGAGAGGATAATTTGTGAATAACAGAAGAGTAAACTACATGGGAAACTCAAGGATAACATGGAACATTGATTGAGAACATGGTTACAGTTTATATTGAACGATAATTTCAAAGCAATAATCATGTTTATTCAAGACTCATCAGCTTTGATGAGCATTTCAATTTATCAAACCAAAAAATCTAGATTAGCAAAATCAAAGTTACTCCTAAAAATAACTAGGAATTGACTTATTGGATAATCAATATTGTTTCTTATATTCAGGATTCAGTGTATAATATAGAGTCCATTCAAACCACAAACTTTCAA
Source organism: Tetranychus piercei (assembly GCA_036759885.1). Lineage (NCBI taxonomy): Eukaryota > Metazoa > Arthropoda > Arachnida > Trombidiformes > Tetranychidae > Tetranychus > Tetranychus piercei. The sequence goes on along the minus strand of CM071879.1, from coordinate 13,762,528 downwards.
TTAAGTTAAGAGTCCCTAAGAAATAGTGGGAATTAATTCAAAAGTAAAAATAGCAGTCTTTAACAAGGATATTAAAAAATGAAGTTATAAAATAAAAAAATTGCACTTGTTTGATTAATTTGATACCCAAAAGTAGACTTAACTTCGTGAATTAAATATGCTAAATTAGGCCAAACGCGATGTTCTCGCGAAGAGTTATTTCATTTTATTGCGATTCTGGTACATTTGAGTCTAGAGTGACCAGGCGACAGTTTAAGTTTCAAGGAATTCCAAGTTCGACATAAAAAGGTTTAATGAAGAAATATTACATCAGATCGACGGGTGAAAATAATAAGCCAGCAGTTTTGAAACACTGAAAAATTTGAATGCGGATAACCTATTCAAAGACTGAAGCTGCTAAAAGATGGAATTACAGTGTTTCAGCCAATGGTCATCTTAAAGAAAAAAATAGATATGGAATTAAGTGGTACAACTCAAGGCAAATCCAGAACAAAATCGGTCGGTGAAAGCATCTCAGGTAATTTTACCTTAGAAAACAACTGTTTTTATAGACGACGAAATTTATGTCCTTCTCTACTCATTCAAGTACCCGGCAGTCACCGAAACCTTATACCTGTTTTGACCCTGAAAGTGTTTCGATTTAACATAAAATAGATCAGAAGAGTAAATTTACGATGCAGACTGGCACTTGTACAGCACAGACTTGTCCATCCATCACAGAGTGAATTCTGATATTTATAAGAAATTTTAGCTTAGTCTATCAAAATTCATAAAGAAACTTGCAAAATCACCTGTTTTATTTTAGCTTGACATGTTACTTGTGCATTGATTATTGCATGGTTAGAGGAAAATGATGGTTTTATTGGAAAAGCAGAAAACTTTACATCCTATTCGTTCGTTCTATTTCGAAGTTATGGGCATTGCATAGAGCTAAATATGCCAAGGCAGAGAATACAATCTAAAATCTCTCAAGTAGTTCAAGAAATTCTGAGAAAAATATCAAAAAAGCAGTTAATGGTTTGGACTTAATCTGATGGCAGGTGTACGGTCGAAAATGGAAATCACAAAAAAATGAAGTATTTAATGTTGGATAAAAATTAAAAGTGATATTTATCAGTTGAGAAATCAATTTTTCTAAAAAATTAATTTTAAATTGATTCCCTCTATTTCTTATGGACCCTTCTTCAATTCAAAAGTTGGTCACCATGCTTTGAACTAGATTAATGTTCCAACCCTTCAGACTAGTGTTTGGTTAAAAAACTCAGCCATTCAGTTTTCTAGAAACTTTATTGTACTTTTAAATTTATGATGAAATGTGGAAATTTCCTAATGCTAAACTTAAATGTATTGGAGAACTTGAAATTTAAAATTCAAATTTCAAGGTTTGAATCAATTCAATAGATTAACTTTTTTGTCTTATATTTAAATCACTTTTTTCAGATTGCAGATTCAGATTGGTTTGCCATAAATATTTCAAGCAATAGGTCCTTTCGCTTTCTAAATGTAAAAATAGCAGATATTGATTATTGCAAAAGTGACCACAATCAATCTATTAATGGATAGGCAAAGCGAAAAAATCAATATTAATCGTTGAAAGTAAAAATAGAGGTCAAAAGAGATCAAATTTAAGCGTTGTAATTGAGACAATTGTTTCATTATCAATGTTATGCATATTGGTTTGATGAAAGTTACCTAATTTTGGATCAAATGATGAAGTAAAAGTTTGCAGATTACAAAGGTTCAATCTGTAAGCTCAGATAATCTGGGTTGGAACAATTGAATGCTGTTCAAGCTTTGACTGTATTCTGTTCAAGGTTTTCAATAATGAGATTATTTGTCTTTTTCGTCTTCTATTCTCTTTGGTTCATGCAGATGAGCAATAATAAAACAACGAGGTTAGTGAAACAATAAGAGTGAATTGAGAGAGAAACAAAAAAAACAGAATAAAGTTGAACCTAAAAGATGAGGAGAGTAACAATTTGCAGGGTTTTGCCTTGAAAGTGCAACATGAAAATCAATACAATTTAAAGGGAAACCATGGCATTCATCTTGAAATGTTGACAAAACGCAAATAGTAATTATTTTGAAATGCAACGGTCATTTGAGAAAGTATTACTTGAAAGATAATTCAATACTGGAGCAAAATGTTATGGCAAGAGGTGAGCTTTTTACAGAAATGAAATGAATTAGAAAGGAAAGAGAAGATGGAAAGACAGAGGAAAATATCATCATATAATAATAGTTCATCATTTTGTATGAAACAAAATGAGCGAGAAAATGACTTAAGGCTTGGTTGTTTGCTCATACATCCATGAGCAAGATGTATGAAAAAAAGTTACATCAAGCATTATTAATAAATATACATTGAGAAAGCTTTTTGCCATCGAAGGAAATGAAGATAGGTAATGATGAAGATGAAGGGATGATGAAAGGAAAAGGAAGATAAAGTAGGAGTGAAATGAATCAAAACTTTGCTTTTCTGGGTCAAGGCTAAAAGAACAGAATGAAAATAACTTTCACCCTTTTTTTTCATGCTCACACTCTTCCCATTCTGTTGAGTCAAAGTTTACCTAAACAGTTTTGAAAATGGTTCAGGCTTCCTTTCAGTAACGATTGAAAGGGAAACAATCAAGGTTAACGTGATAATGATAATAACCAGAATTAGATTGACATGGAATCTTTCTTCGTCTTCCATATATTTCCTCTTCCATGCTCTTTATCCTCCTCACAGGCTGAAGCTTGTCATGTAAGTTTAGTGGGAAAACGAGAAAATTGTTAGGTGATGGAAAAATTTGTTATCACTTTTATAGCAATCGTTTTACGTAAAATGGTTCAAAGCGAGTTACATGTTGAGACAGAAAGAAAAAGAACAATATTTGAAATTAAACTTTCCTTTTCTGTTCCTTATAACTTTTCTCAATCATCAATATCAACATTGTTGATGGTGAAACAAAAGGATACTATTACTGGTTCAATTTGAATCTCTTTAGACCACTGGTTATGATTAATGTGATTTAAAGTATTATCATGAGATAACCAGAAGACATGAACATCTGAATTGCATTTTATAAATTTTTTATACCATAGAGTGCATGTTGATAAACTATTAATATGGAAAAGTAAAGCATTAGATTGAATAGGAGAGAAAGGTGGAGTTAGAATTTATCAAAATTTCTGGAATTAGAAGATAATTTCATCTTGAAAAATATCAAAAATAGTTATGAATATTTGCACTGAAACTTATACACCATTTTCATCATTTGCAACATTGTATTAAGATGTTTACATTTACCTGGTTTTTTTCAGAGTTGACTGTATATTAATTAGTAAATAGTGTTAGCAAACAAAATGATAATACATATAAATGGAAATACCTTTTCTCTATTTGCTTTATCATCAATTACCTGCATGGATAATTTATCAAACGAACACACAAAAAAAGAATGAAAACAAGGAGAAAAACTAGAAAAGGGAAGAAATACTGAAACATTGAAAAGGGTTAACTTGGTAACCATAAAAGTTAATAGTTTTTATATTTATTAACAGTGAAAAACCTGGTCACACATTGGGATGATGAAAATGACCAACATCTACTATTTGTAACTCGTCATAGAGTTGCATATTTACATCACTTTCATTTCAATTGGTAGAGATTATTTCAATTTATAATGGATATTTTTTTGGTGAATAACTAAAAGCAATGAAATAAAATTATTAGTCAAAGGAAATGAATGAGATTGACGTCAATATGAAGTAACCAAAAAAGCAATAGTCTTGATATGCTGAAACACTGTCTATCAGTGATTCGGTTTAAACTGAAGATTGGGTTTAATTTTACTGTTTTTACACGGTTGATAAGGTGAAAGGTTTGATTGTTCATGTAAGAGGCATGAAAAATAATCTGTTGAACATAAGGATGAAAATGAGTTGGAAACAAATGTCAAGAGATTTGAACAAGACTAAACATTGGCTCAGCTAAAGTTATGACAGATAATTGTTTACAATGAAATATAGCACAACGAAAACAAAATGTAAAAATAATAAATAATTGGCTAAATAACATGTGATTAACAAGGTTTGATGTTACACTTGAACAATTAAAGAATGAATGATCTGTAATAATTATCAACAATAACAAAGTAATTTATGATATTTACTGGTAACTTTGCGACGGTTAACCAAGGATTGGTAAGCAATTGTATTTTCAGGTAAATAACCGGAAAATAAATGGGTGCAAAGGTAGAACAGCGAAGAACGAAAAATGAATGCGAAACTCTGAGATTTTTTTTTGCTAGAAATGCAATTAATACAGAGAAAGTTTCACTTTATCAATTGTGACAATTAAATGTTTCCGAGAAATTGCTTCAAGAAAAGTGTCACTCTGATGATGGATTTTTACAATTTATAATACAATTTTTTTCTTTCCTTCTGCTACAGTTTTGGTTAAAACATTTGCAATATTGTTTGGAAAGGAAAAGATGTGAAAAATGAAATTGAGCAAGGAATTTGTTCAGCAAGAGAACAGAAAAAGTCCTTGAAAATGACCTATAAAAATGTAATAATGTTAACTGAGGAAAGTGTAGACATTTTCATTGGGAATGTTCAACTTATACTTTTTTTTCTTGGTAACCTTGGTGATTACCAGGATTCTGGGTTAAGATAAGGCAAATCATGAAGTGTTAATCTTTCAAAACTAAGCTTGAGTCCATATTGTTAACACTTGTAAATGTGACAAAATAAAATAGATCATTTACTTTCAAGGTGGAAACACTGTAGGTAATTAAATGAAGATGAAATTAATCTTGACTGAAATGTAAAAAATGATCAACTTCAAGTTAAATCAAAAATCGCTGTCAAGATAATGGTGAAGAGAGAAGATGTGTCACATCATCAATGCAAATAATATTATTAATATTAATGGCTAAATTATTGATGAATGAGTGAAGAGGTAAACATTTTTTTAGTATATTTTTGCTTTCAAAATGTAAGGTGTTTGCACATTTGCAGACAGACAGTAAATTATGAATTAATGGTTCATACCCGGCCAGCATTGTATAAAGTAACACTCCCATACTCCATATATCCACTGCTTCATCATAACCCTGTTTCTTGAGTACTTCAGGGGCAACAAAATTGGCTGTGTAACAGGGTGTCATGAGTAAACCATTTCCAGCTCTCATTTGCTTGGCAAAACCAAAATCACAGATTCGTATTGACTCAGGAGCTCCAGATGAATCAGCATACATTATATTGGATGGTTTAAGATCTCGATGGACAACCTAATCATTAACAGATTACAGAAAACATTAGTTATGAAAAAAATCATTTGATTGCATATAAAGATAAAGTAAATGATTCGGAAGGAAGGAAAATTCCTGGTTTAGTTTTTACTTGACAAAGGGTTGATTAATTGACGATTGTGAATAAGAATGATAGGAAATAGAAGAAAAATCTTGGATAATATGGAGGCGGAAATTTCAGATTGAGCTTTTATTATATTGTGGAAATAATGTTCAATTGGATTGAAAAAGCGGTCGTGAAAAGATGGAAAGGTTAAATTATTTAGATGGCTCATTAATCATTGATATCTTTCAATTGTAATAATTCAATTAACAGGAAAATTTCGTTTGACAAATTTTGAAATTTTCATCAATATTTAATGAAATAAATGATTCAGCTGCTTTCATCATTATGAATTTCGTCAGATGGACAGTTAAAGATTTGGTTTAATGATTGATGAATGATTAAACGAGATTTAAAAGGTAAACAGCAATACGATGAAAGGTGCAGAATGGATGTAATAAAATGAATGACGAAGAAAAAACAGTAAATTTTAAATGATGGATGAAATTGTTGAGATTCAATGAATAATTTACGCATTGATTTGAATATTGCTGTAATAGATGGATTTACCAAAACAATAGTTAGGCGTAAAAATGTTTAATTATGTGAATGTAAATACCATAATCTTCAAGATGAATTACAAGCAGCAATTTAGCTTATCTGCTGATTTTGAAAAGTTCAATCCTAGCTGAATAATCTTGAGCAATAAAATGTTGCAGTAAAAATGGCTTTTAGATTTCAAGTTACATTGTAATTTGTGATTCTCTGAACAAGTTGTATTGTATAAACTTTCAAAAATCAAGATGAGTGTGAAAAAAATAAAGCTATTGTCAAGTGCAATTGATTTTGACGAAAATGATCATCTTAAGATTAAAATATTTAAACGATCAATCGATGATAATGAGATGTACAAAAGGATAATGTTTCAGAGGGCAAGAAATCGGAAGAAGATGAAAGAAGAATGAGAACAAGAAAAAGCAGATAAATTCATACCCCATTTTCATGAAGATATTTAATGGTTGCAGCAATAATTTCAAGAACTTCACTGGCTTCCTTTTCATTGAAACTTCTTTTTGATAATATACGGTCCAATAGTTCACCACCCTCCAGGAAATCCATGAATAAGTAAACACATTCACTATCTTCATAAACATCATGAAGAGTAACTATATTAGAATGTTGACCAAATCTTAAAAGTATTTCAATCTCCTCAGAGCAATCAAATTTTTGTTTATCAATGATCTAAGGAGACAAAATGTGAAAGAAATGAATGGTGAAAAAGAGTTGAAAGAAGATGATGATGATGATGATGGAAGGAGAAGGAAACAGAGAAGGAGAAAGGGAAGAAGGAGAAGGAGAATAAGATAAAGGAAATGTCATAAAAGAAAAGCATAAGGCAAGAGAGTTTGAAAAGATGATCGTTACAAAGATTCTAGTGTACAAACTTTTGAAGCATTTTTGAAAAGTTATTGTACTTGACATTGGATCTTTGCAGATCACTTTGTTGTTTAGTTGAAAAGTAAAATTGATGAAAAGATGAGAAACTGTTAGGATGACAGTGTGAATAGGATTTATATGGAAATATGGATGTTGATGGAAACAGAAAAAGAGAGGTTAAAATAATATCCAAACCTTTACAGCATATTTAACTTGAGTTTCTTTGTGAATACACATTTTACAATATGAAAATGAACCTTTGCCTAGCTCTTTACAAAATTCATATTCATCTAATGATCGACCCATACATGCGGATATTATTCCAGTTTGCTTGAGTCTAGTGGTAACCATGGAAGAACCATTTGTTACTTTGTCCAATTCCATATCAGCTTCAAGATTATTGGCTAAACTTGGTGCAATAAAGCTAAACCCTTTAAAAAGTGCATGGGCATTGGCACTAGGAGGAACTCCGGGAGAGTCTGAATTTTTCAAGGAAAAAGGATGTAAGAAGAGGTAAAAAAAGGCAGAAAAGGATTATAAATAAATGATGATAATGATGTGGATGATGATAAGAAACATTGAACTGGTGTTATACATTGAAAAAAGTCAAGAATGCAGAAGAAGTGAAAAATATTTACTTATATTGATGGATGATGAGTTTAGATAAATCATTCTGGTGCAATGATTTGTACTCAAATTAACCTTAAAATGGTCGACAATTTAATCTTTTGTTCAATATTTTATACCATTTGAAAAAAAACTTCCACTTACCTTCTTGAATATTAAAATGAAATAGATTGTCATCACGGGCAACAGTCGGAATGTAAGGTGGTGTGACCTCTTTACGAGTCAATTTATTGAAATCGATGGTTTCAAAAAATGCATTTTCCATGATATCTTTACCTCCATTGGGACCAGAGCCCAATCGATTAGCAGGATTACGTTTAAATAAAGATCGCAATAAACATTGAGCATGTACACTTAAATATTGTGGCATAGCAATCCGCGCCCTGATACATGGATGAATAGGGTAAATGTGTTACAAGGTTGATTGTAAATTGTGTGCAATTAGTAAACAAGTCGATAGTAATGAGAATGGATGGAGGGATGAAAAACAAGGCAAATGGGTTAAACAAATTGAACAGGTGAGTAGAAGAGTTGGTGTATCGAAAGATAGAGATGAATCGGAAAATGGTGTAATTTGTTTCTGACTGTATGTGGGTATAGTATATGTGTTTGATAAGAGAAATGATAAATAAGTAATAAACGGTAAAGAAATCGTGAATAAAGAGATGATGCAAGAAGTGAATTGAGAAAAAACAAAATGGAATAAATGAAGAGACAGAATTGCGAGAATATTTTGAGATTTGAAAAAAATATAAAAAAGATGAGAAAAAAATGGTTAGACAATTTCTCTTTTTTCTGGTTATCATTGTTTTAAACCATTACTGAAGATTTTCCATCAACCTAAGTAAGCTTCAATATCCAATTTTACTTGATTCATCTTCTCAGTCTACATGTAAATTGTTGAGATGTCGTTAGTTTAAAACATGTAACTCAAAGAGAAGAAAAAGGCTATCAACTGTTCAGCATGCTTATGTTGATTAAATTTTTCTTTCTTTCTTTCTTTCTTCTACTTGTAAGCTAAACATCCATTTAATGGTGAAGTAATGGCAAGTTTCAAAGGTTCCAAGATGCATGTTTGTGAGATTACAAATTTAAATGTTTACATTTTACCTTCCTTTTTTCTTATCTCTTTCGCGTCTGTCTTTATAATGAATAGCATACATCAAACTCAATTTAGTTTGAGGAAGAACAGTTTAAATCTGAATCTTACAATCAACAAGGAGAATCAGAGGAAGAGAGGAAGAGGGAAAAGTAAAAAAATCGACTAACTTGAGAATCTGATGCATTGTCTCTTTTCTAGATCCACCACGGAATGGTAAAACTCCGGTTAACATTTCAAACATGAGAACACCAAAAGACCACCAATCAACCGCCACAGTGTGACCTTTACGATTAATTATTTCAGGTGCCATATACTCTACGGTACCACAAAAAGAATATGTTTTGTCATCGGCAAGAGATTCTTTGCTCAAGCCAAAATCAGTCAGTTTAATGTGACCACCAGAATCTAGGAGAATACTAAACAAGGAAATAAGAGAGAAAAATTTTCAAGGCTTTTCACAATTAGTATAATACCATAATACTACTATCATCATCATGAGCATTATCAATTTAGTTAGTGTGAGTTGAGGATTAACAAAAGAAGATTAAACTTTAGATCAAGTCTGAATAATCAATGTAATATTGAAATGAAATGGATGAGGGAATTGTCTTTCAATATGTTGACTGACTAAATGCTTAAAAAGGATATAAGAATAAACTAGCAAAAAAGCATAGAATAGAAACTAACTTTTCAGGTTTAAGATCTCTGTAAATAATTCCGAGTGAATGTAAATGATCCAAAGCAAGAACAAGTTCAGCAAGATAGAATTTGACATCTTCTTCGGTAAACATAACCTATGGAATAGAAAAATGGGTATAAAAAACGAAAGAAAAGAAAGGTTAGATAATTTTATCAGGAATTTTTTCTTCAAGTTAAATGTTTATGGTGGGTAAAATGACGAACAAGAAGTAAGGATAGGAAAGAGAATGAAATAGAGAAAAGAAAAAGGAAGGAAGATATGAAAATGATGAGAATCAAGGTGAGGATTATTGACACTAGGAATAAGGGATAATTTTGGAACATAAAATTAAAGTCTATCTTGATTACCTCATGATTCAACCTTGTAAAAAGATCACCTCCATGTAAGTAGTCTAGAACTAAATAGAGTTTTCCTTCGGTCTGAAAGGCGTAATTAAGTTTCACTATGAAAGGATGATTAACCTCAGCTAGAATATCTCGTTCCATTTTACTTCGCTCTCTATCACGAACTTTGAGAGTTGCCTTTCTTAAGACTTTCATGGCATACAATGTGCCTGCATCCGGTCCAATTGTTTTTTTGACCAAATAAACTTTACCAAAAGACCCTTCACCTAGAACTTTTAACAATGCAAATTGGTTTGGATCTGCAGCTGGATGACCCTCCTTGGTAACATTTGTAACCTCAATTTCCCGTATAGTTGAACCATCAGTTTCCATTTGTTGAACCTGTTCATTACTATCAATCGGTGGCATCTCTTCGGGACTTGGCGTTGATGAAATAACCTGTTGGACGAAGAAGTTTTTTTGCGATATAATCAAGAATCTGCAAGCTGAATTGTTGATACATCAATAGATAATTTTCAACAATAAAAATAAATTCAGTTATTATCAAAAATTAATAAAAAAACAAATAAATAAAACAAAAAGCAAAAAACAAAAAAGCAAGAAAGCAAAGTGATGCAAAAAATGACAGAAAATGACAGTAAAGAAACGAAAGGCTAAAAGACTCTACTTTTTGTTGTAAATTATAAAACAAAAAAATCAACATGTTTTACCTGAACACCGGAATCATCCTTTTGCCAGGGAACGTCTAAATTTGCAAGAGGCATTTTATAAACTGTTACAACTAGTAAAATAAATCACAGAAATGTAAAGAAAGAAATAATTTACAATAAAAATTTTGATGATCAAATGATAAGGTAGTAATAATCTTTTCAGACAAAACAGTGACTAAGACTAAACTCACAGTAAACTATGAATGTAACAACAAACCTAACAAACCTTCTGCTTCAGTATCGATATTTTGACAACAATAGTTATCGATATCAATATCCAATCTTGCGACAATAAGAAAGAAGCTAGCAGCACCTATTGATGAAGAAATTAACTATAAATGGAAGCTTCATTAGCTCGTTAATAATGTTTGCTGCAAGAATCAACAGATGGCTCTTGACTTGTCAAATTTTGCAATTTTTCAAAAAATTTAAATGCATTTTGTATTGATTGTGTTACTGCATTTAAATGGCATTTAAACATTGATCGTTTACCGAATCGACTGATAGTCGTGTTTTTAGTTGTTTAACTTTTTAATGTATTAATATATGGAAAACCCGAGAAGGTAAAAGACGAGTGTTAATTATTTTGTTTATCTCAGTTGAAATATTTTCTGATTGACTAGGGAAAAAGTCGTGTTTACAACGAAAGATTGGTTTTATTCAACAATTATTTTAAACAATCAAATGGCAATTTTGTCCTTTGTTTTATATATAAATTTGATATTTTCATGTAAAATGATGTTCATTTGTGTTTAATAATAATAATAATGTAAACGATAACATTTTTTAACCACACATTGTTACAATAATGTAATTTTTAGTATTTGTGATTTAAAAAGAGAGATTTGATGATGTTTGTTACAGTGGCAATAGTTGATTTTTGGAGATTTGTTTTTTGTAGGTTGGTTTTTTGTTGATTGGTTGAATTGTGAGTTTAAACTTAAATAAAATTAAAATATATATTTAGTTAATGTCTTTTCATATGAAGAGATAGATGATCTGAGCGTGAAAAAGACCGTTGACACAGTTGACACTTGAATGGTTTTTGTCCGGTGTGCTTTCGATAATGGCGTGTTAATTCATCTGAACGAGCAAACTTCCATGTACAACCTTCCCAATTACATGTATATGGCTTTTCGCCTGGAATAAAGAGAGAGAAAAAATACAGAACAATGTATTAATAATCAATTATTAAGCTCATGATTGACATCTATCAATAATGGATAGTGAAAACAAGGAGTTAGATAGATAGAGAGAGAGAAGAGAATTAAGACAATTTTATAACAATTATCAACACGACAATAATCATTATCACCATTATAATTTCATTTTTTTTACCACAATGATACCGAACCACTCGAAATAAATTATCAATACCAGCTCAACTCTTTATTATCGTTAGTGTTGTCGGTAGGAATGTATGTAAAAACAAAAACATACAGACAACAGATACACACAAACATAAAAACAAGAGGTTGAAGCAAACAAAAAAAGCTTAAAATTTAGAACACAAAATTTTTAAAGGGAAAGGAAACCAAACATATCCTGATTACAGATATCCAAATTGAAAGCACTCTTAATGACACAATCACTGGTAATGTAATAATGATGATAATGTAAATGAAGGAACCAGAAAAATGGTGAAGAGAGATTGAGAAGAAAAGAAGAAAGGAAGCAAAAAATGGAAAAGAAAGAGATGATAATTTAAGAAAACAGAGAAACAAAAACGAGGATAAATGGTGAATAATCCAGTACCTGTGTGAGTTCTTTTATGAGCTTTTAAATGGGAACTTTTGGTGTACACTTTTTCACATCCTTCAAAGTCACATTTATGCACTTTCCTTCGGCGTAGATTTTCAATATGATAATCTGATGAGGATGAGCTTGAGGTTGATAATGAGGCTTGAGGTGAACGATCAATTTGAAATTTACAGTAACGTTTAATTACAGTTTCTTTGTAATTTGTCTTTAATGGGTCATTTGTATCTGGAGCACGAACACGCACAGGAAGGGTGAGGTCAAGAACATATTCAGAATCGTCCAGAGCCATATGTGATGATGATCTTTGATCTGTTGACTTGGTCAATCTCGCACTGACAGACTGAAAGACACAAACTGAAAAACATAGATAGAGAGAGTGTGTATGTTTGTATGTGATTGCTGCAAGAAAGGTAGAACCAAAATGTAGAGAGAGAGAGAGAAAGAGAGAGAAAACCCAACTGGCTTAGCCAGCCGAAAAACAAGAATCCTTATTGTTGCTCATATTGGAGTCTACGCAATCTCTCAAAGTCTGTCAGTATCAGTCAGAAACAAAGATTTAGTGAAACAAACTGCCACTGTAGTCGCTTCACTCGCTACTTTTTTTATTTACTAGTAACAGTTCATGAAATAGAGATCGAAGGTTCTCTGCTCGATCTTCAGAATTAAAAGGTCAAGCACGAGATAGACTGGTGTGGAGAAGCTGATTTTTCGTTTAACTATTGACTCGAATAATTAAGTGCAGACTAAACCCATCAAAATCTATCAATCAATCGTTTTATTTATTTGTTTTTTTATTAATTTTTGATAATAACTGAATTTATTTTTATTGTTGAAAATTATCTATTGATGTATCAACAATTCAGCTTGCAGATTCTTGATTATATCGCAAAAAAACTTCTTCGTCTAACAGGTTATTTCATCAACGCCAAGTCCCGAAGAGATGCCACCGATTGATAGTAATGAACAGGTTCAACAAATGGAAACTGATGGTTGAATTGATCCGAATGCAGGCTCATGTATGCCATGAAAGTCATAAGAAAGGTAACTCTCAAAGTTCGTGATAGAGAGCGAAGTAAAATGATTCTCGTTTGAATTGAACCAACTTTCATATGAACAAAACCAGCGTTCAAAAGAGTGAAATCGGCTGGCCGTGAAGACAGAGTTTTCTTGACAACGAAACCAGCTTTAAGATCTCTAAAACTTATTTTCATTTGACTAAAACTTTCGATTTAACGAGTTACTCTATCCTGAATATGCAAAAAGAATCATCACTGATATTTTCAATGAATTTCCACTAAAGATTGTAAATCCCATGTTGATAAATGTTAACTTATATTCCACGATACATAAGAAAAGAAGTAATTAAAAATTAATGAAATAGTCTATGTACTCAAATAAAGTAACTCTTTAACTCGCAAATTTTGTCTTATGAACCTAAGTTTTGGTCATTTGCAGTTGGCTTGTTGTTATGAAAGCTCTGTGTCCATACAGTCAGTCGATTTCACTCTTATGAACGCTGGGTTTGTTCATATGAAAGTTGGTTCTATTCAAAAGAGAATCATTGTAAAATAGCTAACTTCGAATTGAAATCTGTAAGTTTAGCCTGCTGCGAATCCTACACATTGATCCATGATTTCATTTCAACCTTTTACCATTTCAATTGAGAGCTCAACTCCAAAGTTGACACAACATGATTTATTGAATGGATTACCAGATAAACTCATTGCATACCTCGTACCAACCTGTCTATTATGCACTTGAATTGATTGCAGCCATAATTATCATAAGTAAATAAACCCGAGTTAAAGCAATTAATGAAGAATTGAAAAGTAAACTTAACCAAATATTAAAGTATCGAATTGCACCTTCCAGTGCTTATACCATTATCCAAGTATTCACATTTCAATGGTCAACATGAAATGATATAATAATCGCGGACAATTGTCCGTTGATAAACAGATTCCAAGGTTGATCCAGAAATGGCAGAAGCAAAAAGAGTAGAAATGCTGAAAATCCGAAAGGCTTTGTACCATTTGCAAAGCTTACCGTTTTCATTGCATCTTGGCTTGAAGCATTTAACCTTAACCTAAATCATTGGGATTGTATTGATCATCTAACAGGTGAGACTCATTGCAATTCAACCTTCCATAGACTGAAAGCTTTTAATATTTCACATTCAATTAATCATCAACATCTTCATCATCCTCATTATAAACCTCATCATTGATATCATTCCAAAAAAGATAGTAAATCTTGAAATAGCAAAACGAGAAAAAAAGCATTTTTTATGTGAATTTAGCGTTTATTATTTTACCGTTTTGCACACCAAGAAATCAAGGTAACTTGAAAAGTTGAACTTTTTTTACTTTGCTTCTTCAAATATCCTGAGGCATCTTATTATACATCTCAAGTCACAAGATGATAATGACGATGATCACCTTAGCTGATGATAATGATGACACTTGATATTAAATACACTCACACATACAAAACAAATAAGTGTAAATGGATAAAGCAAGTGTTTACCTGTGAGAATGACTCGCCACGAGATGATTACTGTTATATCCAAGGCTGATCCGTGGCTAATCACGAAAGCATCAAGATTGAGGGTATTTTGATTAGTTTTATTGCCACAATAACTGGACAGAAACAATCTGGTCAAGTTGATGGCATTCGTTTTCGACTGTTTTGCAGCACAACGAGAATACTTTTTTGTCCCATAAATGCTGTGAAGAATGGCTTGATTGCGGCGATCTCTATCCGAATGATTAGTTCTTAGAAAACCATGAAAATCAAGAAAACGCAGAATGAAATGGTTGCGCTGCTGATTTCAGGTTACACACAAGATAATTACATTACAGGAACTATTGCACTAACTTGATTTTTCCGTGATTCAATTCATTGTAAAATGCATTCTTTTAGCTGCATAAATACATAAATTATGCAAAAACAAATAGATGTTTTTAGTTTCAGAGATTTTCGCATCTTTTCCGTCAAAAGGCATTAGTGCATTTAGGCTTCAAATGTTTAACAGATCAATGTATATATTGAGATCAAATCAACTTTTATCCGTTTTGATCAAGGCAGATCAAGGAATGCTGAGGCAAATAGTTTATACCCTTGTCTTTTATCATCGCTGCACATTCATAATATTGTAAAATTTAAATCTAATTGTAATAAAATTAATAAACACTTTAATCTTTACATAAATAATCATTGCAATTCATAAATTGAAACACCAAACTCGAAGACCTTTAACTCCGCAAATCTAACTGCTAACGGTTTCAACCCAAGTTGACAGTCTTTGACTCATTGAAAAGTTAAGTTATTAAACTGCAAATGATCCCAGTCAACCCAAGTCTTGTGGCGTAGGCAAACTAGAGAGAGCGTGTAATAAGCGCAAAAAATGAACACGCAAAATCGTTTTCCTTTTTGCGTTCTTCTGCTTTAAATTAAAAGTATCGATACTTGCTTCAACAACAGTCTTGTCAAAATTAACTTAATTATTTTATGATCAATTGTTAGCTCAGTGGTTAGAGGGTTAGTTAGATGAAAGTGTTAGTTAAAGAATCGGAACCAGATTAGAGAATCTTTTTGCTACTTGAAATTAAAACGAGCGAGTAATGTGCATAAACTTATTAAACGCAAAATCTGGCCCTTTCCTTCAGCGCTCGTGTTTCTGGCGCTTCTGCCTGATTCGACTGGGATTTGATATGAGAACGTTAGCTTTAGCAAACTTTAATTGTTTAATCATTGCCAATTGATCGTTTAAAATGATTACGTCTTACTTATTACAATAACAATGCAAAATAAAATGAAAAAGTTTTTCATCATTTTCTAAGTAGATTCAGTAGCTTCTCAATGAAAAGCAAGAAAATCAAATTAGACTGTAATGTTACCATTACTGTGCTTCAATTCATCTTGAGGTGAAATTGATTGAGTAAATTAACCAGGCGAGTTATCAATCTGCTGATTATTTGAATAACTCAAGATTTGAACAGTAATTGCCTTTTCTCACACAATAAATCAAATTTTTTGGGCCCAACAATAGTTTAACTGATACATTTGATCGACTTTGATTGAAGCGTAGGTTTTGCTTTTAAAACTGGCTAAACATGAAGCCAGAGAATAAATAATTCAATATTTATCAAGATGATTGGATTGATGATGAATTAAACGGCAGATGACAGGTTTAATGTATAATTGATCATCAAAGTTATTAACAGATTGTCATCTTAATTGGCTCTAATTGAATATCATTAATAAGGTTAACAAAACGAGAAACAAAGATGAAACTAAAGCAAGGTTGTAACAACTGTATTAGCCTTTATAATGATTTAAAGCACATTCAAGGTTTGGTTCAATTGAACAATCATTTCAACACAAACTGCAACCTTTAATAATTCATAATCATCAACATCATTAAAGTGATTCAATGAGAATCACCGTTCATCATCATCGTTTCATCAACTCAACATCTTTTCCACTGTTAATCAACTCAAGTTTAGCCGGATAGTTTGATGGCCAAATTGACCAAATATTGCATAAAGCAAGGATGAGAAGGAAAATGATGATGAAAATGATGAGGATAAAGATGATTGCAATGTACAAGAGTGTATCATCTACGCACAGCACGTTTCCAGATTTTGATTCAAATTCTTGCCTTCTTTTCACTCTTCTCATCATCTATCGTCATCGTTGATCAAGGAAAACAGCAAAGGAACAATTCGTGATTCATGACTCAACTGGAATCGTCAAACCAGAGTCAATGTTCAATTTTGACTTTAAACGTTATCATTATCATTCCATTAACTAATGTTATCCTTTATGCATTAATGTAGTTTCACTTGTTTCAACCCATACTTTTGGCGATTCAGCAACAACGGATAATTACTAAAATTAATATTTATTTCAATCTTTTTTTTCATTTTCAGTTTTCTTTCACTTTGGTAGCCTTTTAATTACCTTATTTAAGTAATAACTAGAATCAAGACATTTAATTAAGACGATTTAGGAATCAATTGACGATTGAACTCAACATCAACCAGTATTCTCGGTGGTCTGATTCAGTCTCCACTTTAGGATAAAGTCGATCAATAAGATCACTTCAAAGTCAATCTTTTCTGCACTTGATGCCTGATCACGCATTTAGCCACACCTGATTGATTGGAAATGAAGAGGACGCAAATTTTATGGACAATTTAAGAAATATAAGCTAATTTGATGATCAAAGAAAATATTTATTTGATTATTGATTATTGTAAAACATTGAAATCTGGAAGAAATTCATGGTTCCATTAAAAAAGCTTTGATTTAAAGGCAGCGAAGATCAAACATTGATTGATATTAACAATCAGTGGATCATTTTTGTTTGGAAAGTCGATTGAAAAGCTACTTCAATTTATAAAGATTCATCATTATTAACATCATCATCAAGTTGCTGGTTATTTCAAGTAAAGTTGCAAACAATTTTAATTAAAAATGAAAGAATTATCAATTGAACATTTATTTTGCTTCAGTTTTCAAACACGCACTTGGATTGTATTTTGTTTTGTCTTACCTTTTTGATTATGTACTGATGGTGATCAACAACAATCTGACAGGAATAATGAAATTATACCAGTTTGTTTATGAGTATTGGATGTTGCCGATAACCGTCAGTTGAGAACTGGACTTGAACTGTATCCATTCATAATGGTGGAAACTCAAAGTGAAGCCAATTAAGGTTCTCAAAAGAAAAAGCAAAAGGAATCAAAAATAGCTTGAAAATGTAAACAGTAACGGAAACAATCCATTTATTCAAGTTATCATTATTATCCTCATCGTTATTATCATTTCATTTTTGTTTTGCCATTTTATATGTGTGTATTAATGGAATTTTGGTGTTTTCAATTAATAGGGAAATGTTTATTGCGTGCTTCGCTATTGTCTATGCAAGAGATATCGCTGATTAATAGGACTGTTCAGGGTTCAAGCTATTTGCATTATTGTTACAAGAAATTGAAACAAGCATCGGCTAGCGTTAGCGTTACATTAGCATCCGATGCAGTTGATGCTTGCAAAGGGTTACACTCAAAATGTGAAGTTAGTCAACATTTTATTTAGCTTTTTGGTCTCGATCCAAAGCATAACCTGAAAGCATAGTTTGTAAAGGGAAGATAATCACTCTTTGCAGTCGGTTTATGTGACTCTGGTGGAAGACGACAAGAATTGAAGCAGCTTTTGTAGTGATTCTCATGTGGTCACAATGTTTTGCATCATGAGTCTCAAAGCAAAAATTTATGAGATTATTCGTAATTAGACAACTTTTCATGGATTTTTGTTTGCAAAATCTCCAAACTTGGTCAAATCTGTAAAGGATTACTTCGACATTAAAGCTCTTTACTAATCCAATTCATGAATTTCGAGTGGAAAACATTTTCGTCGGTGTTCTGTAGCTTTGGTTAAGAACAAGATAACAGTTTATTTTGCAGTATGTTTCAGGTCAATTTGAAGAGATTCAAGACAATTTTTGATGCTTTTTTCATGATTTTAGTGATATTTTGGCTAGAAAATCACAAATATAAGTTCAAACTGTTAATAGTCAAAGCATCCAATGCAAAAAGCTAACAGAGTCTAGAGTTTTAATGGAAAAGCTCTCAATTTTATTCCCGAAGTTGTTCAAATGAAGCAGTGATTCTAAGAGACAATTTTACGTATTTTTGGCATTCGAATTGCAGAAGAATAAATAATCCAAGCCATTTTGTTCAGCTGCACTTCTCGCAGTTTCAGTTCAATTCTCTGAATCACAAAACCTATCTTATAGCAAACTAGTTTCAACAAATGATCTTGTCTTGTTTTTGGTGTTTCCTTTCAGTTGGTTTTCGTCGAGTATCTTCCCAGTCTACTGGTACCTCAAGTCAAGTTTTACTCACTTCGATACTCACTTTACCAAGCTTGTTTATTATATCAAAAGACTAATCGTCACTAGTAAAGCACTGGAATCAGTTTATTTGATCCGAATTTGATTAAACATGAAATTGTTGACTTGATTGATCAATGATTTTTGCCTGGAAAAATGTCACTTGAAGAAACATTTAATGCGAATTAATCTTGTTCAGTTAATCACTTTGGCTTGAAAATAAGCCACAAGAAGGCGAAGCAATTGCTCTCTTCTTTCTTGTGGCCAATCATAACCATCTGATTACCATCTCAGCATCAACTGATGGGAATGAAACAAATAAAGCCAAAAAGATGTGACATGAGAGTAAATTAATTACAATCAATTATATTGATCCTTAAGGTGTATTAACTGGGAGGTTCATTGGATTGAAATTGCCGTAAGCTTTGTTCAAATGTTTACCAAATGTTCACCATTTGGTTAGCTCATCAATTACAACTCTATCAATGCAATTTAAATTCATTGTTTTCCATTTCATTAAATCGAACCTGATTTCAAAGCTTCTTCTCCTAATTGTTAGCAAAATGATTAAAATCTGATCAATCAGTCAATGAGTTTATTAATAAACAAAAACTCTGGTCAAGTGAAGGCATAAAAGAAGCGCAAAAATGTTATTATTATTTAGACGAGCTGATTACAGTGAACCAAGTCCTAAAGGCAGTTTTAAAGTCATTTCAAGTGAATCCATTTATTAAATTATATGAAATATGATTTAACTAAATTACAATTATCTTTAATTGATTATAATGGTAAACAGTGCAATGAATAAATATTTGATCACGAATTTAGTCGTTAACTGTTGGATAATTGGATTGATAAACAATTACGAGTTAATTGTATGAGAAGCGAAAGAGAAACTTTGATTAATGGCTAAAAGACATTAAAGGTAAATTTGATGGTTAAAATGATGACAATTAAAAGTCTTTTCATAAATCACTCGACTGATTGTGACAATTTAGATTCGCAATTTTGCTTTTTTTTCTTCCATTGAGCATTGAGTTTGAAAATGAAAAGTAAATCGTATAAAATCAAATGTAAATGTCAACAATTAAACGTTTAAAGGCGTTTTAAAAAGGTAATTGTGATTGGAATCATTTTCAGTAAACATTTCAATGTTTCCAAGTTAATTGATTATCCAATGAGTTAACCAAAGCAATGAATTAAAGCAATAATTGAAACAAATTTTCCGCTTTCAAGGTTTCGCTGCTTCAACTAGATTCACATTTGAAACAATTAATCAACGACTTGATGATTGATGCAACAAATCAAAATTCAGTGTTGATCCAAAGTCGCGCAAACTTAACCATTAAGTGATTCGTTTTCAATCAACTTTTCGTTCTCAATCAAATTTACAATGAACAATGATTTACCAAATGATTGGAAGCAGCTTTGATTAAGCAAAGGAACAACAAATTGTCTTGCAATTTAGAGATGAATATTTATAAATTTGGATAATTTGTAAAGTTGATTGAACAAAAGAATTAAGTTAATTGTGAAAGTGCACTTTACTCAACAATCAATTAATGGTAATTTAATTTAATTTAGTTAAATAATTTCTCATAATGATCAATGATAATCATCATCATTATTGCAATCATTAAAACAATGATAATGGGAAACAAATAGCCGTAAGTTAAACTGGACTTGAAGTTGATTGAAGCTTCAATCAATGTTTACATTTTAACCTGCACGTTACACTATTAATCAAGTTGCTTTATTTTCAAGTAAAAACAATTCATGAATATAAATTGAATGTTCATTTAATCGCCGTTTTCATCATTTCAACTTTTCTTTTTTCAGTCTCAGACTCATCTTTCCCTATCATTATTGTTTCCAACTGTTTATCATGTTTTAATCCATTCAGTTTCTGTTCAGTTTGACTATTTATGAGCAACAATTTAATGTCAACGCAAATCTTGCTGCATTTGTTTAACATTTGGTTTCATTTTTTTGCTTACAAGTCAACATGAACTCTTCATTAGTCAAGAATGAAAATTGATTTTCATTTTATCTCTCAATTTCATTCTGAAAATCATTTCTTTTTGCTCTTTTTCGCCTTAATTTTTCTTCTTTTCTAAATAAATGATTCAATTTTATTGCTTTACTGTTGCATTCAAATTGTTTGATAAATAAGTTTATTGTTAATTTAATAGATTCTCAATGGTTAGCAACTAACAAATTACAAATAAATTGTTTGTATTTGCTAAAATAGCAAAATGTAATTGTCACAATTAAACATTTGTAAACTGAGGTTGACTTTAATTTGGTAAATATAAGAGGAAACAGAAAAGGTTGACAAGAAAGAAACGAAAGTTTGGACTAGATTTTTCTTCTTTTTTTCATTCTGAACCATTCTGAATGAAGAAATTATTTTTCTTCGTTTTTTTCGCCTTCTTTTGTACCATTTTATTCGTTAATTGGTTCAGGTAAAGGTGATGATATTGGTGTTGTGGTTCCACCTGATGATGAAGGGTTTACTGATGAACCTTGATTGGTTGAGATTGTTCGCTGTCTCAGCATATTGAGTGAATCAAAGAGCGCATCACGTTCCTCTTCAACTGACCTTACTCGAGATTCAAGTCGTTTAATGGTCGATTTAAGTGTTTCAATGGACGATTCAAGGGAGTAAACATTTGACTGAGCCACATGAAGTTGATCAAGAAGCTCCATATTTTGACCTTTAAGCAGCTTGTTTTCACTCTCAAGTTCAGCAAGACGGCTGGCAGTGAGTCCAGTTGATTCAGTGGAATCAGGCAAGTTGACAGTTTCCGTTGAACTATCAACATAACAAGATTTGGTTGAAACGATTTCAGGTGAAGTTGAAGTAACAACAAGCGGACTTTCAACGGTTAAACTAGCAATTGGTTCGCTTGTTGTTACCAATGGATTGGCCAGTGTTGCTGTTGGCATAACCAGTGGAACAGTTGATGGACCTTTGATTGGACTGAGTCTAGGTATTTGAGCCAATAAATTACCAGTAGAACCATAGAGTTCACCGGTTGAGGTAATTGAACCGGTTGAAGATAATGAGGAAACGGTTGAATCTTCTTGAAGTAAATTGTATTCCGTTTCATAAACAATCAATTGTTTACTTATATCACGGGTTAATACTTGATTGAAAACACGCTCCATTTGAATGGGATTCATTGCAGGAATATTGTTCTTCAACAATTCCATAATTGTTTCAAACGATTGGCATGATAGTATGGCCTCTCTATAGGTGTTCAAAAGGACAATTGATAATCGAAATATTGCTTCGATTCCGTAAAGGAAAAGTATATCTAATTGAAAGAAGACAAGTAAAAGTTAGACAAAAATTGTTGACAAAAAGAAACCAGAAAATGAAACAAAAACCCAAAAATGATTGGCAAAAACAAATGTCTGCTTTGAATGTTTACTGAATGTAAAATGAAAAGCCGTAAGCAATTAATGCAAGGTTACCTTTTGATTGTCATTTTGTTAATCATTAGTTTTATTTTTACATTTTTACATTACTCTTTGTGGTATGTAAGGTATGTCAACACTGAACGTTGAACAAGGAAGATGATGATCAGGTCGGGAAAGGATGAAGATTCTGAAACAATTTTGTTCATCATTGCAACCTGTTTTTGAATGTAATAAATTTTTTGCTTTTGGTGGGAACCAAGCCTTAAGGGTTAAATGTAAATAACAAGTATTTATATTTATAATGTCCAAATGTATTTGTGTTAAACACAGGCAACAATGATTGACTTGAATATTGTATCAAATTTCCTGCCACGAACTATCGATTTCTTGCCAGGTTAATTATCATGGAAAACAATTAGATAAACTTGAAGCCTCAAGAAAATCTGTAAAAAATGTAAACTTGCAAAGGTTTGGTTTATAAAGTGAATCTGATGTTCATCTTTTCAAGAATCGTTTAAAAGAACAATTTTTAAACACAAATTTTTAGATTATTAAGAAATGCAAGTTGAAAATGAAACAATTTGGTTAATCAATTTATTGGTTAAACTGGTTGGGAGTAAACCATGATCGGTATTGATTCGAATTGAGTAAATATTCAAATTCATCTTCGGATATTAACTAACAATTTGCAACAAATTGGTTCGGTAAAGCTTCATGTTTACCTGATAAATCAAGGATACTTTTTTCCCAGGATTCTGTTACACCCAAATATCATCATAATCATACCTGATATTATGATATAAAAAGCAACAATTTGATTACCATTTGTTATTGTTTATACTTGAAATGGTAAATAACAAGAACAACTTGTCGAAGGGAAAAAACTGGTGAAACGAAAGAGTTGATAGATCAGTTTTTCATCTTCTATTCAACAATTTGAAGAGAGAAGAGAAATGAGGAGAAGAAGAAGAAGAAGAAGATAAATAACCAACTCTGGTTACTACGCAATTTAGAGCTCAATCAAGATCGCCTTGGGAAGGGAAAAGTTAAATTACGCAAAAATATTCATGTTAACTTGTTGCCAATTGGAATGGGTTGAACAGCAAGAGATTTGTTCATTTGTTTGCAATCAACATTGTTGCCTGAATTACCAATCAAAAAATAGATACTCTTAATAATAATAATCAAAGAATAAATGATTGCAACAATTGCTTTAATAACTGTCAACTGTTATAACCAAGTTGCCCGTCATTATCATCGTCATTATGGATCATTATCAATAGTCAATTTGATCAAAGACTATTTTTAGTTGAGTTAAAGGGTGAACAAACCAAACAAGAAAAGAGTTGCGTTTTTGTTGCCAAATACAAAACAATTACATTGCCGACTGTATCAACGTTGAAGGTAAATCCTAACAATTTAGTCCATTTTTTAGAAGATCGTTTTCATCTTTCGATTTGAAAATGATATAGTTTACACTCTTTTCCGTATCAGGTTAAGAATAAAGGTAAATAATAAAACAGTTACAGTGATCATTTTGGGTTAAATTGCTAGTTGATAATGATATAGTAGTTGGCAAATGATGGTTGATACAATGTTTTACCGATTCTGTTTGGGTTTAAGGTTAGCCATTGGGTTACAGTTGAAATGTAAATATTAGATCAAAGTGACAGGAAGGAAGCAAATAATGAATGGGAAAAGGTCAGGTCATCGGTAAATGACCTTAAGGATAAAAATAAGTGATCGTTACATTGGCTAGGAGACAGTCAATGTGTGAATGAAGGAAATGAAAGGAAAAACGAGGAAGCTTTTTACAGGTAAAAATGTACACAGAAAGGTTAAGAAAGGAAAATAAGAAGATGATGAAGGAAAAGTCTTTATGTTATTTGAAGAGCGATGATAATGGACAAGACGACCAAGCAAGTTGCTCAACAAAGAGCCAGCAAGTTCCCATGTTAACTGGTAATAATAGTAAAATGATAATTTTAAACATTGAACAGAAGTTGAAAGATATACACCAACAATTTAACCATTGTTAACTCGTACAACAATTATGCTCATGTTATTGTTAACATTTGCATTCATCAATCCAACTGTACTTTTACATAGTGAAATTGGGTCAAAATTGGTCTCTACCTTGATTCAGTTAGGTGAATGAGGAAACTGTCCATTACTATGGATCGCTATTGTACCTGTGATTCAATTTTGACTTTTATTTCGAGTCAACATTTTCCTTGTTTTTGCATCTTCGTGTTTGGGTTTTTGTTTGCTTATTCAAAGGTAAAACCAACTTACCAAATAGACGAGCCACAAAACCAATTGGAAATTGAGAGGCAAAAAGGGTTAAAAACCATGGAGCAGCGTACAGAGTCGGTGGTATATCATGAGCATCAAAGTGTTCATAAATGTCATGGTGAAAATCATAGAGAAGTCGGGTTAACTGATATAATTGCATCTGTATTGGGAAATGAGGAAAAGCGAGTGAACAAGAAAAGGAGAAAAGTTAAAATTCATTCAAATGTCAACATCAATGGTATCGTTGAATGGTTAAGTGAATGGTTTATCAGTAAATAATCATGCGAAAATCACCTTTTACTTTGTTACCTTGTTTACTGACCAATGGTCGGGTAACAAAGAGAATGTCCTTTTTCTTCCTTTTTCACCTTTCATTCTATTTTTAGATGGTCACTCAAAGGACACTTTGTGAAACACCTTTTCATTAAGGTCAAGGTGCAACTCTGATCATTGACCATTCATCATTAAATGTCCATTTTACTACTAAATGTGTGTTGACCCTTTTGCTCAATGGTCAATGAATGGTCAAATTCAAACAAGGAATAATACAAAAACAAATCTTGCGAACAAATTGAGCTTCGAATGTAAACTCAAATCTTGAATCTCTAATAATATCGCAACCAATTTTTAGGTGAATGGCTCATCAATTGGCCATTAAGGTTGTTCAGCATTTCTCGATATTTTACAATTCAAGGAGAATGTAAATTACATAAAAACTCAATTTAAATATAAATTTTAGTTTACCTTTTCAGATATTTTCAACATCTTTTGATCTGGTTTCATTTCAAATTGTTAATCAACTTTTCTTTTAATCAACCAAAATCAATAAAATAATCAATTTAAAGCTTTCTGTTCAGTGCAACATTACTGGCCAAGAATTGGATAAAAAAGATGAAAATGTAAACAAAGTGAACATTTTTCAGTAAATAATTGAAATATCATGTAAACTGCATCTTTAACAAGATGAATGTAAGATTAAAGGTTGATTGTGAAGTCTCATGAAACTGAGAAAATCAAATTAACCTAAAAATTCGAGGTTCAACTGTATGGAATTGAAATGATTACAATTATTGAGAACAGTATAAACAAAAGTATTAATAATAGAGTTGATGAGATGAAGAGAAAGTAGTAAATTGAAATAAATACAAAAATCAATTTGCACTCAAATTTAGGTAAAGGTTATTGATGATTATGGCGATATTAAATGATGATCAAGAAAAGAGGCAAAAATGATTGACCTGTTCAAGATGAAGATAGGCAGGTAAGGGTAGGAAATGATGGAGAAACCTTGAGATGGAAAGATTGGATTAGCATAATAAAGTCAGTTTATAATCGCAATTAGCATAATCATTGATATATTAATAATAATAAATCACGCTACGAGATCAGAATTCATGTTCAACTGAGCCAAAAGTAAATCGTAATTTCAACTAATTTCTGTCATTTAGATGACAATAACGAACAGAAAAAGGTTTATCGATTCTCATCATTCATCAAAGTGCAACATCGCATTCATTTCATTCATTTTTTCAACATTGACTTTGATCTGAAATCTTTTTCTTTATTTCTTCATCTATTCATGATCAATTAATCAGCCTTTTATTGATCATTTTTATTGAAAAAATTGGATTTTTGTAAGCAAACCATTTTCTCATGCAATCTTTATTTGATGTTTTTAGTTGAATTTGTTCATTGATTTAGTGTAAAGTTGATATTGAAATTTGAGATTAATTTGATTCTCAAATTGTTCAGATTGTCAAGGATTAATTGGGTTGAAATTAGTGACTTACTTGAAGTGCAGACATATCAGGTTTATATTGTCGTCTTAGGCCAAGATGGAAGAGAAGATATTTCATCATTTCAAATGATTCGTCTTCATTCATCTGTTCTCATGTTGATCAGGGGAAGAAAAAAGAAACAAACATTTTGATTAATCAATTGTCTTCTCAACAGAATCAATCGACTTTTCAACATTTATATTTACATGTAACAAAAGGATTGCGGCAACAAAACTCAATCCTTGACAGTAACCAACTTCAGTGTCAAAAAGTGAATATGCTTTAAGCAAATTGAATAGTGACAACTGTCCAGCACCCAAAGGTTGAGCAAAATAAGGATGTTTAGGAAAGGTTCGACCTGTAATTAGAAGAAAAGTCAATTGAACGATTAATAACTTTTGTTCAACTGGAATGATGAAAGTTATAAAAGAAGCAAGATTTGAAACAGTTTTCCGGTTAAATGCAAGTCACCTTAACAAGGTTGACTAATTAATGAGAGAAAAATTTTGTTGAAAGTTTTCTCATTTTTATGATCTTTTTTTTGATACAAAGTTATTGAGTTTGGCTCATTTTCACAGGTAAACAGGGTTAAACCAATTTTACAATTTAATGGCAATAATGTTAAGAAATGAATGGATTCATCTTTACAAGTGTCTGACAAGGGAAGGTTTGCAAGAGGAAGAACCATTTGAAGAAGGAAAAAACGAGAGATTATTCAGAAAAAGGAAAACAGGTCTGATAAGAAGATGATGATGATGATGATGATGATGAAGATAAAAGATTGTCTCTCTTTGCTCGTCAATTTATCAGCTCTGATTGAGCTATAAATCTAAGGCAATTTATCTTCTCCTTTTGGTAGACCAAGGTTAGGTCCTCTTTGCTGGTTCAATTTTGTTGCCGTTTTTTTCCCTCAGTTAACTTTCTCATTACTTTTACCAGGAATCTAAAGATGAACACCAGGAATCGGTAAACCGATAAGTCACTGATTAATAGCAACTTCACCATCATTTTCATCATCATCATCTTCCTTTTTTATCATCTGCTTCATAATAAACAACCACTATAATCATTATAATAATCAGTATCATCATCAGAAGCCAAAAGGCAGAAGCATCAGAAACGCAAATCAAACAACACTAGAAGCTTGTTTTAGCTGGAAGCGATATTTTTTTCTCTTATTTTTCTTTTCTTTCTCTTTTTCTTTCTTCCATTATCATCATCATATATACATGATTGGAATATTTAAATGAAATGAACGCTATTCATGATTAACTGTTGCTCTTGTTGTAGGTCGATTAACCAACGAATCGCGCGCAACAACAAATTCAATCAACAATTGAGTTTTACTTTTCAATCCATTTCAATTGCACCATTGAGCCAAACATGAATCAACTTTATTCATCGTTCTGATGGTGAATAAATCCAGGTTTATTTACAATCTTCAAATGACTCTCAATATCATCTTCACCATCATTTTAAATATCAATTAAAGGATAGCAAACTTTGAAACTTTAACTTGATCTGATTAAACATCAACAAATATCAAATGCTTTCATTTATTTGGCAATAAAAATCTAACATTTGTGATTTCAATTTAATCAACTAACTATGATTAGTAGGATAACCACACACAGATGTATACAGATACACACACCTTAACACATTTTGTATCAAAAATTTTTCAACTTTACCTTGCAATTATGAGGAAAGCAACATTAAACTTTTTATGTAAACGCGTAAACTTGCTAATTAATGGCTAGCAATATGAATGAGCAACAAAATGTAATCAACTGATTAATAAATTGTTTGACTGAGTTGTTAATTGATCACAAAAACCGCACCCAATGGGAAGAAACAAAAAGCAAGATTCACCAGCAGATTCAACAAATGATGTAAAAATGCTGAAAACCGCAAGTGATGAATTAAAATGTTTGATAATTATCACTTTAATATTCAACAAAATGTTCGCACTTTGATTTTGTCGATGCAAATGTTTCATTAAAATGTTAATGTTTACTGAAAGACGATTTTCAGTCCACTTTACAAGCTATCATTTGAGTCCAATATTTTTGTTATTGATAGACTTTTTAATCAATTAGATTTAATTTAATCATTTTCTGGTTTGTTAGCAACACTTAATCAAAGCTTCCAAAGTTTCTTTTAATCAACAGTCTTCTTGAAAGCTCATGTTTTGGGCTTAACGGGCCAAAACTCGAGGGAATAAATTTTCAATTTTGAAACCTTTTTTGGCTGTTTAATCAAACAATCAACTCTCCCAATTGTTCATAAGCTACATTTGATTGTAATTAAATAGCAAGAGTCGGTTATGGCGGTGGTGAAGGAGGAGGAACCCGAAGGTGGGTTTGAAAAGGTATTTCATTCTTGATTCAATATTCCTTTAATAATATTATTATCATCACTATTAACATTATTAAACATTGTATAATAATCTTTCTCATTATATTGAACAATATATATATATATATATAGAACAGACAATTAATGATAATCATTTTGTCTGGTGAGTTAATTGAATTTAAGAGTAAATTTTGGTAACAATTTGTTGCTCTTTGACTTAATCACGATTAAACATTACGCTTGTTTTCATTATTAATAACTTTTTGGTTAACATTGGGTGAGGGTTGGATGATCAAGAGGAAGGGATGGGAGGGGTGGGAGGGGTTCACGATTTCATCAGGATGGAAATGCGTGAAACACGCGTTTACGTTTTGATAATTGAATTAAGGAACAACAACGATTATCATCATGATAATGATGATCAATGAAAGACTCATCCTTTTACTTCATCTCTTTGCCACCATCACTGGTAACGCGTCCTTTCACCTCTTTTAGGTTGACTTTTTAATTGAAAACAAATAATGAAATTTCAATTTACGCCATTTCACGGCAAAACAAATGCTGATCATATTATCACACACAATGAATCAATCATGTTTATATTTAAATTTAAAGGCTAATTTGTATTTATAATTTTAATGCTAAAATACTGTAATCAGGGTTATTACCGTTTAAAATGATTGGCTTCTTAAGGTTTAACTTTTCAATTTACCAGGTTTTAGTTTTTGTTCAACAAATTTTTTGCTTCTCTTGACTTACAGTCCGATTACTTGACCAGACAGTCGTGTTATTTTGCATTATTATTGCAACAATTGGTGAGCAAATGGTTGAAGAGTTGATTTGACTGGCAATATTGACTAAAAATGCAGTTAACTTTCATTGTCGTTTCAATCAAAGGATCGAAAAATTTTACTGACTTTTGATTTCAATAATCATTGAAACGGTTGAAAAATTATCTGATTTTTTCATCTACGTTTAACTTTATTTTGATTCGTTTCGATGTTTTGCATTCACAAGTTCAATGGTGAAACTAAGAATCAGAGATTAAGTTTGGACTTGAAATTAATGGAGCATTTCCTCTGCATTTGATAGTCTGCGATCACGGTTCAATTGAGAAAACAGAAAAAGTGTTTTATTTTTTACTTTCAATGAGTTCAATATTGTCAATCAATGAATCAAAAACTAAGTTACTAGTTTTAGTAACTTCGATCACTATGAAGCAAGGTTGTGTTAAAAGATGATTGAGTCTCGAGAGTTTAATTTTGCTGTTTGGGTCTAGACTTTATCCTTGCAATTGAATGTTTCAGATTGAATCAGAGGCGACTTTTTTCGAATTTTTTGATAACATCGAAACGAATCTGTGCTGTCTAGCATGTTTTCAATGTTCAATCAACTCAGAATCATTTATTCCATTAACTTTTAGTTTTAGCAATTAGCAATTCTAGCACTTGGATTGCCTTGTTATTTTGTAACAATTGATTAAACTTGAAGCAATAAGATCACGGCGATCAAGAGGTTTGCATTGGGAAATTTGATTCCGATGCAATTTTTAAAGGAACTAATCAAGACCGAATTTGCAATTTATTAAATTGAAATAGATCCTTAAATGATTGGATTATTGAAGTAATCAAACAGTGAGAGGTTTTAATTTTTGAAACATTCAATTTCAGTTCAAATGTAATCTTACAGATTTGAGGTTCATGATGAAAATGTAATTGACGTTAAATATTATATAGAGTGACAAGTAATCAGTTAATGATAGAATCAGAGTGAAAATGAAAATGAATAAAATATCAAATTATGATGAAATGGGTGTTCATCAAGTTGGCTCATCATTTTAGGTGTGCATTAAGAGTTAAAAGTAATTTAAATACATTGATATATATTAAACAAAAACAGGAAAGAGTTCATTTCAATTTTGAGCTTGAAAATTGAAAGGATTGTTCAGGAGATTGTGTCCAGTTGATTTGCTTTCAGTTTATTAATTTAATATGGAATGGGTTAGGTTCATGTTAAAGTTAATTGTAACATTTTTGTAATTAAAAAGGGCGTCAATACGGAATATGATGAGTTAGATGATCATCATTCTGATCGTATTGATAATCAGATTAATATCAACTTTGATTGCCAGCTTAAATAGAGTCAACTTTAAAGCTTTAATTGGTCAATCAACTTTTCAACAGATGATATTGAAAACTGCCGATAAAATCATTAAACTGAACCAAAACGATTCATAAACGAAGTCAAGTTCAAGTAAAAAATTAAAGTTGATCAGCAAAAACTTAAACCATTTCAATAGCAACAGGTTTACTGTCAGTATTAGTTAATTGTCTGCATTTTAATGCAAAATAACCAAATGATCAACCATTTAAGTTCGAACGTAACATTATTTCGACTTTGAGGGAAAAACATTGGAATCAAACTAACGAGGAACCTTAAGAATTGTTAAATCGATATCGAGATTTTGGTCGCTATCGGTACATTAGGCCATGTTGAAGACCAATATAATGAAATTAGCTGCCACCTTTTCGATTTCGGTATTTTACCGCTTTTTTTCTACGAAAATTTGTATGTTTTTCTTTGGCAATTTTAAGTTTATTTTTCATTTGTAAAATGTCGAGACAGAAAAATGTACTTTTATTGTACAACAAGTGATAAGATGCATCTAATAAAACAAATTCCCATAGAAAAGCATACATTTTTTGTAGAAAAAAGCGACAAAATACTGAAATCGAAAAGTTGATTTCATTATAGTGTCTTCAACATGGCCTAGTGTACTCATAGCGGCCAAAAAATCTCGATATCGATTCAACAATTCTTAAGGTTCCCTTGTAAGTTTAATATTCAATAGGATTAAACAGACAATTAATCAAGATCGTCAGTTTATCTCATAAATCACTGTAAACTAGTAAAATCAAATGGTAACATAAAGTAAATTTGAAATGAGTAAAACCGAGTTGAATGTTGTTTTTTGGTGGTAAAACTGATTGAAAGGAAAGCTGTCATTTGGCATCATTAAAGTGAAACAATAATGGTAATAGCGATTATAATAATGATAATAATTAAATGAAATATAAAATAAGATATTTAACTAATCTGATGAAGGAAAGATGAAAAGCATTTCAATGATTGGGTGTGTTGTCATTTGTGTGCCAAATTCATGTAGAGAGAGATGTTCAGTTTAATCAGAAAAACGCATTTCTCAAGAAAAAAAAAGTAAAACAAGGAAAGCAAAGAACATCTTAAACATCATATCAACATTATCCATCTATTCATCTTTTTTTATTCAATTCACTCGTTTATCCTGTGAAGTATCATCATCATCATCATCATCCTTAACAGCAAAAACCCAGCCCTTAGATTTCCGTAGAGAAAAAAATCATCTCTTCATCTTCCCTATCATCCTTACGTCTTTCGCATGTGTGTGTGTGTGTGTGTTGAAACATCAGAACACAAAGCACAGATCAACAACGCCATGCGAACCCAAGCACGGCCCTGAGCCTTGGAATGAGAGAAATGAGAAAATATTATTAGTAAGAGAAACAACTAGCCTCAAGGCAACTAATTTGATGTAATTTAATTTCTCTCTAAGCCTACGTTCATTTACTTCATCATCATCATCAATATCTACAGCCAACAAACAAATTCTTGCAAACAAGGTAAGCAAAGTGCATGATTGAAGCTCTCGCTGGTGCAGTGAGTTATCACTACACGCCCTGTTGCTGCAACAGCCACACCCTGTACACACGCATTGAACATCTTATAGCTGTTTCCATGTAAGACGGCGAAAAGGAAACCCCGGCCCAGGTCAATTTCCTTTTTCATTTTCTCTCTCTTTCTCTTTCTTGCCTTTTCTTTTTGCTTCATTTTCTTTTCTCTCTTTCATCATTATCATCTTCATTGGGAAGAGAGAGAAGAAGAAGAAGAACCCAAAAAGTAATAATTCAACAAAACCGCAGCCCATCGCTATATCAACACAAAGGCACCATCATCATCGTTTTGCATCTTGAGCATCATCACTATCAACCTTCATTATTGTTATTCATTTTCATCTTGTTAGTTGAAATGAAGAAAAGCAGACAGAAACGCAATCAAATGTCCATTTTTCCCTCGCTCTCTCACCTCATCTTCAAGGATATCACAGCATTATTGTCCTTGATTCAAATGGATAAACGATACAAACAAAACCTAATAAAGTCATCGGCCTATTGTAGATTATTATTGAATGCCACTCCCTTTACCTTGTTCAATTATTACCCTCAAGGGTAGGACCGAGTATTATTGGGCCAACAAAACAATTTTCAGCTTAAAAACAAAATCCTTCATGTCACCAAATGTCAGACTTTATGCCGTAACATTTCATTCCCAGATTGACAAGGAAACTCTAATTATTGGACACAAAAATTGTTGACCGTCCTTTTCTCAGACCAATAGATTCATTCAAACCTTGACTAACCCGACTTTACTAAAGATCAGCCGATTTTTGCGACAATAGAATGATAAGGCGCGATGTAACGGTATTGCCAACAAAAGTGCGTTTGCTATTAATAATAAATGTAACTTTCAATTGCGAGAAAGTTTGAGGTTTGTTTTGCTGATGATTTACTAAAGGCTGGATTCACACAGGTTTTGAGGGCGAAGAAAAGTTGAACATTTGGATCAAACGATAAGGAACCTTTTATTAGCGAATAAATTCAAGTCCTGATGCTCAAGTCGATTTCATTTTGATTTCATTTGTTTAACATCGAAAGTTTTTTGCTCATTGGTTTGACATTCGACTCTTGCGAAGTGAAAGTTAAGGAAAATTGTTTGCAAACTGTAGTGTTGTACCATTATAAAGGGAACGAGAATGATTAGTTTCGTATGAAATGTGGTGATCACAATGTTCATCTTTTATTATTCACTTGATCCTAATTAACATTTCATTTACTTTGGATTCAATGCTTGAAAATTTATTGCTTTCAAACACTCAACTAACCAGCAAGGTGAACAGAAAGTAAAATTTTTTGCTTCATTTGATTTGTTTTTCAATTATTTTCATTTTTGCTACAAAAACAAAACAAGAAATGCAAATTAGCTTCAACAGTATGATTAAATATGTTAAATGATTTAACATATTGATTTTCATTTCATTAAATTGATGCAATTTGCAAAATATTTGCATCAAAATAAATCAATTTCATTGTTCTTTCTTTCACACTAATCAACAAACCAATTGAAATAATTGACTAAAACCCATTAACTTTCACTGAAAATGCCTCACAATTTCCTTCTATCATCATTTACTATCGATTATTTTTCATCTTAAAATCATTCAATATTCAATTTCATTGTGTTGGCCTTAAGCCCTCCTCAAATCCAATCAAATAGGATTAAAATACCTTAAAAGGTATTTAAATTGTTCATCAAAATGATGATGTTTAACTGTTATTCAAAGATCAAGTGAACAGTTAGAGAAAACGAGAAGTCAAATGTGAAACCATAAAAAGTTAATGAAAAAAGCAATACATTTCAAACGTTTCATCTTTTCTCAATGAATTATCGGAAAGAAAAGGAAATAATGAGACTTTAGTGTTCACTATACAATTATCATGGTGAAAAGATACAAGATGAAGATGAAAAGATTTTACGAAAGAGGGAAAAGAAGAAGATGAGCGAGAAAAAATCAAGTTAAAACTCACCCAAATCAACAAGTATTGCGTGTTGCTGAGCAGTCAATTGTTGAAGCAACTCCCTATAAGGTTTATCTGGGTCAACAGAACCAACATCTTTACATCCATTTGGTATCCGGTTAGTGTGTTTATTGTAACGAGCAATGAATTGCCAGATTTCACCTCGCTTTGATCGAGGAACCCCTAGAAAGTCAATGATAACAGGTGATCAAAAGGAAGAGTAAAAAAGTGTTCAAAGTGTTCAGAAACAAGGAAAAAGTCAATCAATTGAAAACTCTAAATTGCTCTCCATTTTCTGATTCATATTTTTCTTCAAGTTCAAGCCATTTCAGAGTTTCCTAATTTACGAAGTTCTGAACATCGAAGGTTTCAATTTGTCAAATTTACGAAGCTTGATTGAGTTTAAGAAACTCAAGTTTCGCAAGTTACCAGACTTGCAGCTTTCGAGTCTGCATTTTGTTAAGCTTTCAATGTTTTACCGACTTGTCGAGTTTGGGTCAAGTTAGTTTCAAATTTATGCCTTTTTATTAGAGTTTTCACAGTTTTAGTCTAGAACTTATAAATGATTAGAGTTTCCATGATTTACCTTTCTTGATTCCTTCCTTTAACTGGAATTCAAGTGAAGAATCATTAAAATCTTGTTTCAGTAATTCATCCCACATCTTTGATGTTTCCTTAAGACATGGAGTAATCTCTTCATAATCAAGTGTAATCTGTTCATTTCGTACATTAGAATGATCGGGAATCGAAATGCTTCCGGATATGGTTGAGGCTCGTGCTCGGGTTTCCGTGTGTTCACTCTTACCCTTTGAGGGACTGTAATATTGTGCAATTGAAGGCGATCCGGTACGCTATTGTTGAGTTTAGTTGATCAATCAATCAAAAGGATGAGAAAAGGAGAAAAGTTAAAGAATAAAATTATCATTTTCAAGTAGAGAATTGAATTGGAGTAAAATTATTGAAAGTTTTCATGGAATTGATGAACAAATTTATAATAATTTAGCAAAAGTGAAAAGTCTATTTGATTTTCATCATTTGATATAATAAAATGACTTCAAGTAAAGAATGGATTGAACAAATTTCATCTTTTTCATTAATAAATTGAGTCAAAAGTGAACAATTAACAGGTAAAATTGAAAATTGAAAATTTTATAATTTCTAAAAATGAAACTTTTTGGCGTAAATTTAATTGTGCATTAAAATAGCAAAAGATTTTGAGATGAAAAGATGACCAACTTTGGACAGTTAATCATAATTAGTGCTTCAAGTTATATATTGATTAACTATGATATTTTAAGCTTTACCTTGAAGCTAAAGCTTTTGTTACGTTTCATTATGAAAGATTATCTGTTTGAAAATGAACATTTTTGTCGATTTATGAAAATGATAAAATATTTTCTCTTTTATTCTCATATTTTTTCTGTCAATTTGAGAAAATTTTAAAACCATCAAGAGTTATTCAGATAGAAGAAGAGAAATAACGAAGAAAAGCTAAAGATGAATGGAAGAGAAAAAGAAGAAGAAAATGCAGAATATCACAGCATGAAACTTGAAGATGAAGATGATGATAGTTGAAAAGATGATAAAGAAGATGATAATCAAGGTATAGGAGGGAATCAGTTGAATCAACAGGAGGGATACTTGATGAGATATGGGCATCATCATGATAATCATCAGTTTCATCATGAAAAACTGACCGATTGTTGTGATCAATAGTTGATCAAGAAATGAGTCAAGTTTCGGCGTTTTGTTTTCCACTCAACTATCATGGCCATGATTGTGTCAATTTGTTGTTGCTGTTTTTTTCTGCTCAGTTTGTTTTCGCTGTTTACAAAACGAACACTGGAAATTAATGAACAAGTAAACATCGTTTCTCAGCTCAGATATGATTAGATGCATGATAAGGTAAGATAAAGACTTGGGTATAAGGCAACAAAAGGCGACATAATGTTGATGTAGCAAAGTTACACGCGTAAACAAACACGCAACAAGTGACATCAAACATGAATAAAAATGAAACAGCAATGAAACTGACAACAGCAAGTGAAGCTGCATTTACTGATGGATTAAAAAGGTTGTAAGGTTAATCCAAGGAATGGTTGATGGGAAGGAAAAAGGCATTAAAGAAATGATAATCTCAAATCAAATGGAATCAGCTTTTATGACTTTTGAATAACTTTTCACCAACTACTTGTTAGATAATCAAGCAACGTTTATCTTATTGATTGGTCAGCTTTTGGCTTTTTGTTTCGAACAGGATTCAATTCAATTACATGGAATGGAGTAACCAAGAGTAGAGAAGGTAAATTCATTGATTGGTACCAGAAAGTTGGCCAAAAATGGGAAAAAAAGGCAAAGATAAAGGTAGAGATAGAAGCTTGTTATTGTGACTTGATTTGAATGGTTTAGTTTGAGCTGGCAAAAGGATGTGTCCCACTGATTGTGGCCAAACGATTCTTATCAGAGTAACATTTTGAAAACCAAATATACCTTCACTAAGCTCCATGTTAAGCCCACCCTGTAAAGTAGGTTTTTATATTATGCTGGTCAAGCAGCTTCTGAATAAATTTTTACTTTTATTAATACAATATTTTACCTTTTGACTGTTATGAGAGGAAAATGGCAAAAATGAAATCTCACCAAACATTCAATTTTTTCATGATTATCATTTCAATGAGTTTTAATTTTTCAAATTTTTAACCTTTTTACTTGACATTTTTATCATTCAACTTGAGATTGAAACTAACATTGAGTCGGTATTACTGTTTGTTATTGAAATTGATTGGAAATATTTTTCCTTTTTAACTCTTTTCTTGGGTTGTTTTAACCATTTTCATGTACATTTTGAGTGGAGAAATGATAAATTGGTGGAAAAGTGGAAAATGTTAATTATTAAGGGTTTTGATGACAATGATGATCAAGTAAGGAAAAGGTAAAAATTATGAAAAGATATCAATCAAATGGTTAGGGCGCCAATGTCGGTGAACCCAAACAAAAATTGAAATAACCTAAAAAAGTGAAAAACTATCATCAGTTCAACGCACTGATATGTTTTTCCCTTAGTCAATGTATTTTACCTTTGCACGTTTTTACCTTAATTTTTTCACGCTTGGCTTCAATTACCTTAACGTTTTTGTGTTGATAATATTACGCTATTTCACTGATTACTTACAAAGTTGCTGCGAAAGTTGAACATTTTACAAGTTTGCTAATACATTTTCATAACGATCTTGATAGCAACCAAGTTCACATTACAAATGTTATTCATTGGTAACAGGTTAACCTTTACACGCAAAGCAAAAGTCGTTTAAGTGTAAAAATTGAATCATTTGGTTCAAAGTGTGCAAAAACTCTCATTTACTCGCAATCAATTTCGATCTTTTGATCAGTCGATAAAATATTGCATCAAAAATTAATGTTAACTCATTGAGAGCTGATTAGTGTTTATAAGAATTTTTCAAATCGATTTGTATGATTACTCTGAAACAATGTTTGAAATAATCGATACTCAGAACAATTTTGCCATTGAATAATTTTCCATGGTCTAATCATGCTATTTTGCAATGTATCGACAGATTTTTTAAGTCAACATTTGTTGACATGTTTTACAATCATTGCTAGCAATGACTTTTGAACCATCTCAATGCTAAAGGGTTGAGTAAGTTTTGAATGAAACTTGTTTTTCTCGTTGGTAATTCGGGTCTTTCTGCTGTCTATTGGTTCAATTACGATGGAAACCTCATTTATAGCAATTATTTTCCCAAGCTTTTCATTTTTAAGTTTATCTGATTTTAATAAGCATTTTCCTAGAAAAACATTAGAGAATTGAAAAGGTATCGATGATAAAGTCTTTGGTAAGGGTTGCAATTCCTACTAGAATTGATATTTTTCAATCTTTTGTGAGTTACATTTGAAAATATATAAATCATTAACGAATAGAAAGATTTGCTTGTTCAACTAAAAGCCAGTTTGAGGTTAACTGTTTTGGACTTGAACAGAGAAATGGCAAAACCAAAGAAACGCTAAGTAAAGGGTTCCTAATAAAGTCTCGGAATAAATTTGAAACAAAAAGCAACGGCTTTTTTGTAGGGATACTAAATAAATTTTGCTAGAAAAAGAAAGAATGCACTTTTTTGATTAATTTGATACCAAAAGTTGACTTCATTTCGTGAATTAAATATGATTAATAAGGCCGAACGCGATGCTCTCGCAAAAAGAGTAATTTCATTTTATTGTGATTCTGGTGCTTTTGA
The DNA here is from genome assembly GCA_036759885.1 of Tetranychus piercei. NCBI lineage: Eukaryota > Metazoa > Arthropoda > Arachnida > Trombidiformes > Tetranychidae > Tetranychus > Tetranychus piercei. Next base: position 13,723,821 of record CM071879.1, on the reverse strand, counting down.
CTCTAAAGTGACCTGGAAACATTTTAAAAGTGAAGGAATTCCATCATCAACATTCTACGGAATAATCAAAAGATACAATGATGAAAATAGAGTGGAAACAAAGTTTTCATCAGGTCGACCGGTCAAAATTATGACCCCCAAAGTTTTAAGGGCAGTGGAAAATTTATATGCCGATAACCCTTCGATGTCGGAGAATGAAGCTGCTAAAAAGATGAAATTAAGTGTTTCGACCCTTGGTCATATTAAAAGAAAAAAATTAGGGTTAAAATCAAGGGTAAAAGTGACCAAACCAAAAGCCAGTTCAGAGCAACAAAATCGCTCCATAAAAAATTGCGGAAAACTTTACCGGAAACTTTACCGTGCGGCTGGGACTGTTTTGATCATGGATGACGAAACTTATGTCCCTGCCGACCCAACACAAGTTCCCGGTAGACATTTTTATACTTGTCGCGACCCTGAAAATGTTCCAATCGAACATAGAATTAACCAAAAGACCAAATTCCCGAAGCGGTATTTGGTATGGCAAGCCATTGATGAACTCGGCAATGTAACCCGCCCGTTCATCACCGAGTCAACAATGACCTCTGACACCTATAAAAAATATTGCCTGCAATCTATTTTATTAAAATTCATAAAAAAATATCATGAAAATTCACCTGTTTTGTTCTGGCCCGACATGGCAACTGTGCACTACTCGAAGCCGGTTATTGCTTGGTTAGCGGAAAATGATATCGATTTCGTTAAGAAAGACGAAAACTGTCCAAATTTGCCTCAAGCTCGTCCTATTGAGAAGTTCTGGGCGTTGTGTAAAGCTGAATATGCTAAGGAAAAGAATACGCCCTCAAATTTGGAGGAGTTCAAAAAAGTTTGGGTGAAAATATCAAAAAGAGTCGCTAGCCGTTCTGGACTTAATTTGATGAAAGGCGTACGATCTAAATTGTTGAAAATTTCGCAAAATGGAGTGTACAGTGTCTAATAAAGATTGGAAGTTCTATTTATCGGTTATACAATCAGTTTCTCCAAAAAAATATACGTTAGTTTCATTCCGAGACTTTATTAGGAACCCTTTATCGTTCAACATTTAAAGTGCGATAATCAACCAGCTCGATCAACTAATTAGACCAAAACAACTTGAAGCAATGTCATTTAGAGCAATTGTTGAACTGTTGAAATATTGAAATTTCAGTCTGTTCCAGACAATGTGCAAATATTGGTGAATGTTTGAAGGATAAGTTGTTGCGTTACGCTTAAAATGGAAACCATTTTTAATATAATTTTTTACTTGACTTGAATTCCTTCCTTTTCTTCCCTTTCTGATCAAAGATAAATCAATCTGCCAATAAAGTTAAACTGCTCAGCGACCAAATTATTTTTAGCGTGCAAAAACACAACTTGGCTGGCTCTCTCACAGATGTACATTATTGGGCATTAAGATGAGTTTTATGTTTGGTTGAACATTTGAAAAGAAGAAGAAGAAAATCTAAGGTTTGTTACCGGGCGTGGTTGGGAGGGTAACTCAAGGGATTTAGGGGTTTCTCAAAAACAAGGTGGTGATTGAGTGTACATGTGAGTGAGGGGAAGATGGAGCAAGGGAAAGATGGCGAGTCAGTGAGAGAGGAAGGATGAAGATGAGGAACAAGTGGCAATGAGAGGAGCAAAGGCAATAACAAGTCGTAAATAAGAAAAAGATAAACTCACAGATGTAACTTGATATTTGATATTCGACCTCAGATTTTCTCTTCTTTTTACTTGTTCTTCTTCTACTTACAGCCTCCACCCCTTTGCTATCTTCATCGTCATCATTATTATCATCATCTTCCTATCCTGATCTTCAATTCTCACAGCAATCTAGACAATCGTATTATTAACTAAATTCATTGAAATTAAAGGAGAGGCACACAACGGATTAAATTAAATTAATAGAGGCTTTATAGCGTCGTGAGAAGCCTTAAGCAGAATCGCATTTTTTTATTTCATTTACTGTACAACAGAAGTGAGATGTTTAAATTTCTTCATCATCTTCTTCTTCTTCTTCATCATCTTCTTCATCCTTTTCGTTCTGAACATTTTTACGTTTTTCTTCCCTTTACTTTTTTTCTTGACCAGTTTTTTAACGATATCAGACCATCAGCAATAAGATGATCTGAGGTTGAACCAACATTCAAGAAGCTCTCATATCGTTTCTTTTGCTGATATCATTTTTGATGGTTAACTATCGTTGTTATCATCGTCTTGTTATTGGCTATTCATGAGATCGCATTTCAGTTTGAGTTTGACTTTTTGTTTGCTCTTCTTTTGCCTTTTTTTTTGTTGCTTCTTATTTTTCCTCTTCTTCATGCTAACACAGTATGAATTTCATTCTGTGATTGATGTGTGATTAAATAAGCATCTAAATGATGATGATAAATAAAAAATGTGTGTTTATGAGAAGGAAGAAGCTGATAAGTTTAAAATATATAGAGGATATCAAGAGGAGGAGGAAGAAAGGTAAAATTGTAAAATCTAAATTGTTCATCAAGACTGGTTATAAAAACAAAATTTGGTAATCATCATGATTATGGGTTAGCAACATGATTAAGTGAATTGAACTACAAACAAGAATTAATCAATTAATGTATTCATCTTTGAATATCAATGAGAACATTAAAGGTAATAGTTTTACCCCTTTTTTGTTACATTTTGATGAATTGAAATGAAATATGAGAAAACTTGGATTTGGATAAAGGTTTGATTGAAAATTTGATAATGTATTTGATTTAAAAACGAGTGTAAAAACGGATTAGAAATGGATTGAAAAATGTTGACTCATTTTTTGTTATCATGAAGCAAGATTTTGTGTGAAAAAAGGAAAACTTTTTGCGTATGAAAAGGTGAGTTAATTACTTTTCTTGGTAGATGCTTTCAACTAATCACTTGTTGACAATTGTTTAAACCTGTTGCATATCATGGAGAGGGATTGAATTTTTGAGTATAAAAACGAGGGTTGAAAGGAGCGATTGGTTTGTTAGGTTAGTTGAATGGCAATTTTGTTTTGGTTATTGAATGGGAAAAAGGTTGAAGGAAAATGATAATTCACTCGATTGTCAACTGGATTGTCAGTATATAGCTTTAAGGCTTAATTACATTTTTAAATGTTCGCTTAGTTAACATGACATTTCGGTGTTTGTGGGAGACAATAAGTCAATGTCACAGTCGTTATATGTTGAATCTACATTTTTTGTGTTTTCATGTCCAACAAATGCTGTTGAAGAAGGCAAGTGAAAGATATGATGATAGAAGAAAAGGAAATGAAGGTGAGAAGATAAGAAAATTACCTTCAATACCACACCCCTGAAACTAATAAAACTTGAGTTGACAAAAGTAGAAAAAATGAGGTAAAAAAAGGTTTATAAAAATAAGGGAAAAATTATCATTGATGAAGTTGATTAACTGATTCGCTGTTGATGTTAGCTTGTTTTCCGTGAGATTATTACTTTCGATAGTTTCTCAAGGTACATCAAGAGGCCCGGTTAAACAATTGAAATAAATAACATTATAGCAAATTAATTTAATTGATGAATGATTCGAATCAACTTGCAATTAAGGTAACAGGTTATAAATAATTTCAAGTAATTATCAGCTGGTTTCACCATTTGGAAAATTGGCGCTCTTTTAGTAAAATGGCTCCATCTATTATTACAAATAATAGACTACCATTTATTTTTTGGTTAAGAATCTCAACTTAAGATTGCTTTTCGCTCGAGCGGCTACAGCTGTAATTTTGCGAATATTTACATTCAAATACTCATTCGAATATTCTCAAGTGTTTAAAGAGGACAACCTAAAAACTTTGACCGAGCAACATCTATTATGAGTTAAAAACAATTTTGGGTCGCTGACTAGCAAATATGACAAGCTCCTGAACATGGTCAAGTGAACATTTGAATTTAGTGAAGCTTCGTCCAGCTCTAGAAATATCCACTTTGAAGTGCAGAATTGGGTTTAAAAAACGAGAAATAAATTTTGAAATCAGCCAAATGTTTGAGTTCAAGTATTCGAATATCTATAATACTCGAATAATATACTATTCGCATTCAAAAATATTCGAATACTCACTATCAGCTCTACTTTTTGGTTGTTTACTTTTAACGATCAAAACTGATTGAAATCATTGTGTGATTATAAAATGATTCAATAAAATCATGTTTCTCTTCAACATGAGATATTTTCCTTATTCATTAATTGTAACATTTATTGTACTGGATTATTTGTATTTTTAAACTGTTGACTTCTACGAAGTGAACAATATGCTATTTTTGTGTTTTGCACCATCCAGTTAATGTTATTAAAAAAGATGGATGTTTTCTGCAACTGTTACTAATTATTATCAACAGTAAATTCAAACTCGAATGAAATGTGACATATTCAAGTATTTAACAATTACAACTTTTGTTGTAAAAATTCATGTGATTTCCATGATGGCTAGTTTTCTTTCAACTGGAGTTTAAAGGTTAAAAAATTTCAACATACCTTTAAAATGGTTTCAAGTGAACTTGATAATGATTTGCGGGCCTTTTGCTTCAAATTGTCTAAAGTTGAAATGGAATTACGTTTGTCATCTTTACCATTATGATTATGTTTCTGTTGTTTACGCTCAGACATCCCGCGAAGAAGACCCATAATAATTTCATTCTGTTCATCAATAGATGACACCTGACTTCCTTCGTACATCGACATGACTTCATTTTTATCGGCATCTGGGAGAGAATCAAGGCGCTCTAGAATAACTGTCTGAGCCTTTTCAGCTGACAAATTTTCAACATCCATGCAAAGTCGGTGAAACCATTGCATTGGACATGCTTCACAAAGAATGGTGGACTTATTTTTGTTGACTTGGTATGCATGATGAGCATTGTGGAAAGCTTGTTTCAGAGTATGCATAATCTCGTTGACCAGTTTATCTGTCTGACAACGGAAAACGTATCCTACGTAGCTTTCACTTGGATAGAAAGAAGGTTCTCGACAAATAAAGCCGAAGTGATCCATATACTTAACACCCTGAGAGCAATGAGACACGTAGTTAAATGTTTTATTGAATAATATTTGCTGGAGGTCAGGACTTATCAAGCAAATTTCAAGCCTTCCAATGAGGAAGAGCATCGTGCGGTTCTGGAATTTGGATGATTGACGATTTCGCCGTAAATCGCTGGCACCTCCAGAACTGGTTCGAGTTCTGCAAGGCAGTGAAACTTGTTTTTCCGTTGATAATTTACGAACTGGAATGTTAACACTTGGAGTTAACGAAGTACTTGAAACACTATCTGGAGCTGGAGCTGTAAGTGGGGATGCTTCTGATAAAAATGACGAAGGTGAAGGTGTTCTTGTTATCGTCGAAATCTCTTTCTCATTAACGGCGATCGGTGATGCTTTCAATTCATTTTTAACAGGCAAAGATTCGTCTGGGTTAAACATTTCATCAGGATTATTTGGTGATGGTATTGGTGACAATGATTCCTGAGTTTGTTTTGAACAAACCTCAAGATCACGTATTATCGATGCTCTTCCTTGTTCATCCAAAGATTGAGTATTAGTAATTAAAGAGGTTGATGGGAGATGAAGACTTGTACTACTAGTTGCAAATATTCCTCCAATTCCAGAAGCAGTACTGGCACTTGATCCTGGTCTTGAATTATTAAAACTATCATCCATTGACTCACGACCTTCATCACTAAAAACGGAATCCTTTTCATCACTATGTGTACATGTTATTGTTACCGGGTGGCTCGGTAAGCTGCTTGTAGCATTTTTCATTGAAATAGTAATTTCTTCTCTTGGACTTTCTTCGTCAAATGTTTCCTTATATTCTTTACAAGTTGTCAATGAGGAAATACTTCGAGGTCTTTGCATACCCAGCTCATTGGCTATCGATGCTGTTGTTGTCGGAGATGAAGATAAGGATAATACAGATGCATCAGGTCCATAATTGAGAGGTGTTGGGGTCAGTGAAGTTTCACTTTCACTACGATCAGACTGCTGTTGGTTATTTGATCCATTGTCATCAATATTACTAAATTTTACTTTAGCTGGTTCAATAGTGCGGAAATTTTCAACAGCATCATCTATGAAACTTGGTGGAGCTCTTTTCTGGTAAACCTGGCAAAGAAAATCATTGAAAAGAACATCGAATTAGAATGAATTAGATTTAGATATCAATTAGAATTTTCAAAACAGTATCAAACATAAGTTACATTAAACTAAGATTATAAAACTATCAATAAAATCAGCCTTTACCTTTATTTTTCCAACGTACATAACCTCAAATTGCTGTGAATTACTTAGTATGTTATCAAGATTAGAAGTCCCAGTTCGCTGTATTAAATTAGATCCATTATGAAAATTAAGTGCTTTCGTTGCTTCTCTCATAGAATTGACCAAATCGTGAACCTATTAAGAAACAGAAATGAAAAATCGACCATTAACATTATCGAAAAAAATCAACAATGTCCAAACATAAACAGAAATATCTCATAATTCCTCAACACCGAACAATACATTCCTCATACATTATAATGTTCTGAAACAATTAATTGTGAAATGATATAAACTGATTTCGTGTTTTCTTCTTCCCTTCTATTCAGACTTATATTATCGGAATGAAATTTCAGCTATAACAAAGTAGCAACAATATTTAAATGAGTGTATAATGAGTTTGGAAAGTTACCTGAGTATTGATGGTAAAATTGAACATACTTGATGGGAAAACAGATAAACGTCAAGCACACAGAAAAGTTTAAAAGAAATAACGTTGATCTGAAGCAAACAAGATTGATGTAGATTGAATTAATCTCATCTTATAATATAAAGATTGCATTTCTGAAGAGGTTTAAATAATCTCACTGTTGGATCCATGTAAACATGTTCGCGACACAAATTTTAACCTGAAAATCCAGAAAACTAATCAATATAATCCAAGTCAAGATTGAAGTTTCTTGTCAATTATGCTTTCTTCAATATTTTTTACATTGGACTTAGCAGTTGTCTGGAATGATTGTCATATGAAACATAATTGATTATCTATTGTTAATACACGAAAGGATGTTAACTTTATTGGTTACTGCTCTGTTTGATAGATTGTCCATGTTTACAATTTAACCAGTTTTGGATGAAAATCTAATTAAACTTATGTGAAAAATTACTTATTACAATTCATCAATTCAACCACAACATCAACACATGTAATCAATCAAACAATTATCGACCTATTCATAAGTACATGTATATAATAGTTCAAATTGACCCGTTTTCAAGATACTCTGGATTCAACCAAAATTTTTAATTATCATCATATTTCGAGATATAATACTGATTCCGAAATTGCTCAGAATAACATCCGTATCCAAATTGAATATTGAAAACAGAATCCTTCAGCCACTCAATCATGAACAGAAATTTATGACTTACAAATTACTAGTTTGTTTAAAGAGGGTTTCCTCGCATTTTCAAGAGCAAATACCCTTTAGGCATCGATCCAATTGAACTGTGTAACAATTTGAACTGTCACCATCATGAGTAGAATTTGGACTGAAAATACATTTCTAATCTTGATAATAATCACACTGTTGCTAGTGAAATTACCATAATTCTCAGAAATGATGGAAACAATGTGCAAGTTCAGTAATATCAAATTGAACAAGATGAAAAAACAAAGTTAATTCATTTGAATTTGAATTTCTATTTTTAATCAGAGTTGAGGTTTTGGTTAAAAGATATAATCGTGGATAAAGATTAAGGATAATGTTTTTTTACTCTCGAATCAACATTTTATGCTTTTGGCAGGCAAATAATTTACCTCAACTTAAATTTTTGGTTAATATTTTAACCTCAAATGATATTTACAATGATAGAAAGTGTGTCTTTATTTTAAATTATGGCTAGTTAATGGTACTAGTAAGGGAAATATTTAATTCAACCCTCATGACATTAAAAATAAAATAGCATCTATTGATTAAGATTGTAATGGTTAACAATTTAAAGTTGTTAGTTGAAATTTTGGGTCATTATCATTTGGCAAGAAGGTTCATTCAGTGAGTTAATGTTCATTGTTCAACCGTAATTTGTGTTATTTTAAGTATTATTTTATCATAACGACATCAAAAGCCAAAATATCAACAACCTGAGTCAAATTAAAGTCGCTATTAACTTATTATACTTAATGTCTCTCTGTGTGTGTATTTTATCATTGATATAACAGTGCAAGTAGACTCTATTAAGTTAATTACAACTGATAATCTGATTGCGAAAAAGTTCAGCCAAAAGGCTGAGTAATATTACAGGTTAAGCTAGATCAATCATTTCTTTGCTAATGTCAAGGATTCATCTCCAGTTTGAAGGTGCACCATTATTGTTAATCACATGTTATCAGTGAATAAGATAGATTTAGGATGAACATTGGTGAATTTCATAAGAAGGGTTTAATACAAGGTTAGACACTGTTAAGTTATTAACAGATATCTATACTTAGCATCATAATTTATTTGAGTTTTTGAATAACTCATTTGACCTTCATTTAGATGTTAAATTGACAAATCAATCAATACTCGTTTCTATTTCCTAACAGATGTCTCAAATTTTGAGCGAAAGGTCATTATGAAGACAAATTAAAACCTTTCATTGTTTTGAAAATTGTACCATGTTGCTCTGCAATTCAGGTTGGAGACAAAAATGATGAAAAAGATGAAGAAATGGATTTTCATGGAGCAATCTCTTAAAAAGAAAAGTTCGAGAGCTTAGCAACAGCAACAAAGATTCCGATTGGATCTTGCGTGAATCAAGATTTCTTTTTTCATCATCATCATCATGCCTTGATCTGTTTTTGGTTTTTGGACTTTCAAAGAAAGGGAAAAGTAGGTCGAATCATGCAGTGATTACATGTTTGTTAACCCAGCAATATGTTTACAAATAAACTTTGATTTGGAAATAATAAGAAAGACATTTGTGAAACGCAATCACACAGAATTGGCAATGAGCTGATAAAAAATGTAATTGGATCGGTAAACTATGGTGGATTAGTACTGATGAACTTAGTGACATATTTTAACACCCAAAAGTTGGAGATAATTTAAATGAATTGTCCATTTCTTGAGATATTCTTGTTTAGTTGACTTTCAACGTTTGATTGTTTATAAATGCATACTCACCATATTTTCACTAGAGGCTTGAAATAGATACATTGTATATCGAGAATCGGGGTGATCTCTGAATAAGTAGGTAAATGATGATTTGTCATTTGGATCAGGAGCAAATTTGGATATAAATTGATGTGAATGTACAAATAAAGGTGCTCTCTCTCCTGGAACCATTGCTTTCAGGCAAATATTATTTACCTCAAGTTCAATATCTTTGGAGCCTCGGTGAGTTAAGGTACGACGGATATCCCGTATAATCCAGGGTAACATTGGAAGGGTATAACGTTGATCGAGAACCGTATTGCCAATATATTTAAGGCGGAAATATTTAGCCATGGAAGAAGATGGTTTTGAAGGAGTTTTGGTTTTAGTTGCCAGAGATGAAGCTGAAGCTGATGAAGAGGGTGACGATGAGAGTGATGAGGAAGGTGATTTGGTCAAGGAAAAAGAGGAAGACATAAAACCTCCTTTGATTGAATAGCCACCAAGAGAATGAGATGATTCAATGGATCGAGAACCAGCAATCTTTTTGTCAGATTCAATGTCTTTAATTAATTCAGCTTTCATAGAAAGTGTCCTAAATAAAGTGAAAGCAAAAAAGCAAAAGTAAAATTAGAATCACCATAAAAAATGTAATTAATGACGGAATGATGATGTTAACATAAAGATGTCTTACACTGGAGAAACAAAAGGATTACAATTGAAAAAAAATAAATTAGGGCAACAATGGAAAGGTTCAGCAAGTGGTTGAAAGCATCTGGTAATCCCATTGGGAGCCAGAGTGGATTGTCCAGGTAATATCTTATGTGACATCATCATCTTGAAAGGAACAAGGTTAAGGTTGATTGGGAAACAACTCACCTGGTCATTGGTCGTCCAAATAATTGTGGAGATGAATCTCGTTTCTCGGACATTTGTCGTTTAACTGAAGGTGAAGAAGCGTAAAGCTCCAATAAAGCAGGACCCATGGTTACAGTTTTTTGAGTTGTTGGTAGCTTTTGATTTTCACTTGATTAACCTTTACAATTTGTATTAATGACTCGATGGAGGCTAAGTTTAATTAACTGGAAGTGATGCGTAATTGTGAGATAATAGAGAAAGTTGCTGGTAAAGGTGATAATTGAATTGATCAAAGAAAGGAACACAGAAAAGAGACTAAAGTAACGGTCGAAAGATGAAATAATCTGGTTTTATGCCATTCACAGTGTATGGCAAGAAAAGACAAACAGTTAGCAGTTTGGTGAGTAAACGGGTTATCTAAATAATTTTAAGCCTTTTGTCTTTGAATGATTTGAAAGAAACGGCAAAATGATAATTGGAAAAAATATTTGTTTGCTGAAAAATTATCTTATTTAAATTTACACCAATTTACAATACAAATGTAAATTTTTATGAAAATCGGGTTTACTATGGGAAAACAAATTGACTGTGTTTTAAAATTGTGGTCACTAGAGGTTGATATCATTGGTAGACTAGAAGTGGTTGACTGTTGGCCTTCAATTGTACCAAATTCAATGTTGATTGTATTAACAATCAATGATTAAGGTAAAGATAGAGAGGAAAAGGTATCAGGATTATGACTGAATTGAATAAGAGGCAAGAAATGATGAAAAGAGCAAAAATTTCACAATAACAAGGCTGAATGAAGGATAATCAAATTGTTAGTCAGTGGTAACAACAAAAATGGTAACATGAATGAAGGACAAAACAAAATTTTAACAGCTGATTGTATCATGTAATGAACAGTCTCAGAAGAAAAGTTCGATATATTTGGAAAGTTATAAGATGAAATGATTCTGAGTATGTTCAGTGAATGATGGTGAAAATGGTAATGAGATGGAAGAAAGAGAAAAGGGAAAGATGCAGATAACATGAACAAGTGTTTAAAATGATTCCGATGATAAGGAAGAAGACAGTTTCAGCAGCCAGCGAGGCACCAAGAAATGAACTTAGTATCATCGTCCTTAAAGGATGACTTTGAAGGATTTTCCTTCTTGTTTCTCTTGTCTGTCGCTTCTTGTATCAATCCTTTATCCAAGAAATTGCACCTAAAGATGATCAACATCAGCATTAGCTGTTCATTCCAACTTGATTTCATTGTTATAAACTAATAATCCGAGCATATTGTTTAAGCCAATTTGTCGAAGTCGGCCAAAAAGACTTTCATAATCAAATAAACATTTGATTCAACTGTTTCTTCATCTATACTAATTGATAATCTAGCAATATCCTGATTCCATAGCTTTGTTTAATTCTCATTCATCCCATGCTGTTTGGATACAATCGAGAGATTTGTCATTATCGGAATGAACAGCTAACATTTTAATAAATAAATTCAACTTTTCAATCTTTCTCTCATTGAATTCAATTATCAAAGATCATCGATATTATTATCGTGTTTTAGATAGTAATAATTGTTTATCTGACATTTAATTTAAATTGTTTACGAGTTACAAAAGCGCAACTTTCAAATGTGGTATTTTTGATTAATAGTTGTCAATCAACGATGGTTGCGGCTCGAACCTAGAGGTTACTTCTTGGTTTAATTTGATTGATTTAAAATGAGTTTATTTAGTGTTAGTTTTGAATTAAACTTTTAGTTACTCAATCTAACTACAAAAGAATTTAAAAAAAAACATTAAAACTTGTTGCTGTTTAATTTATTTTTGGATATTGTAAGAAACTATCCATCGATTAAGTTCATTGCATGCTAATCATTGAAGAATTCAAAGATGTATTTCGATACTTCATTATTTCCCAGTTAATACTTTTCACTTAAGAACAAGTTTGGGTTTATGATTCTAGAATTGAGCTTCAGATGTTAATAAAGTCACAAATATGTAATATTTTGCATTTAGACAAGCTTTATATTCTTGAATCTTGTTGTTGCTAATCCAGTGATGCTAAATACTTTAACCAATTTTTTCTAAACTCCAGTCTTCTCACAATTCAGAATTATGTTTGTTGGTAAAAAACATAGAGGGCGCCATAAGACTCAATTGAACTCACAAGGGAAGGTAACGTATAATACGTTACGTATTACCTGAGCCAGGATTGTTATGAAAACTACCGATAATTTTATCTGCATGGGAAGGGATTCCTGAGATATTTGGGTCTAAAATTCAGACAATTTTATAATTGTAATTAAAAATCATTAAGGTTGTTACTTGAGGTTAGATCAGTAGATAAAGATGCAAGGACAAGTACAGCATTGAAAGTGAAGTTACGGTGTCTTTTGAACATTATTTGGTAACCAAGTTAATTGATCAACAACTGTTGGCCTAACGATTATTTTAATAATGCTATCGATTAAATCAATTCAAATGTAAACAAATATTTTCACTTAATTACATAATTTTTGCTCGTTTTTCACAATCAATTGCCTAGGGCATGTTTGTTTACAATTACATGTGACATTAAAATTCATAAAATATTATTCAAAATATTTATTTCACTTAAAAAAATAATTAGAATGAATTATTATTTATATTAAGCAATAAAACTCGAACTTATCACCTGTACTTGCCCTTAAACCTTTATCTACTGGACTAAACCTCAACTCACAATTCAAATGACTTTTAATAATAAAAATGTTGATGAAGTTCTCGATAGGTTTCATAACTCAATATTTTTTATCCAATGATACTTATTTATTAAAATTGGACTCAGATAATACGTTCCCTTCCCTCGGCAATCTTTCCATAAATGCAATGAAAAAGTATAAAATTATCAATTGCTTCGAGTCATTTTAAAACCCATGGAAATAATGATAAATAAATTGAAAATATAAACTTTATTAATTGTTGTTACCGAATAACAAAGCTTTTCGTCATCAGAACATCTTAAATTACAGAAAGGGTTTAACTTTGCATTTTCAATGATTTTCGTTTGTTTAGAGTCAACTTTCACATGAACAAACCCAGCGTTCATAAGAGTGAAACCGGCTGACTGTATTGACACAGAGCTTTCATAACAACAGACCAACTTCTAAATGACCAATACTTAGATTCATAAGACAAAAACTTTCGAGTTAAAGAGTTGTAACAGTATTGTTTGTTCTCTGAATTTATCATGTGAACGCTCAAAATCTGACTTAATTACAAATTGTAAGCCCAAATTTTGAGCAGAAAGATCAAGTAAAAATTAGTGAATATATTAAAAATCAATAAAAATACTATCATTAGTTTAGTTAAAATTGTAAAATAGATTATCAGTTCTCTCAATGAATATTTCTAGAGTTGTAATTAGTTCTTCAGTGACTTCTGAATTTAGTTCACTTCTTGATTTTGAATCTTGAGATAAATTGAGCTTGTTTTTGAAAATGTGTAAAAAATCAGCATTGAAGTTAACATCATTTCATCGCCTTGAGTTATCAATTGAAAAATGAAAATTGGCTAAAGAAGTTTTTTCAATGGCAAGTCAAAAGGAAACCGCATTTTCCACATAATCATTACAATCATCATATTTTCATCACTAAATTTGCCAGTAAAGTAGTCGTATGTATTTTGATTTATCCTTTCCTCTTCCTTTTTTATTTGCTCCTTGATAATGTCCCCAGGCCTTTGGCCTCATCATTGTTGGTTCAACTTATTAGAATTGATCATTCATCAAACATGGCTCTTTTAATATGTATATTTCCTAACTGGATAACTCCAACTATGACTATGATTATGGTTAAGATGAACATGATGACTGTTGAAACCATCGAAACATTTTGGCTTTATCTTTACCCTTAAGCAATAACCATACATATTTATGTTTCTTTATCTTTTTGGTCTCATCTTTACTCTCTTATTAATATCATTATTTGAATCCAAACAAATCTCCTTTTCATTTTTGTATATTGTATGAACAACAAATAACGGTATCTTTCGGAAATCTCGACGGTTTACTCAATGTTTCAACATGGATACAGCAAACATGATTAACAGTAGGTTAAACCAATCGAGTCAATCCACCTTTGTTAACCAATTTCCATCCAATTTTGATTAGATTAGCCATCCATTATATGAGAGTTCATCTTTGACAATTTCCACACGATCAAGATGCAAATTCAATGATTCATTCAATAGTTTAAACCCATTGATAAGTCAGGTAAATCATGAAAAAATCTGCAGATAAAGACACAGATGATGATTAAATGAAGATGGTAATAGTGAGGATGAGGAACAAAAAAGGTAAAAAGTAAACTTTGAATTGAAATGTAATTTACTTTACTCTGTTTTTTGTTAATGCAAACATGAGCTATTACCCTAATTATAACAGCAAAAGCCAAAATTGCATTAACTTTTTTCTCATTTATTTTCTATTATTAATATCATCTTTTTGTCTCTTTTTTCTTCCTCTTTATATATTCTTAGTTTCCAAACCCAGAACCAATCAACCTTACCTTTTGATGATGTTCCTTATGATGATAAATGTTAAAGATGAATCCTTGCTTTTTTGCTATAATCATAACCATTTCACTAGTCTTTTATTATCATTTTTTCATTTGCCCCAAAAGAAAACAAACTATAATGAAAAAAAATCCATTTTGCTCTCTTTTTCATTATTCATCCAGGATCACCTTTATTCAGAGAGAAATAAAGAAGAAAAGATGAAATGTAACAGGCAAAGTTTAAGAAACAGCAAGGAAAAAATGAAAACAACTGCACAAGAAGAGGTAAAGGATGATGATGATGATGATGATGATACAAATAAAGAAAAAGAGTGAAAGAAGAAAAGATAAAGATAAAAAGAAGGCAAAAACAACTACTATAAAATAGATAGACTCTTTTTACTGTTGAATCTCATTGAATTGAGATTTTGTATTTGCTTTTCATCGACATTGTTTACATTGTAACCTGTTGGGACATTAATTCGCTCTCTTTTTTTCTCTTTATTTATCTTCTTGTAACAACAGGAATGATGAAGATGATACTGTTGATGATCACGTTGATGATAATGATGATGATCAATTCACTATTTACCTGAATCAGTCTGAAAAAAATGGAGAGAAGGCAAAAGGCAAGAGGATCAGAAGAAACCACATTGGCTGAGATTGGCTCTATAGAGAACACTTTAGCCTGAAGATGATAAAGATGATGTATATTAGCTAGAGTTGTATATGCACATATTATGTATTTTTATAGGGAATGGTTCCTTTCTCGCCATTGTTACCTCTTATAACAAAAAAAACAACAAATAAACAAAAACTAGCAAAAATAATAAAAATAATAAAAAGCAAAAATGTCTACTCTTGTTGCGCCATCTTCTTGTTTACTTTATAATTCAAATAAATACATACATGTACTAATAAATGCATTAAGCAATGCAAGAAAAAGGCTGAAATCAAAGTTTTCTTCCTGCTCTCTTCTTCTTCTTCCTCGTCATTATCATTCACTTTCTTTTACATTTTTTTGTTTCTTGTTATTATTCATCTTCATCATCCTTGGTCTTTTCAATGTATTAAATCTACTCTTGTTCATTGATCTGATCATGATGCAACTATATCAGTTTTTGTCTGTGTGTATTACAGTAAACTATTGGGCCAACTCTCACTTTTTCACTCATGTAAACATCATCCGTCATTTTATTCATCATCGCTTTTTCTCACATCCACTCTTTATATCTCTCTTCTTCTGTCCTCTGTAAGTATCTTTCATCTTCAATGGATATCAAAATGTACACACTTTTTTCATTTGTTGTTGATAAACTTCTCCTTTTTTTGAATAGCCATTTTGATGCTCTAACGGACCGTGATAATGCAACAGATAACACCACCTTTTAACCAGATATTTGACTGGAAAATTTATCTCTATGTTTTTATTGACATAGCACATTAAACACTTAACCTGATTCAGTCTGTTAGCTTATGGTAATCTCATATTGAAACCAAGTTTATCAACGGACCATCAATTAGTTTGGTCTAAACAGCACCCATACAATGTACCATAAGAAAGTGGAACCACAAGGGAAGGGAAGCATAACATAATGAAGAACAGCAAAAACACAAGACAAGACACAAAAATGCAAATCCAGAAATCAAAAGAATCCATTAACGGATCAATATTCAATCAAGAACTACCAAGCAACCGTGCACTGGTTTTAAAATTCAATTCAACCAGAACAAGACGAGTTTGGAAATTAAAATAATGAAATCAGATGAAGCAGACAATAAATGCATGAAAATATAACAGACCGTAATGTTCCAGCTGATCTCAAGTTCGTTTTTAAAACACACATAGATGTACATTATTAGCAGCATCCCTGATAATAATGTCATCAACTAATATGTTATACGTTGTGATATTAGCTCTATGCTATTTATGTGAGTCCAACCATATTAATCAACCTGCCCTTGGGTGTTAAAATAGTTGGCCACAATTTATGGTGGATAAGGAGGTTACAAAGCATTTTTATATCTATTATTATGATTATTATTGGTGTTGTTCAACGAGAAACAACAATAAAAGGAATTGTTGTTCGGTTAAAGGTAAACTATATTATTATGACAATTGTAAATGACAAGCCAAACTATAAACTGAAACCTCCTCTCAACTCAACTCCTTTCAACATTGAAAATATTATATTTTGTAAGTAAGCATGAAGATGATGAAAAAAAAACAAAATCAATACAAAAATACATTTCTCTCTTGTGTCTCTAGGCTTTGAAGCAAAGAGGCAACTGTGAAGTAAAAAATCTTGATGTGATTGTCTGTTTTTGACAGATTATACAGTAACATAACAATCAGTACTAACATACTACACTGTATAACTTCAACTGGAGCTAATTAACAGCAACACTTTGATCATCTTCATTCTTGCCATCATCACCACATTTATTGTAACCATCATGAAAGGCGAAAGCAGAAGAAAGGAAAATTGGTGACAATTTTGCTTTTCATTCACACCTATTAGCTGAAGATGATTAAGAATCACACCAGGAATCAACAATTAGTGGATCCAATTTAACTTGTAATGTTAATTTTACGCATTCCCATCCAATTGTTTACATTTTAAATCTCGATTATGTAAAATCTAATCCACAATGTAATCCATACACAATGTACAATCATAATCTGCTTTTCTGGATCATCATCTTCATCTTTTTCAACCATCTAATCATTTTTTAATCAAAACGAAACTGATGGACATCTTTTTGTTGTTGTTTGCACGTGACAATCAACATGAAATGAAATGATTAGGTTAAGATGAAGATAGAAATGATGACAAAGAAACAACCGATTGATGTGTTTGTAATAACATGTCATGGTAAAGGACATAACCATGTTTTTCAAATGTGAATAAACATGAATCCCGTTGAATGTTAATATTTTGATTTACATTAATCAATGATATTGAGTCAAACATGGGACCGGATAACAACAATTGAATAACCACAATTTAATGTAATTCACAGTGGGAGATAATAAGTTAGGCTAGGTTAGGTGAGGTGAAACAAGATGATGAAAAGGATGGAAGAAAAAAAAGCAAAGGAAAGAAAAAGAAATCAAACAAGAAAAAATGATAATTCAAATTGTAGATTAACTTTGATTCAATTGAATGGGATCAACGATTCGAGTAAGAAGAAGCAGAAGGATGAAAGAAAAGGAAACCAGGGAACAGAGAAAGAAATTGAATAAGATTCAGTTTATTCAGCCCAGATGCATGATGACAAGAATCATCTCTGGTTATGACACTTTGAGTGAATCCAAAATTAAGTCAGACTTTCATTTTCATCATATTCTGAAAGGTAATCAACGTAGTAGACTCAACTGTGTGTTAAAGTTGGGACAAAAGTGACTCTGTCAGCTTGACTGATCCACATATTTCTGGCCATACCAGGCTTAGACAACGTGAAGTAAGATGATCAAAATTAGGATGACAAAAAGTGATGAGAAAGATGAAAATATTGTGCATTAAGAAAGGGAAAGGTCAATTGTTTAAGAAGCTTATGAAAAAAAATCTTTTTTTGTCAATATTAAAATGAACTCAGTCTCGTGTTATTCACTCCCATTATTTAGCATTTTGCTTTTATACTGGCAATGTATTGGTACTATCCATACCTATTGATTTGAGGCCAACAAAAGATCGACTCATTACTTAGTACTGTACCTACGAATCAAAGGAGCCCAAGCGCAAATAACTCTACAACAAATATGTATTCATCTTTATTATTGTAATAATAATTTCTTTTGATTTTTTGGGACAAATTTTTCGTCCCTTTCCCGAGTATCCAAAGGAACCCAGGTTTGTAAATTTGTAAAAATGGCAAAAGAAATATTGGTAAACACAGTGATAGCTACTCGAAGAGGGAAGGAAGCAAAAAAAGGAAGAAAAGCTTTTTTCTTCTTGCTGCTTTCAACATGCATTTTCAACAATCAAATTCATATTAAAATCTTCTTTCCTCCTATTTATCATTCCAAACAATCTTCATCCTTGTCTTTAAATGCATCCGCAACCCTTTTGAAGGTAACATTTTGTCAGCTTTTGCTTGCTTCTTTGCTCTTAATGGTTCAGTTGTCACAACTCTGAGAATCTTCGTTGAGATTCAATTAAGATCCACTTGAGCTGACAATTTTTCACTAAATCACAGGTTGACTTTTGGTCAGCTTATGATTGGACACATGGGCATATGTCAGGACTGATTAGCTTGATATCGTCGGGTTATTTTGCACTATTACACTTTACTGTTATAAATTGATAAAACAATGATCTTCAGGACCTAGTTGAACTCGATAAACATTTCAAAATATTTCATCTCAAAAAGCATCACTTTATCATCGACTAGTTGAAAGTTTACTTGACTCAAAAGTCAAAGACCATTAGGTTATTTTACATTATTATTGTGACGCGAAATTGATTGATTTAAGAGAGAAAATCTTAAAGACTAAATGGTTGATCCAAATTTAGTTGATTTTATTTCAAGAAAAAAGGTTGCATTTGCAAGTCTCCATCTTTCAATCTATCAAAACATTTCATCGACTAACTTTCAATGGTAAAATTTAAATGATTCAAATGAGTGAACTTTTGACTGCTCAAACAGAAAGCAGACAAATTTGTTGAAATGGTCAACTTTGTCCATCTTTTTACACAACTGCTCAAATCATTTGCATTTTGAATCCACAAAAATTTAAAACCTCTGTCATTATAATAGTGACCATTGTATATTAAAAGTCCAACAGTGTTAATCTTGGATGAAGTAAAAAAAAATGTCCAACACTTGAACACTGAATGGACAAAAAAAGGTAATATATAATAATAGAAACTCCAGTCCATAGAATATTGTTTTGCCTTCTTTGCTTGATAAAATAAAGTTTAATATATTTGCTCATCTCAATTGAGACGAAATCTTGCGGTTCCTGTGATTGTTGAGCCTCTAAATTTGTGCCCAATTTTCCGTTGAATTAATCATTAGTCCATCGTTGAACCAATCAGGTAACAATTAAAAGATATTCATTTCATGGTTTCACATTTCACTTTGTAAATCCTATTTTAATGACAAAAGTCATCCTTTAACCGTAATGCACAAAAAGGTTTACCAATTGTTGCCATTCAATGTAATCATCTTTTTCCATCTTTACTAACATCGCCACTTCTTGGATTGAAAATTGATAACATTCACTCTTGTGAATAATAGATTGAGCAAAAAAAGGAAAATTAAAATTGATGATGTAAATTTGTTGTCAACATTGTACTTGATTATTACAATATGGACTAATCATTGTTAACAAACATGGCACTTGAAAAAAGCAACCATTTTCATCTTCACTTGAAGAAGCTCTTGAAGGTTTTTTTGTCTTCCCTTAACATTTCATGTAAAAATCGCTTTTCATAAGCATTTTCAACCGTAAACTAACGGTTTCATTGTTGCAGTTAAGAGATGAACCTTGATAATTGAATACAATTTGGACAATAAGCCAATGAAACAACAAATCACCTTGAGCTGGGAAACTGATCGCCTAAAAGATTAATCAACAATTTTTACATTTTATTTCATCGAAAATTCATGTTTTGACTTTATATTGTATGGATTAGAGCAAGCTTTAGGTTTACAACAATTTACTGACCAACTCAACCTATACTGGCGATAAATGGTTGATTAGTGTTTCGGCGATGGAATGCATTCACTGATAACTCGACCAATTTGGTGTAATCAAATCTGAAGCCGCAATTTGCAAGGTTTTGTTAAAGACACCTGAATCTGTTCATCTGAGGCTCATTGGAGTTGACAAAAGTTAAAAGGATTATCATTGATATCATCTTACATGAAACACTAACAATGATATCATGATATAAATATCAAATAATAATAACAGTAACATCCTATCATATTCATCTCCTCCCAGTTCAACCTCCTTATCATTCCTTTTATCATCCATTATCTTCTTTTTCCTCCCTTTTCCTCTTTACCTTCAACAACTGTATAAACTTATTATCGTTCAACAATGTCTTCATCTTCAATCTTTATCCTTTACCATTTGGCTTTTTATTGCTCTCAATCCAATTCAAACATCAAACCTCTTTTAATGCAATCAACTTTTACAAGATTATATCAACTTTCAATTTCATCAAACTCTTCACTTTAATTGTTGACCGAACCAGTTTTGTCCAAACATTGAAATTAAATTGTAAATAAACAGTTTAGCAGTTGAATCTTTTTTATTTTTATTTTAATGTTAACAGTGAATTCAATTTAATGATGGTTTTGCCATTGAAAAAAGGATCATTTAAAAGACTAGATGAATGAAACACTGAATTTTAAAATAATTATAATAGCATTGTTTGACACTCAACAATTACAAAATTCAATTTGGAATTTGAAGAAAAATTGAAATCAAAGTTGTAATTGTTGATGTTGATCAAAAGGTGATTTTGTGATTAAGTCAATGTAAAGGGTCGATGGGATGATTAAGGGAATCTAATTGGTTCAATTGGTTAAATGAAATGTCTTAAAGGTTGAAACAAATTTTCTTTACTTGGTTCATTTGATTTGTTCAACATTGACTCAACAGTCAGTCCAACAGGTTTGCTGGTTGATGAGGATGAAAATCGGGAGGAAGATGACGATGACGATGAAGAGGAGGAAGAGGATGAAGAAGAGGATGATGAGGAGAGTAAAAGGTTAGATGTTGAAGTTATCTCATCGTCCTTATGTTTTGTTTTAACTTTTCGTCGCCTTCTTCTAGGTTCAGTTTTCTCACTGTAACCAACTCGTCTTTTCAATTTTAGTCGCCTTCTCAGCGTTTCATCCTTTGACTGCACCTTGTCATCAACATGCATACTCTCATCATCATCTTCCTCTCCAAACTCGTCTTCATCCTCTTCATCTTCCTCGTCTTCGTTCTCATCTTCTTCATCTTCTTCCTCCTCGTCTTCCTCTTCGTCATCGACAACGTCAAGAATCGGTGAATCTTCACAGTTGATGGACTCTTCAGGTGAACTTACAGCTGATATTAAAGCGTTTACACTGAAAACTGTATTGGATGGATGAGCAAGTTGGGAGCCTGTTTCATGATGGTGTTGATGAAGATGATGAAGATGATGGTAAATGAGGGAGAAAGCATTTCTATAAGAATCAGTTGAGCCCAGGGAAGATGAGGGTGAAGTCAAGGGTCCAGTGAGATGGGGATGGTGAGGATGATGGTGGGAATGTTGGAAGGTACCATTGAGACCATGAGTTGGGGTTGATGAAGAGACGGTCGAAGCTTGAGGTAAAGTGATCTGTGAAGGTGGACCAACTGGGTGAGAGGAAAGTGTATTGACTGTGCCCGTGAAGGAAGGGCACGAAGGAGAGGATGAAGTTGATGAGGTATGCGAAAGAGTTGACTTTGTTTTTGCATCTTTTGCTAATGTAGTGGCCGTAGTTGTGACACTTGTTGATGTCGAGTGAGAAGAAGCCGATGGCTTGCCTTTACACGGCCCAGAGACGGTTGATGATCCGGTCAGGGTTGAGGTTGATGATGAGGTTGTCGGGTTTGTTGACAAAACATCGTGCAATTTTCTCATGTGCTTTTTAAGGTCAAAATTGCGACAAAATCCTTTACTACAATAGGAACAGGTATATGGTTTGGTGTCTTTATGAGTGTACATGTGAAAGGTCAAGTTGTAAACCTGATGGAAAGCCTTGTTGCAGATTTCACAGCGATAAGCTTTAATACCTTTATGGGTCAACTCGTGGTTTTTGAAGTTACCTTTTTGATGGAAACCTTTTCCACAGATTTCACATTTCCAGGGTTTATAGTTGGAATGGATTCGTACATGAGTGTTCAGGGTTGATGAACGGTTGAAAGCCTTTTTACAGATGAGACAAACATGCGGCTTCTCAGCTGTATGGATAATCTTGTGACGGCAAAGGGTGGATGCTTGGCGAAATCCTTTACCACAAACTTTACACACAAAAGGTCGAGCTCCAGTATGGACTGGCATGTGACGGGTCAAATTGTAATGGGCATTAAATACTTTACCACACTCCGAGCAGGTAAACATTTTTGATTTGTTAACTCCATTTGTGGATGAACTTGAGGTTGCTGTTGACGATGTTGTTTTAACTGACACACTTGGTGCTGTTGGTTTGCTTGTTGTGGATAACAATTTATCTATTCCAAAGGAAAGTTCAGTTGATGCCTTTTTCATGGTTAACCACTCAATTTGAAAGGTTGATTTAGTGCATATAAGAGGTTTAAACTATACAAATGAAAAGCTCATTAAACAACATAAAAATGAACAAAAGTTGCTTGCAAAATGATTGTTTCCTAATGATTTTAATGTTGTGATGATGATGATGAAAATGATGATGATGATGATGATAACAACTCAGTAACTGGGAATAATATTTATAGCAATGTTCAACAGTTATATTCACTCCTATACTGACAATATTATCATCAACTTGCCTGTGTAAGGCGGAGTTAACAGGGACTTGGATAGACCAATGGAAGCTTGTTATCGCTTCATATTATCATATTGTTACTTGAATGCTATTTGTCTACAGCTCTTCAATGGTTTACCTTCACATTTTATAGCCAATTTTACCTTTTATTGTTTTGGGACAAATTTTGATCAATCATAACATGAACTTGTTATCCGCTGATCTTCAATTTTGATTGAATTCAAGTTTCAAGACTTTTTCCTTTTCTTTAATGCTTTTTGTTTCAAATGGCTTTAATGGATTTCATTTCAACAGATTTGCTTATTTCGCGAATTTCATTCAATCATTTTGGATACTTTTTTACGGGAAATTTATTTCTCTCAGTCTGGTTTAGGTGTGTTTCAGTTGTCGCTGGTTGCCGATAACAATTAACATTTTGAAAGGCCTTTTTAACTCAATTCCGTTGAATAGTATTCAATTAAAAGGTACTCTTAACAATTTTTACCGATTTCAATGAGGAAACATTTTAAGTTTCAATGTTTGTTATTTTGTTGATCTTGTCAATGAATATGTATGAATGTGTTTGTGTGTGTTTTTGCTGCCCCAAAGGAGCCAAAGAGTTGAAGCTTCTATTGTTAACTACTTACCACTGAGTTTAGCAATACAATCAACAAGCAAACCAATTTGTCACTATTTATCATTTTGTGAATACTATGAATAGTAGACAGTGTGCAGTAAATAAATGAAGTCGAGTTAATTATCCTTTATAATCGGTTGATCCGCATGTTATCCTCTTTCAACAACCAAAATATATATTTGACATAAACAGTGAATAGGTTTGAACGCACTAATGCGAGTATAAGAAGACAAAAAATGAAAAAATATCAATGAAAGTGAAAACTCTTGTCTTCGTGCAAAGAGTCTAACCAAGTATTTAATTTGATCCGACAAGAGTGACTCTCTTAGGTTGACTGGTTCATACCTTAGGCCTAACCAAGCTTGCACAATGAAAAATAAATTAATTAAAATTAAGACAAACCTGATGATTGCGATGTTTGTAATGATCATTATGATCATTATGCTAATGATGATCATGTCTTTGATTCTCTCGCAATTTGTTTCCATCCTTAGCGGCTAATAACCTTTGAAATAGCCTTAATTTGAGTCGGTAATTGAATGAAATGTTGAATGTGTAAAGAAGCAGGAAAACTGGCATCTTCATTGTTCATCCAAAGGCTCCTACAAAGAGCTATGATAAGAGGGTGGTTTAGGGGCTGGTTGTGGAGGAGGAGAGGTAAAACCCTCATTCAGTACTTGCAATCCCAGTCCATCTCTTAAAAGATTATCACATTTATTATTGGTAAATATGAATAATAAAAGTTACAATTTGTTTTCTTGTGTTCCCTTGTTAATATCATGTATTTTTTGGTCATTTTAACATTCATCCTTTTAGTACCAACTACTTGTACTCTGGCCATTGTGCCGCTTAATACATGTACATTTGTATTTTCATGTATTTTAGCCGATTATCGGCTATTTTATATTAAAAACCTTTAAGCCAAGCCGATTATCCCGTTAACAATAAATCCGTGTAAACCACTTGCTAAGTGCCTATGGTACATTGATTTTCATTAATCGCACTCCTTCTTACCAACAACATCCAAGGCTCATTTGACTGACAAATTTTATCTTCCTATTCATCTTCATCTTCTTTCTTCAAACATTCAAAACTCTTTTTCGTTGCCATTTCATCTGCTTATAACCTTTTTTCATTAAATTAAAACATTTCATCTCTAAAAAGGCCAAACTTTACATTCAATTTGCTCTTTCCTTTCATCTTCCAGAGTCTCACTTTTTTTTCCTTTCTCATCTTCATCATTATCAATGTTAAAGGTAAAAATATATTTGTCCATTTTTGATCAACTCTTCTCTCTTTTCAGTCCTTTTCATCATTCCTTTTTCCTCCCTGTATGTGTCTACAGTCATCATGAATACATAAATATATGAGCATACACATCCATGCAAGTTACTATGTGGCTAGGCACTTCTTTTGTGAATCCCCGAAAGGACAAAAAGCCTTTGGTTCGTGGCCCTTTTCATCTCAATGGTATTGCTTTTTTTATTATTATTATATACTTTATATTTTTATTTTACAAAATGCTGTTTTACATTTTTGTTGCCTGTGAAGTTGATTGAAAAGAGCCAAAGACACACACACACACAGGCTAACATACAAAAGGTTCTCTCTCGATGAACCAGTAACAGCGCAAAAAGTCTAATGATGAGGAAGAAAAAGGAGCAAAAGAGGATGACGGTGATGATGATGAGAATGAAAGAGAAGACCAAGAAGAGCATGAAAGACGAAGGTCGCAAAAACAAGGCTGACTGAAAAAAAATTTTACGCTTTACATTTACATTGTTATTGAATAGAGTAAAGTCTACTAAATACTCTTTACTTTTCACTAATACATGTAATCCTCTCGTTAATACACATAAATACTAAAGAAAGTGCTCTTGATGTAGTTCATTTTGTACCTGGGTTAAACTTGCTAAAGGTAAGTAGTAACAAGAAGAGAAAGGTGGAAGCGCAAGAAAAAGCGAAGGCGAATTTCAATGGAAAACAAGAAAAGGTATTGAACATCCTTCTTATAAAGTACATAATAATGGACTTTACTTTACAACAAAACACTGCTTTTGCTCCTTTTTTCTTTCGTCTTCGTCTTCTTTTCTTTTTCATCTTTTCTTCTTCAACTTCATCTTCTTCATCATCATCATCATCTTCATCTTCTTCTTCTTCTTCCCAATCATTTCCGTTGATGTGTTACTCGTGCGACTTGGGACGATAAAAGTCAAACCAATTTACTTGGACTTTCAACTCTGGTTAACCTCAAGACTCTTAGAGTTTTTTTTGGTTCACCTTTTTTCTGGTCAAGTTTCGTCAAGATCAAGTTTCATTTCGCTCTTTTTGTTGTTGAACTACCTTATTATCTGATAAGCATCTCTGATTATGATCAGGATGATTATTATGAGATGAGGCTGATAATAAACTAGGTTATCTTGAAACCACAGAGAACAAGTAAAAGAATAAGCGAAACTTGAGAAAAGCGATTTTTTTCTTGTTTCCTTTTTTTCGCCTCATTTTGATTTATTCATTCAACAATCCATTTTAATAGCGACCTGTCAACACTTATTATCGCATCTACTTTCATCGCCAATCAACCAGCCATTATTAACCAATTGTCACTCCAATTGTTCAATGTAATTTATATCTTTGGCCCACCGTCAGTTTGATAAGTAAAAATCTAATAACCTTATTTTTGGCCTTTAGCCTTTTATTTTTAAAACGTCAAACGTCTTTTGGTTTACTCTTTTTTTGCTTCACTTGTTCAACATTGTTCACTTTAGTTGCTCATGTTTCAAAGTTATCTGATTGAATTTCATCTATTGATTCCATTTAATAGACTTTCAATTTTAAGTCAATAATTAAATGATACTGATCTTAATATGAATAATGAAGGTTTAAATTAATTCATTGAGATTAGTTTTAATCTAGGAAACAATTTTAAAATGAAAATGAAAGCTACTATTTT
This sequence comes from Tetranychus piercei, assembly GCA_036759885.1. NCBI lineage: Eukaryota > Metazoa > Arthropoda > Arachnida > Trombidiformes > Tetranychidae > Tetranychus > Tetranychus piercei. Next base: position 13,697,215 of record CM071879.1, on the reverse strand, counting down.
CAAAGTGTCAAATATATTTTGATGTTCAATATGGAGTTTAGGTCAGAATCGACTGAAACTTTGGTGAATCAAAATGAGTGCTTCCTTTATCTAAATAACGTTTTAATTTCGACTTCGAACAATTTACATCACTTTTGTATCCGTCAAATAACGTATTATATGTTATCGCGACAAAATCGTCTAATCGTTTTTGACCTCTGTCTTTGGTTAACTTTTTTTCTTTGAATGGATTTGCTCAACAATTAAGATGAATAGAGGTACATAAGGTATCTCGATGATCATAATAACCAGTTAGTATCCGAATTTTGTTCAGAGTAGCTTGTGAAGTGTAAAAAAACATGGAATAAAATTTTTTTGACGATCTTTCGGCTCTTTTCAAAGCGATTGCAAGATTGTAAATTTGGCCTAATTTGATTTTTTGCTCTTTCAAACATAGATAATGTTTTAGCCAAAACCTTCATTGCAATCAGTTCTCAATTCTCACTTTCAATTATCAATTGATCATTTAGATGTTCTAAATCAGACTTGACTTAAACAATTTGTATTACTTTTCAATTCCAGTGAATAACAATCAAATTGTTCTGTCATAACTTAAACCTAATCATTATTCAGTTAGTAGTTGAATTTAAAAATTTCTCAATAAATGATTGTAAATATCGGAATTAAATGCTATGTAAGTAGAAAAATTCAATAAAATTAACGGCAAAGGGTCAAAATAGCTAATTTGAAAAAGTTACTCCTATAAGTGTCTCTAGGCTTGGAATCTGTATTGATGTCAATTGAATCTTCGATTGATCATCTTCAGAATTCCATAAAAATTAAATGAAACCAAAAATCTTTGATTTGCTCGCTGTTTAGATTCTGATTGAATGATTCTATATAATGAAATTGATTTATCCGTGAAAAAATAATGATAAATTATAAGCTATGATTTGAAATTGATCGTTATGATGAATAATTTCCGTTGATTTCATTATTTAATTAATCCAGGTTGCGACTAGAGACTCAACCAATAAGAAATTTTGATTTTTTAGAAATTAATTGTTTTGCCATTAGCTTATTTACTTTAATGGAAGAGAGTTAATTCACAAAGCTTTCAACTATTATAATATTATAATATTGATGAAATTTAAACAATGAACAAAATTAACAATTTAATAAATTTCAAATTTACCGCATTATTTCTAAGTTGTTGTGTAGAGCCCTCTATCGCTTAATAAATGAACAACTTTTAATAACAAATTTTTTACATCTAAAGTCTTTATTGACCTTTATGTTTGTCAATTGTTTATTTGTTTATTTTAATTGATTAAATTTAATAAAGTAAAACTTTAAAATGAGATTTTCTCTCATTCGTAGATGCAGACGCTTTGATGCGTCAAAAATGTTCGATGAATCACCTGAAGAATTGGATAAAATGCGAAGACGTTATGAGTTGAGACAAAAACTTAAAACTGAATTCAATCGATTTTACTACAATCCTTATAATTCAGCATATGGTTGTGCTTATGTAAGTAAACTTTTTATTATGCATAATTTAAGTTAGTAAATATATAAATTTTTGTTTGTTCACACAATAGGTTGATCCACAATTTGAGAGATACTACGCTGCCAGATTTTATAGAATTGAATACTGGAAGCCTACTTTTGGTTCATTCATTAAATTTGTTGCTACAGTCTTTTTACCCTTTGCTGTCCTTACTAGGTTCTATCAGAAAGAAGAAGTAAGTACAATTTAATTAATCAAGATGTTTTATTGATTATTGACTTATCTTTTTTATTATTTTTCATTTTTTAGGATGACTATTGGGAGAAAACGCAAAGTGGTGAATTGAATTATAAAAATAGAAATATTTATAGTTTCTTATATTAAACGAGTTGAATGAGTCATATGTAGTATGAGTAGTGTAAAATATTGGGTTAAACTCTAGATTAAAACTTGACAAATAAACATTTGGTTAATCACTGTCATTTTATTTCCATCATTTAGATACCGTAGCTAGCCAGCATTAGCTGGAAAAGAGTTATAAAATTCCTGATTTATGAGTTACTTATTTCATTTTAAACGTTTTTAATCAAAGTAAAAATTGTATTGAACAATGTATTACATTTATTTACTTTTACTTTGTTCCATTTGTTTTTCAATCATTTTGACTGCTTCAGATAGACTGTTTGAATTTCTCATGTTGTGTGATATGGCTTTAACTCTATCTTGCATTTCTTTGTCGTCAAATATCTTCTCGATGCAATTAAGAAGATAATCTTCGTCAAGTTCATACGGATTTACGCGATAGCCGATGTTTTTGTCCACAACTCTCTGTGCATTATCAAATTGATCATAAAAATAAGGAATAACAATCATTGGTTTCCCATAATAAAGTGTTTCCATAAAAGTATTGTTTCCTCCATGGGTTAGAACCAGATCAACTCCTTGAATAACCTTAATTTGATTCACATAATTTTCACCCCACATGTTGTCAGCCAATTCTAGTGCATCACCTCGTGGTCCTTTTGATATAATAAATTTATGTGGCGATTTGGCTAGAATAGCAATTAATTTTTTCATTATAACCAAATCAGCAGATCCTAATGATCCCAACGAAAAGTAAATTACTTTGCCTGGTTTATCTCTTAACTTCTCTGGAATAACAAATTCAGTATCAAAATCTGGTTGACGAACCCAAGCATCAACACGGTACCAATTGGGTTGTTTTGGTTCACATTCAATATAATCCAATTCAGCTGGGTAGTGATAAAATCCAATGGTTTGAGGATTGTCGACAAACCTTGCTGGATTGAATTTGACATCGGCAAGACCAGCAGCAGCCAAGTTTTCATTAGTGATTTCAGTCAACTTTGAATGAGCAAATTGATAAGCTCCTCTAAATTCATCCCAATTAGATGGATCACTGTTTACTGAGTAACCAGAAAATGGTGGAGGTCCATTTGGATACAATATCAAAGGATTTAATGATGCAAGTGGAAACCAAGGAATTGAATGCTTGTAAAGAAAAGGATATGGAGCTGGCAAATCAGAAACAATGGCATCAAATTTATTGTTTTCATCCGAAACTATTCTATCCAAGGCAGCGTTCAATGCAGCAAAAAATTCGGCCTGAGCTTTGAAAGCTTCTTGCTCTTCTAAAGACATTTCCAGACAACGTTTTAACGGTTCTTGTCTGAATTTATCAGCAAACGCATCAATCCATTGGAAAATTGCTTCCTCTAAATTAGATTCACCCAATTTGCTATCAAACGGAATGAATGAAAATCCTCTTTTAACTGCTAAATGTCTGTATTTTTCCCGATGAGCGAAATAAACTTCATGTCCAGTAGCTTTCAAACCTTCAGCAAATCCCAAAGCCGCATTAATATGTCCTAAGCTTAAAAATAAATGAAATAAAATAAAAATTATTATAAAACAATTGTTTATTGATGGAAAATAGATGGTGATGAATAGAATATGATGGAAAATAGTTAAATATTACATTATTGTTGTATAATAAGTTTCAAATCAACAGTTTAACTTTCCTGTAAAGAGTGTCACTTGAAAGAAATAATAATTGTATTATTCAATCATGGTCAAACAATTTTAATTAATCAAGATGAAAATGTTCGAACTAAAATGATTAACTTATATGGTTAGACTCAAGACCTTTGAGATTTTCATCAGTGCCTTGACCATTTGCATCTCTATTTAGGCTAATTGTTACTTCTTCCGTGAAACTATCGCAAGCATGAAAATATAAAACTGTATGTATATTAATACAACTGAAACTTTAAACAAAGTAAATGTATAAATTATATTGAATTCTAAAAATTTTGTGAATTTCTTGAGATACTTACGCATCGATTGCTGTAACCAGAAAACGATAAGAGGTCATCTTTAATCAACTTGTGTCACTGGTAAGTTTGATGATGAATTAAAGTCACTACTAGTATCAACCGGATGGAAACAGTGTGAAGTCAAACAAACTGAACAATACTACGATTCAGCTATTAAAAATCAATTTAATATTATCAATTGTCAATGTAGTCATGTGTATCAGAAAAGACGATCAGGATAACATTGTTTCCAGGATCATTTCATGAAGATGATTGGTTTATTTTAAACGCAATGAAACCTAATTTAACCATCTAACAACGATAAATGTGTTAAGATAAAGGCGGAGGATTCAGTTCTAAATATTAAATGGGATATAGTAAGATAAGATTAACCTATCATTTCAATTGCTCTCATGCTTTGATTGATTGTGTCACATCAATGTCAAACAAAACAAAACAATCTCTATTATAGATTGTTGAGAAATTTTAGTAAGCGTCGATAATTTATGCTTACATCACAAATGTATCTTGCATTTCATATGAAAGCATGGAATTTTTGATGAAAAACTATCTAACAAGAAATCAAATATTTTGTAAGAATTCAAAAATGATAACATCTATTTGATTTTAAGCTGATTGTTAAGTAATTGAGAATGTTTAAACTATGGAAAAATCACTCTTCTCACCAACTTCAGCTTAATCTCTAGCAACTAAAACAAAAACTCCTTTAAAATCATCTTCCATGGCTTAATTAAATTATATTTTTTAAATAAAATGGTAATACGGTTCTCGTTCAACGTTATACTCTTCCAATATTCCCTGGGTTATACGAGATATCAGTCGTACCTTAACGCACCGAGGCTCCGAAGATATTAAACTTGAAATAAATATTATTTGCCTAAAAAACTACTTATTCAATGATCATTTCGATTCACAATGTGTTTATTACAAGCCTCAAGTGAAAATATCGTGAGTATGAACTTGTATACCGAATGTTGAAAACTAACCAAGCAAGAATATCTCATCAAATAGACAATTCTTACTATTACATATTCACACATTTTTGGTGCTTAAATATGTCACATCATTACTAATCCGCCAGCGTTTACCAATTCAATTTCGTTTTCATTTTATAACAATAAATTTTTGATTAAGCAACTGCATTTCATTGCTATCATTGTATTTAAGTTTTCATGCGATTATAATTTGATACAAATTTTCGTTTTAAATTCTCTATAACTAGTTAATTTCTTTCATGAGTTAATTACACAAATCTAGTAGCAATCGCTATAATTTTGTTCAAACCATATGTTTCTTTCCTGATTAAATTCGGAATTGGAACTAGAATTCGTGTACCCAAAGGATTTCCTTTATCGTCCATTAGAACCATGTTATTCGAGTCAAAGCGAGGTACAAATGGCTTCTGAAGTCGCACCAAGCCAACAACTACTCCTTTCTTTTTCTGTCCTTTTATTGCTACAATTACCTTAGTACCTAATTCAGCTATTCTGGGTTTTCTATAGATACCAATTATTTTTGGTGGTTTTCCACCAAGCATAGCTTCTTTACCGAGTGGACTGTTATCAACAACTCGCATAAATGTCCCAATACGTGCATGATTCAAGATTTGTGAAGTGCTGTTAGAATAAAAAAAATGCTTGTGAGCTGCAAATTTTTTAAATAGACATAATACTTTTCAAGTTTAATTGATACTTACTTAAAGTTTCGAGCATAATTTACTAACAAAGATATTCTATTCAATAGCCTAGAGTTTCCTGGAAATGACTGATTAAAAAAGACAAAGATAGATCCGATAAATAAGAGATTAAGTTTGAAGTTTCCATGATCAAAATTAACTTACCATAGTTTTCAAATTAGTTTTTAGCAAACATAAGCAACAATATAACAACAAATTAACTAAAATATTTAAAGTTGATTACAGAGAAAAAGTGTTTTGAAAAAACATGTTTCAGCTGATCTGAGTGAATGCTCCGCCTATTGATAGTTTGAAGAGAGCAAACAAAATTCTATTTGAACGAAGTCTTTTATGCTTATTTAATTACGAAGTGAACTTAATTTTAACTTTAAATTAAGCTTAATTTTAATTTCAGGTCAATTTAAGTATTTTGTCAACGTTTGTTTGATGAAAATTAACAATTTAATGAATTTTCAAATTTGCCGCATTATTTCTAAGTTGTTGTGTAGAGCCCTCTATCGTTTAATAAATGAACAACTTTTAATAACAAATTTTTTACATCTAAAGTCTTTATTGACCTTTATGTTTGTCAATTGTTTATTTGTTTATTTTAATTGATTAAATTTAATAAAGTAAAACTTTAAAATGAGATTTTCTCTCATTCGTAGATGCAGACGCTTTGATGCGTCAAAAATGTTCGATGAATCACCTGAAGAATTGGATAAAATGCGAAGACGTTATGAGTTGAGACAAAAACTTAAAACTGAATTCAATCGATTTTACTACAATCCTTATAATTCAGCATATGGTTGTGCTTATGTAAGTAAACTTTTTATTATGCATAATTTAAGTTAGTAAATATATAAATTTTTGTTTGTTCACACAATAGGTTGATCCACAATTTGAGAGATACTACGCTGCCAGATTTTATAGAATTGAATACTGGAAGCCTACTTTTGGTTCATTCATTAAATTTGTTGCTACAGTCTTTTTACCCTTTGCTGTCCTTACTAGGTTCTATCAGAAAGAAGAAGTAAGTGAAATTTAATTAATCAAGATGTTTTATTGATTATTGACATATCTTTTTTATTATTTTTCATTTTTTAGGATGACTATTGGGAGAAAACGCAAAGTGGTGAATTGAATTATAAAAATAGAAATATTTATAGTTTCTTATATTAAACAAATTCAAAAATGATAACATCTATTTGATTTTGCGCTAATTGTTAAGTAATTGAGATTTTTTAAACTATGGACAAATCACTCTCTTCTTCAGCTTCAGCTTAATCTCTAGCAACTAAAACCAAAACTCCTTTAAAATCATCTTCCATGGCTTAATTAAATTATATTTTTTAAATAAATTGGTAATACGGTTCTCGTTCAACGTTATACTCTTCCAATATTCCCTGGGTTATACGAGATATCAGTCGTACCTTAACGCACCGAGGCTCCGAAGATATTAAACTTGAAATAAATATTATTTGCCTAAAAAAACTACTTATACAGTGATCATTTCGATTCACAATATGCAATATGCTCCAAGTGAAAATATCATGAATATGAACTTGTATCTCGAATGGTGAAAACTAACCAAGCAAGAATATCTCATCAAATAGACAATTCTTACTAAAAGGTGTCTGTATTAAAATGTCTCGAGCACTAAAATATGAATGAGAGTTATTGGGCCAAGATAATAAACCCAACAATTATGGAACATTTTAGATAAATATTGCGTCAACGCCAAAGAGTAGGATATTACTCTTTGTTCAACATCATCTTTAGAAAGAAAATTCAATTAAAGATTTACAATTCAAATATCAAAACATTACTTTAGTTGAAACAAGTCAGAAAATTGTCCGAATTTTAAATTGATTTTTCTTTCTTAAGATGGTGTTGACGCAATTTTTATCAAAAATGTTCCTTATTTGTTGTTGGGTTTATTATCTTAGCCCATTCACATTCTAGTGCTCAAGACATTTTAATACAGACACCCTTTATTACATATTCATAAATTTTTGGTGCTTAAATATGTCACATCATTACTAATCCGCCAGCGTTCACCAATTCAATTTTGTTTTCATTTTATAGCAATAAATTTTTGATTAAGCAACTGCATTCATAGCTATCATGGTATTTAAGTTGTAAAAGAATATTTTACTTAAAATTTATTTATTTTAGTGATCAGGTTCAAAAGATATAAAGACATTTGTAATATTAAATCTTTGGAAGCTTTGATGCCTTGACAACAGGATTATTGAGAGCAATTAAACGCCTTCCTTCAGATTTGTAATCATGGCTACAATCGTGAGCCTCTGAGTAGCGATGTTGAGTGCAAAACATTTGACCACATCTGAAAATAGATTGAAGAGACAAAGAATTGAATAAGGATTCTTTAATTGATCACAGGATTCTTAAATGAGAAAAAACTGTCAAATTAACTTACCTACAGTCATAACGCGTTGCCAAACCAAGTTTTTTATTACAAGTGAAACAACGATTCTTCGATTTACTGGTCGATAATTTCGACTTTTTTTTGACAGGTGGAAGAGTTTTACTTTTACTCTTACTCAAGCTTATGGAATCTTTAGAAGTTTTGCTTCCACTTGGTTCATCTTTCACACCACTTTTAACTGGTCCCAGATCTTTGGTTGAATCCTTTCTTGACATAATAGGACTATTTAAATTAATTAAGGTCACCTTTTGTGTGGATTGTGATCCAATTTGATCCTTCAAATTGTTGACTTTATCAGGATAGGAGGGGAAATTGTGATCATTGTGGCAACAATTACCTAAACGAGTCATAGGAGTCGTTTTTGGTCTATCTTTTGAATAATTTCTCTCGATATTTAAAAATAATTCATTCTCATGATTAGTGGTTAATGACGGACCCAAATTGATATTTTTATTAATAGACCGTCGCACACTTTTGGCTGAATTACTTTTGCACTTGTGACTATAGTATTTCTTGTTGAATTGTTCAATCAATTTAGATTTACTTCGCCGTCGTTCTGTTTGCACTTCACAAGTATCGTTAATTTTCACAATGGGTTGTAAGGTTACTTTAGATGGCGACGATGATGAGACCAAAGGTGGAAAGTTTAGCTTGGACTTTACATCACGATTATAATCATAAGAAAATGATGATGATGAAGAGCCACTTAATGGTGACGATGGATCGAAAGTTGAATCTTTTTTAACATCCACAATTAATGGCAATTTGGTTGAATTGGTTTCAGGTAATTTTTTACATCTTTTCAAAGCCAAAGATTTCATTTTGCTCTGAATTTCTCTCATCTTAAATCGAAGAACATCATTTTCTTTCTGCCGCTGTTCATTTAACCTAGCAATATCAACTAAGCCAATTCTAATAGAGTCACCTTGATCAGCTAAAGTTTCATTGAATTTACCAAATGGATCAGCAGATCCTATACTAGAGCGATCTGTTCCCGTTGTACCGGTTGTTCGTTGACTTGAAGAATACATTCGTATTTCATTTCCATCCTGAAAAATGACAAACCCAGATTGTCTTAAATCACTTCTTTGATCACAACTATGATCATTGCTAGACGTTTCATTAACTGATTGAGCCTCTTGATCAAGATTAATTTCAGGTCCAACTTTACCATCGCTATAGTTTTCTGCTGGCAAATTGTGCCCAAAATTATTCAGAGGCCCACCACGTAGCTCCAAAACAAGTCTCAGTATTGCTCCAAATCCAATCCCATACTCTTCCAAGGTGAAGTCATCTTTCAACTCTTCACCCTGCCAGATTAGATGTTGCTGAGTCTAAATGTAAGGGACAAGAAGAGAGGAAGAATTAGATTTATGGATTCAAATAAATAATATTTTTATCATAAATTTGATAAAAAGGTTGAAAAAATAAACAGGAGAATCAACATGAAACATGAGGAGGATCGCCGTGTTTAAGGAAATCTCCAACAAATACAAAGCTTTCTGTTATTCTTACGTCCTTTCATTCAACTTAAATTTTTCCAAGCATATGAGAAGCTAATTCTGATTCTGTATAAATCTTAAAATTTCTTAAACCATAAATAACGACAATAAAAAGCAGTCTCTTAATCTATCAATTGTAAAAACGGTACAAGCTGTACAAACATCTATCTATGAATATACAGCAGTAAGCTAAAAAAGTCGAATGTTTTCTCCTAACATTTAATTCCTGACCAACATTAATTTTCGTTTGTTATTATACGGATCATGCAACCAAAAAGTCATTCAATTGAAAAATTCAATTTATTTGTTATTACCTGAATGCAAAGCGAAAAATAACAAAACGCAATTTAGAAGCAAAGTCAATAATAATCCATTTTGACTGCGTCCAATTTAAAATTGATAAACAATGAAAATGGTTAACAATCGACTACTTATTGTGTTGTAAGTTTGAACTGTAGCTAACAATTAAGTTAACAGTTAAAGCAATCTTTTGTTTCTTAGTTTATGTTTAGCTTTGTCTTAACTGTGTTTTAAATCAAACAGTTAACAATGACCAACGCCAATGTAAATAGACTGCTTTGGATAATGTTAACAAAGGTTTGTCAGTGAATATAGTCATTTTACTGATGAACAGCTTAAATTAGTTGATAATAGTCATTATATAAAGAGGTTTTAAACTTGTTCATCAATCAACTTTCACTCTTAGTTTACTCCCAATTTATTCTCCTCATCTTTTCGTGAGTTTATTTCAAACTTTTAGGAAGTTGACAAAGATGGGCTTGAACAGAAAACCTGAAGAAAAGCTGATCGAATCTAATTAAAATCGCTTTACTCCTTCACATCTTTTTTCTAAACTTTACTGTTTTTTCTCGCCATATCATCAATAAGTTATTTATATTGACATCACCCTCCTACTCTTTTGTATTATCATGGTATGAAATTAAATAACGGAGCGAAATGAGAATATGAAGATGTGCTAAATCAACATGAAAAAATGAGAAAAGGAATTTTAAAGGAGCAAAAAGATGAAAAATATCCATATAAACTGCTTCCTGTCATTCTCATCACTATCGTTCATCAACTAGATTGTTATTCACTCGTCAACCCGACCTATCATAAGATATAATTGTTCTCTGAATGATAATCATGCAATAGTGAAGTCTGCCATTTTCAGTATTTAACTAGGCTTAAAAGGCAGGTTTATTGGTTGGTTAACTTTTATCATTATCATCAATATCCAAAAATTTTAGAAGATCTATCAAAAAGAGTGAAAGAGGGTGGAGAGAAAAGAGTAAATTTACAAAGAAATATTAAGGAAAATTAAGGTAAAATCATTCTCCTTGAAATTCATGAAACATGAAGAAACCAATCTATCATACCGCTTATCCATATGCACATGAATATCAGAAACTTCCTTTCCAAATATTATAATCACACTGATCTAAATAACCTAATCGTGCCTACAACATTCGACTTTATCCTCTCACTCACTTTAGATGAACTTTTTTGCTTTTTCTCTCTTTTTCTAAGTTATTATTAAAACGATAATAGTAATAAACATAATGATAATGGTGATGGCGATGTTAGTGATGATGATTATGAGACACACAAGCATTAAAGGTTAAAGTAGAATAGTCACAAAACGGAAGTTTTTGCAGATGATCCATATTCTTCATCATTAGTCTTTTGTACTTCTCATTTCCAGGTTCCTCCCTTCAGTTTTACTCATCCAGATGAATATTTTTTAGCAAAAAAACAGTCAAAACTCACCACCAAAATACCTTCTTCTTGTTGCAGTTTCATCTTGAGACAATAAATTGTCTCTTGAGGTAATATCTGGATCTCAAAGGTTGTCCCGGAAAAGGTTTCCACATAGATGGGTATCTGGTGAACTGACCGATGTCCTCCAGTATACATCATGGATCCATAGTTTGTACGGATCCTGTCCATTTCTCTTCCCTCTTCTCTTCTTCTTCCTCTGGCTTCCTCTTCAATGACAATGCGATTATTAATCAGATCTTCCTCTTCTCGATCTTGTGCAGGAAAGTAACCATAATGGTTTAGGCTAGTTGAAGAATAACGAGATGGAATAGAGTCATCAGGAAAGAGTTGAAAATCTTGAATAGGTTGAGCAGAATGACAACCACTAGCCACTTCACTTAATCTACTTTCGATCAACCTTAGTTCTGTATTTGGAGTTGTAATCTCTGACTCTGTAAAGTCACTTTTTGTATCAACATTATTGTCCTTCTTTCTTTTCTTCTTTATATCAGCCTTGCTCTCAATATCTTGCTTAAACGGAAATTGAGTTTCCACTGGGCTGACTGTTGAGCCATTTGTTTCATCATTGTTATTTGATCGAACAACTTCTCTATAAATAGCTGGAGCCGAGGAACATTTCTCACTGGGTTCAACCTTTGTAATATCAGTGATAGTTGAGTTTTCTGTTAAAGACATACCCAATGGTGCTGAAGCGGAGGAAAGATTAGCAGGGGATTGGGCTATAACCGGGATTGAAGGTGATTTGATTAGAAAAGTTGATCCTATGGTTGTAACAGTCACCGATCCAGAGATTGGTTGCTGAATATGGAGAGGTGGCGAAGAAGAGGTTGGAGGTGAAATTGGCTGAGAAGTTGGCGACTGTAAGGGTGACGAAGATGAAGACGATGAAGGTGTATCTAACATATCCACAGCTGTTCAGAAAAGATGACAACGGTTTTGTAATTATAGATGACAGTAAATTGTTGAATGACAAAGTCACTTTAAATAAAATCATCATGGTCTTTAATACTAGTTTAATTGTAATTCCAAAGGCTCCTTATTTCTCAGCCGGATTAAAATTACAAGCGTCTTTGAGTTGGCCAACTGGTAACAGTAAATTTTACAAGCCAAAAAACGATTTTTACCAAGCAGGGACGATGACATTAACTGGCCATTTTCAACACAATTTGTTATTGTGATTGATTAGACTAAACTTAATATGAAAATAGGAAACAAATAATCACCAGCAAAATAGATTGAGCTACAAAAACAAAAATGAAGATGTTAACAAAAGGATTACGTTTTGACTCAAATCGTTTCTATGGTAATCACTTGTTACTGTTTCTTTATTTTTGTTTTTTTGGCATTGGGTTTACTTTTGATTTTAGTTTTTTTTTGTAATGAAAGTTCAATAAATCAATAATTGAATAGGCTAAATCGATAATGAGATCATCATTATTCTCGATGACTTTGAGTGGTTCCTTTGGTTTGAACAAAAGCGAAATCTATTCATGGATAGGTCAGCAAAACAAAAGGATAGAGCAATAAAGATGTTCATTTCTCTAACAACAATCCGCTTTTGGTAAATTGTTCAATGATCATCAATATGAGGGAACTCATGGTTCATATAGTGAGTTCAATGGTTGGTATTAAAGGTAATAAAAAAGTTTAACGTTTGAAGAGTTCAATAAAGTTTCTATAAACATAAGTCTTGTTGAACAAAATAACCATTCAGATTATTGGTACTGAAATATAACAGAAATGAATTTAGCTGGGCGAAAGAAAAAAGAAAGCAAAGTTCAGCAAATGAATAATATTCGAATTACTTCTTTGATAGGAAAATTAAGATCAAAACTGAACACTTACCTTGTAAGTCAAATATGTCAGTTCATTCAGTTTCATTTCCTCTTTGCATATTTTATAAAATCATGATTTACTATTTCCAGTCATCAAGAACCTATGACCGTTTGAATCAAAGTCTCAAAGAGAATGGTCACAAAAAGTATTCGACAAACTTTTTTCAATTGGAATCATTAAATAATGATAATGAAATTATTGAGGTGATTGAATAAGTCGAACTAGTCGTAATTTGAAAGCGAAGCAAAATCATTAGTAAAAACAACAGAAATTATTGATAATCTAAAAATAATTTGTTGTTTGTTTGAAATTTTTGGTAAAATTTAAAATAACCTGAACATCTATACTACATCTTTATGAAACCAGACAATTTAAAAAGACTGTTGTAAATCTATTCTGTCACAAAATTTCTGTGTAAAGCCAGAAGACTCGGACTATTAACTAATAAGGAAAGAAAACAAATTGAATAATTAACTTAACGAAGGTAATTGTTCCTGATAATTTTAGAGTCCGAGGGTTAAGATGTTCTTAAGCAATTGACAATTCTGATTCATCTTGTTAGCTCTCTTCAACTCACAGTATGAATTCAATTTGTTGGAAAAAAATAAAGACTTCACCGAAGGTTTTTACAAATTATGTGTGCCATGGCATCAAGATGTGTTATTAGTCTCAAAATGATAACCCAAAAGTCCCAAATTTTGTCATTAAACTGACTTGATGCTGGTTGCGAGTGGCTCTTCAATTTAAGACCTTTGGTCTTCATTGATTGTCTTTCCGATGCTATTATAAAACAGTAAAAGGCTGATGTTTTCATGTCAGAGGATAACTAACAACGAAATAATCAATTGTAAGGCAAGCAGGATAAGTGGCTGCTGAATTGTATTCAATTGTAATTGATTGAATGATTGAATTGATGGTCTAACTGGTTAGTTAATAAACCAACCAAGCATCAAGTCTCAATGCAATAATCAAAGTAAAGGAAAAGAATGCCGAACAGAAAGAGAAAGAAAGAAAAGGCAAGAATGATTATATTTTGTTTGTTGCAATTTATGAACCATACAGAAAAACAGTTAATTGCTAATGACATAGTAAATCAATGATTATACTTTATCCATTTCTGCCTTTTACTTCTTCTCTCTCTCTCAATCAGTTTAATTTTCATTTGCAAAAACAGCAGCCAGTTCATTTCCCATTGCCCATCAATATCACCTTATGCCTCTAATTTTTACAGCTCTGATGCCAAACTCAGTCCTTAACACCACCTCCAATCTCCCACTTTATTACCTAAACTAACGATTATTAATTTTACTTTTCTCACCCTACAGATCGATTCTCCTTCTAATTGATACAATATACAAAATAGCCTGGACTTGCCTTGAATTATAAAAACAAATGCCGATGACCAATGTGATTTACTCATGCAATCATTTGTAAATTAAGGTTGTGCCATGAGAATGTACTTTACATTGAGAATGTATTTATCAATTTACCTCAGTAAACTTGCAACCGAAAACTGTTACTATTAGTAATATTTCCATTATCAGTAGAAAAAATTCAAAACATTTGCCTTTTGTTGATCAAAGCCGTTAAAGTCCAATCTTTATCGAAATGGGTGACTCAATGTGGATAAAATTTCCGATTTAAAAGCCATTTTTTGAAGGATGATGGTTAAAAATCACTGCTATATTCACAACAGTTTTTCGATAATCTCATTGATGCTCTTAACAACATTACACAAGCCATTGGATTAGTATTGAATTGTAGCTGGAAAAGGACGCATTTTGGGATGTTTGTTACACGAAATGGAGGACAGAAGTAAACTTGCTTCAGAAATGGTTAGGAATCAACAAAAGAATTAACTTAAACAACAAGAAAGTTGGTTAAATTGATTGTATTCTCTTTTATCCAGTCTTTTATTTTTTTCAAATCATCTATTGATGTTCTTCACTTTTCCTTTTCAGTCTCTTAACCATTGGAAATTTAGCTCATTGGCAAAAGGGAAGAAAAGTTGAGATATTTTGCTCTTCCAGTCCATTAATTCGATAAATAGGGCGAGTTCGAAGAATTGGTGAAATGAAAGTGATGGTGATGATGAAGATGAAGCAGAGTGATCTTGTTTAGCGATTCAATGGTGATTACATGGAAACTACAATTTTATAACTGCAATCATTTATCTGAAAGTAGAGGAAAACAAAAGCATATATTGAAACTGTATTAACACAAGTAAATTGGTTGCTTGGCGATCACATAGCTTTTGAAATCGCGTATTTTTGTGTGTATTTTGTGAGTAACATCATCATAATCATCATTATCTTTCCTCCTATTGTTGTTGTCGTTATTGTCAACGGAGAGAGAGAGAGGAATAAAAAAGAACCCTTAATCGGTATTCAATTTAAATATAATTCACCCTGTAAAGTGTATTTCTGTAAAGGTCATTACTTTTGATGATGGTAACAAAGATCAACCTAATCTGGTCTAAATCAAAGCATTTACTGTTATTTAACTTAAATGACTGACGATTCAGAGTAAACTTTTTAACTATTAAATAACCTTTTATGTTTCTCTAAATTCACAATCAACTGGCAAAAATTGTTTAAAGCTGTAATAAAGAAAATCGCATCACAATATTATCCAATTGTGTTTGCAAAAAAATACAAAAACTTACCCACAAAATCCAAGTCTTTAAGCGCTAACCAGGTTTGAACTTGATTGAACTTTATCTTTTGCGATGCTCCAAAATATAATCAACATTCACAGTTTTAAAATTCATTTTGCGGTTTAAACATTGAAATAATTAACTCTTGCTTTTGCTTGCCTTGTTGACTGATACATAACATTGTAAGTGAAAAAAGTAAAACATTTACTTGGATTATCTCCAGCAGTAAATGAATTTATATTAACAAGCTGAAAATGAAAAGATGAAATGTTAAGAAGCAAAAAAAGTTAGCAAAATGGAAATATTTTTCAATGAAAGATGTTAATTTTATTTTAACTAATGGTTTATTGTAAACAAAAAACTAATGAATCAGTAATAAGCATGAACTAATTGACAGACTAATACATTGAATCTGCTAACAAGTGATATCTATTAACTTACAATTAACGGGAAAATTAACAGCAACAGAAGAGGTTAAAAATGTTCAGACGCAAGTTTATACAGAAACACAGAATGACATCAAGAAACTGGTAAACAAATATTCAACTGTTAATCATCTTTTTGCAGCCTTTTGCTAATAAGAATTGAGATAATTAACATCAAATTGTTAATCTATGAAAAGTTAAACTAATGGTGATAATTTTCGCTTGTAAATTGAAGTTCAATTATTGAACAAACTTGTGAAAATTTGTGAAAACATCTGATAAATTACTGGTTAGTTACAAATATCCACACTAGATGTCCCTGATAAAAAGTCAAATTTGATGATGATTTGAAGTAAATGTAATTTAATTAATTAATTATACTCTTTACCATCATCAACTTGGGAACTTGCACGTTTAACATAAGCATGACTGTGTACTTGAGTTAGGAGGATTGAAATCAGAGATGAAGAGGAGGTATAAGAGGAGGAGATAAATGAATAAATAGGGTGATATATACAAGAGAAATTTAATTAAAGTGATAAAATTACATTTAATCAATCATTAGTTATCCAATATATGTATAAAGAAACAAGACAATGGAGAAGCTCAGAACAATAATGTAACAATAGCATTTTAATGGTAATGATTTGATTTCTCAATGTCTATGTGTTAAACCTTTTTCTCATGGTGACTGCTACAATTAATTAATCTATTTTAATACCTTCATTAATAAATTATTACTACTAGGTTTAGTTGTTTAATAATGAATTTTTAAGAATAATTGTAGGGGAAAAATTAGCAATGATTCAACTTACCTTAATGAAAATCAGCTGATGAATTCCAGCGTATAAAACACGAAAAATGACACATGAAGAAATATTCAGCAGCAAACTTATTATATTACATTAGAAAATCATTATCGTGATTACTTTGATTGTTGTTCGCTGTTTTTATGTTAATCTTTATCCCTTCATCCAAATATTTAATCAGATTATGGTTCAATTTGTTGGGAAAACCAATCACAATTCTAAAATTGAAAATGAAAATCAAGAGGCAGTCAATACGAGTTATTTTTTAATTTGGTCTATATGTTTTGAATTTATTTGCATGTCAAGATGTGAATAGGAAAATTAAAAATGGTTGAATTAATTTGTTTATCGAGATTGTAATGACAAGACAAACCCTCAAATGTAAGCTTTATTTGTGGGCTTGAGATAACAATGATTATGACGCAAAGTGCAGTATGAAATGTGAAAGTTGAATTGTGCTTCAATATGATTATTTTTTTGTTAACCGTTTTTGTGTTTCTCTGTTGGTGGTGAATTAGCGGAAATTAATGGCCTCAATCATTGTATCAAGAAATCAACCGTTAATATGACAAAAAAACAAACTGGATCAAGGGGAAATACATAAGTGATATCATAGTTATTTTCAACTTAATTTACCAGGGGATAAAGATGGGATTCGAGATGGTGATTTGATTTGTAGCTGTAAGTACATTTTTTCCCTTTCAATGATTACTGAATTTTTACTAATGCTCATTATTTACTATCATTTCTTCTCCTTTTCATCATTATTTTCGAACCTAGCTTTTTCAATTTGAACACACACACACTAACAAAATAAAGACGGAGGACATCAGAATGATGCCTTTGTTCGACACACTATAATCAACAAAAAGTAAAAGTTAAACTGTCAACTAAAATAGGAATCTCTTCACAGTTGGACAGTATTGAACAAAACTCTATGGTTAAAATGAGTCTCTCAGCATCCCCATCGCCATCTTTTACATTACATCTTCTTTCTCTTGCATCGTGTAACAAGGAATGAAAGAAACACTCAATTCACAACGATAAACAATTCATCCAAATGAAACATTAACAACCAACAAGCCAAATCCAAAGCAAAGTATGTATCACTATCATCATCATCAGAAAGACTTATTTTTTTCTATTTGTTTGTTTTCTTACATTTTTATCTTACACTGATGAGAACTTTCTCTTCTACTTTTTACAGTAATAGGATTGCTCACTTATTCATTCATCCACTCATTCATTTACAGTCATGGTAGCATCATTTGATCTCTCATAAGGAGTTTACCATGTTGACCAAAAACCTTGTTACCTTAAATTAAGAAAGGAAACATTGGACTGGAAAAAGGGGGAGGAAAATCTAATGAAAGAATAGATAAAGAAGCCAAGAAAGGAGAGTGTTGATGATCATCACTAAGACCTTTACTCTTTCCTCTCCTTTACTCTCTGCTCATCAACTTCATCCTCACTATCACCATTTTCATCTTTTTCTTGTACTTCTTTACGGTCACATTAACATGGATCAGAGTTGCGTGTCTTTTTCAATAGACTTTTATCTGATTTTTTACATACACTCGACCTCATTATGTTGATCTAATGTACTCTTGCTTTTGACTTTTTTCTTCTCCTCATAGAAAAGGCAGACTGTAATAAAAACCAAAAAATGGAACCATTGGCACGTTGAAAGAAATGAGAACCAGATGATGAGAAGACGATGATGTTGTCAAGCTGATGACTTCTTATCGATGCTTGGTTGCAGCTCAACTACTTCTGTAGTCTTACATTTCTTCATAGCCAACATTTTCGTGGTTTTCACCTCACCTTAAAGCTTTTTACTCTCCTCTTCCTTGTTATTGAACCTAGCTGCTGTTGTTGTTACTTTGCTGCTGTCCAAATGTGACGTTGATAAATATCACTTATCATTCCTGGACGAAGTCTCTAAAATAACAGTGTGAGATATATTATCTCAGCACGCGCATTAAAATGATGTATGCTCCTTAATTTTGTTAAGTTAACCATCAGCTTACTGTATGGGAATGTTATATATACACTTGAATATCAACGCGTGTCTCACCTTATTCTCTTCATTTCTCTTCCTTCTTTCCTCCCACTCTCATCATCACCATCCTCTCTCAGTCTCTAATCTTTCACTAACTTTTGGATGAATGCACTTCGCTGTTTAAGGTTTAATATTCACAACGGGTGAACAAAATATCACTATTACCAGTGCTATTGATATAACCAAAAGAAGCAAGTAAAAAGCAGAAAGAAGCTGATGAGGTTACACTGAAAAGAGAGGAAGAAGAAAAAAAAACGATGAAGAAAATATAAAAGTTCATCTTTTCAGCATCAAATCCATTAAATAATTTTAGCTAGCTTACGCTAACAAACATCTTTCATAGCGAAACAATTTTTTCCTTTCAACTTTGAAAAGATCCTTTTACTTCTTTTTTTTCTTATTTCTCTTTCAGCATCATCATCTTAAATGGATATCATTTTAAACATTTTGATACGATAGCGTGCGATTGGCAATGTTGGTGGTATAATAATGATTTAGCCGTTAACTCGCAATCAAACTGAATATGAACTCACATTGTATACAGTAACAAAAGTATGTAATATTAATACATATAAATACAAACACGCACAATATCATTTCAAGGTTAATAATTTGAGATTTTTTTGTATAAATATGCTTATGTGAGTGTATTTATATAATAAATTTAATACAATGATGAGCAAGTTACTGAAAGAAATGATGATGATAAAGTCTTTCCATAGAAAGTGTTGCTATTTCTTATGTTTGTTTCTCTTCTTTTGTTTTTCAGCTTTTCATTCACAATTCCGCGTTCCTATGTTGGTGTGAAAATCATTTTGCTGTTGAATGTTGTTATGTTAGACAATAAGCGAAACAAAAAAACCAAAATAGCAGCAACAATAACCATGATGAAGATGATGATGATGGTAATGGTGAACAATTCATTCTCAATGTAATGAATTGTGGTTCATCGTCACGATTGAACATTACCTTTTCATTTAACTCGTAACCATTTATCAGTTACCATGTATGTATCATTATTTACTTTTTTTTCTTCATGGATGATGTTTTACACAGATATAAACCTGAACCAGACCTGATTTGACCTTTTCTTTTAGCATCTTTATATATAGATTTTTTTGCTAATATATCTTTCATCTTATTTTTTCAAGCTCACGGTGATTCTCATGTAAATTGACCTGGTACATTGATACCTTAAAAAAGGCTGTTTTGCCTGTTTACAATTTAACTGATGCTGCTTCTTGTGAATATATTTGTGTGTTGGCTCGCTGTTTGTTGTCCTCATTAACTTTTTGCTTGCCGTAATATGAATTAATGTGAAATAAACAGACATCTTGCAGCAAGTTACCAATTTCAGGGGAGATGATTAGGATGGAAAAGATGGGATCAAAAAAATGGTAAAAAAAGATGATTAAAGTTGGAGATTAAGTATGAGAAGCAAACAAAAAGCATTGGACAAGCAGTAACATCTTTAAACGAATCAATTCATCATCATCGTCATAATCATCATTATCGTCAGCATTACCATTTCTTAGGCACTTATTCATTACCTTATCAATTATACTGGATTCACAACAAATACGGTAGTTTTAATTTAATTGAACATTTCAGCTTTTTTTATTAATTGTTAATGTTTCAACTGTCACCTTTAATCCTTAAAAGTAATTTCTTAACTTTTTTATTCCCTACTTTTTTTCTCTTACCTCAACTTTAGTTTAATTTACTGGAATGACATTTACTTTAAGATGATATTATTTTTTGCTGCTACTTCTCATAGCGTTTACTGTGTAAAGTCGATACTTCATTGTGATATCAATACATCTGTAATCACATCTTCATCTTGGTTAACATGTTGGATAAGAGGAGGCAAAAAAAGAGTTTAGTTAAATTGCTGCAGCCTTTTCTAATATAATAATGTACATTTATACATTTATGTTCATTGATAATTGCTATTACCCAGAAAATTTAGTTGATTTTGACAGAAAGAAACTAAATTAAATTGCTCTGCAGTTGAAATGAAACTTGTTATTTTACTTTTCCTTTCTTACTCTCCTTGTCAGCAAAAGATACCTTTTTGATTTCTCCTTTTCATCCGCTCTCTATCTCTTTCTCTCTCACACTTTCTCCTTTTTTCTCTCCTTTCATCATGTCTTCTTATCTTTTAGATCCGATGTTAAAATAAAGGTTAACTTCAACTTGTCCTCGACAATCATTTTCAATACCATGGATCCATCAAGTTTGAGTTATGATCAAGAAATGATTAAATCACACTACAAAGTCTCTATGAAGCTTTAACATGGAAAACTCGACTCATCTTTCATCTTTCTTAGTCTTTTTTTCCGCTTTTTATCTTGCAACCAGAATAATGGAGCTCTGGATGTGAATTGATCCACATACAAAGCAAAGGAAAATATGATGATGGCAATAATGATAAGAGTAATGGTGATGCGACGATGACGATGACGCTGATAATAATGATGATATTGGAAGGTGAACAATTTTAAATTGGAAAGTAAAACGTTGCCTTCAAATCAAAATTAAATGGCAAAATGATTGGTTATTTTTTACAATGAGATTGTTAGCCTTTTTACCAAAAGGTTTACGAGTTGTACTTGTATCAGTACAACAGGTTATTATCGCAGAACATGGAATGAGAGAAAATTGAAACATTTTTAACCCTTTAAAATGGCATTAAAGTCATTCAATTCAGTTATGAGTTGAATCAGATTGGATTAAGAAACTTTCACCTGTTAAAAGGTTGTTATAATCATTTACTTCTGGAAACACAAACAAGTTTATCACAATTAGCTTGTCTCAAATTGTTGATCTTTTTACATTTCCACTCACTGGATATTAAATTGTTGATTATGTTTAACTTGATCTCAGTCTGTAAACCAGAAACTTGACTCAATCAGAGTTAAATCAATATTTGATCGTGGAACGTTTAGATGAAAATGTAAAACTATGATGTTGCTAGTAAATTGTTGATTGATGGATTAAATCTCTTGCTAATTAACAAAAACTGTCTGAGGTTTATCAACAATTAAATCCAGAATGGAATCAAATAACCAATTTACTTTCAAATCTACAATCAACAAAACGATACTAATGAATTAATAGCGATGGCAAAGCAACATAAAGTAAATAAACATATCAACTGACTAATGGAATCAAGTGAATTATCATTTGAATACTCTTGAATTGGTAACAATTAATTGACAAAGAAGCTTATCCTGGTTCAACTAAACAGCACAAATAAAAGATTAACAATCACAGCTTTTGATCCAATGGATACAATCAATCGTTGGGTTTATTTTCAGCCTTTTAAATTCAATCAATCAAACTTATTTGGAATCAATTATTAGTATTGACCTTTACAACCAATAACTGGAACACATTAGTGAAATGCTGTTCAAATCAGTTTAGCAATTTGATTCTTGATGCGGTGATTGATCGCAAATTGCAGCCATTTTCTTGAATCTGATTATGCTTTGGCTGAGAGTTTATTAACAGTAACAAACAAAAATGGTTTGACAATTCAAATTAACGTTGATGTGTGGCATTAATGGGAATCCTTGTGCTTATCAATTGATCAACTTTAATAATGAATTTATAATTTGATTACTTAACAACCATTAACATAAGATGAGCTGGAAACAGTTTCTGAACCAAACCACCAAATCAAACCTGAATCAACTCTTGAACATTATCTAACATTAAAATATGTCAAACTAAATTAAGCAAACCGTTGATGATGTACAGTAAAGGCTAACAATCAAAGTAAAATACAATAGCTATTAATGCTAGTCCATCAACCAAATTCATAATGAATCAACCTTAAAATCACCATAAAACTGCAAACCAAGATTTCTGATTATATTCCATTGTTAACAGATAAACTTTGAACTCTCCACACAATTGACCACTCATTGATTAGCCGTTTAATGTCTAAAGACCGTGAACAATTTAAAAAGCCATAATTAACAATTAATTAATTGAACAGTATGGACAAACATAAACAACTAAAAACTTCGATTTTACTAGGCCTTAGATTTTTGCTTAGCCTTTTTAACTTTATAATTGACCAACCTTAACTAATGAACATTGTAGCTCATTATTATAATTTATGTTCATTATTATATGACTATTTTGTTACCAAATCAGCTGTAAAGTGTTGGTTTTTGATTATGAACGTTATGCAACCTGTTTTTCAAGACGAGAGTTTTGTGCATGTTTTAGGTCTTAGTTCAGGCTTCAACTTGAACCTTAACATTAATGTTGAACTGATTTGCTTACCTTTTGCGCTTACTTGGCTTGTAAATTAAATAAATTCAAGTTGTTTTTGTTGCTAATTAACAAGATATAATTTAAATACCTTTATCTGCTTAAATATATACTAATATTATTATAAAAAATGAAATGTGTAATGTTTCTATGCATATTCATTCACTTGTAAGCTTTTCTTTGGTAACTTACCTTTTATTTTTGCGCAAAACTAAACTGGTTTTACACACTTTACTTCACTTTTAGCTAATTCACTCCGATAATTGTATTTCATCAAACTTATTAAGCCTAAGATGATGAACTTTAAATTATTCTGTTTATATGTGAATTGATTAAAAATATTCACAAGGTGACAGTAGACAAGTAATTAAATAACTTACCTTATTAAAATTAACTGTACCAGATTTGCATCGAAAGCAAAACAATGGATGCAAAAAATGAGACCAGAAAAACTGGTTAACAATGAGCCAGAAATTTTCATCATTCATTCTATCAAAATAATCATTTCTATTGAATATTATGATGGAATGAATCAAATGAATATAATCAAAATGAACATAGTTATCATGGTAAATTGTCAATTAATTGATAGACTAAAAGTGAATAAATAACACTTAAATGTAGCGCCTCTGAAAACAATTTTAACTGTTGATTTTTGATTGGTTCGTTTCTTGTAAAAAAATCATTCTAGAAGTCTAGTTTGTTGAGTCTTCAACGACTTAAAATGTAATTTAAATGTATTCTTATTAATTAACGATCAACTTTGGCAGTTTAGAGATCAATTAGAACACTATTTAACTGCGCAAATATTTATTCACATGGGAATTCTAGACTTAAACTGCTAATAGTTATTGGCCTTGTATATCTTGTGCTTCCAACCGCCTGTTTGGGACTTACCGTTTACTTTTATTTTGGATTATGTTTTGTTCTGATTAATCTTGATTGTGATGATCAACTTTAACTATTATCATGTGAGAAAGTGATTTACAAGTTCATGTCAGTTCACACACACACGCACATGCATACATACATACACAATCACACAAAAAAAGTGTCCTCACAAGCGGAAAGAAACCATTGATACTCATAGCCTGGTGATCATTGAATTGTTGCTGTTGTTACTGGTAATTGTAATGTCTTTGAGAATCACTGAAGTGTTTAATTCAACGACAGAATAAGCTATATTGATGGGACACAAGAATCAGTGAAAGAGATAGAGGAAGCAAAAAATGATAACAAGTGAAAGTAATGGTGACGACCTTAAAGCCATGGAACCACTCAAAATGAACTTAAACTTTGGATTCTTTCAATCTTGTAAAATCATGTGTGAGAGAAGAGAATGAATCACTTCTCTCATTGTATTAGTAGCTGAATAATGGTGAAAAAAATCCTTGACACTTTGTTTAATTCTTTTCTCTTCATCGTCATCATCTTATGCTCATCATTAATCTCTTTACTAACCGTGAGAGAAGGACAGAGAAAAAGAAAGAAGGCAATGGATTTAACTAACGATGCTAAATTCAAGAAAAAAGGTTGAATTGAAAATCTTCGGACTCATCTTCTGCCATCTTCATCATTTCTGCTCAATTTTATTGGGCTAATCCAATGATGATGATAAGTGTTTCAAAGTCAATCCAATGGGAAGCTGAATGATAATGAAAAAGCGGTTATCCACTCAATTGTTGAATGATTGCGAAGACAAATCAGCAATACCATGTATAATGTACTCAACTAAAGGAAAATCACTTAATTACGTGGGAATGTGATATAAAACATTGAAGGGTAGTTAACCATTGAAAGAATTGAAAAGCACTGTTGAAGATAAAGATGAAAACAGCCAAGGAAGATGGATAGAGAAACAGAGTTGAGGTCAATAGGGAATGAAGAAGGGCTCAAGTAGAATGTAAGCCTTTTTCATCCTTTATATTACCTCATAACCTTTTCAAGTGATTCTTGCAATGATAATGTTCTGGATAATGTTCAACCTGTTATCAGATTTTTTATCATCTCCATTTTCATCATTCTTTCATCTTCCTACACCATAAGAGATTCACTCATCTATCGCTAAAAAGTACAAAGTAATAAATGTATTCCAATGATTTATCTAAACATACAAATGCATTGCAAAATTTTAGCAGGAATGTTTATTTCAATATCTAAGCTATTAAGAATTGAAATAATTCATTAATTTTTTTAGTATTTGATTATGCTTATTATTTTCCCCGATATCAACTTGAAAATAAAAGGTGCTCTGTGAGTGGAGTCCGCAATTTTGAAGCTTAATTGCAATATCATTGCATTATTCAATTTAATTCTTTTAGAAAATTAGGTTAGATACAAAAATGAAGCTTAATAATTTCATTCGATTCATGAAAATATTTCTTTTTCTACTGAATACTAACAGGTCTAACTAACTAATACTGACTTCACTAACAGGTCGCTCTTTAATCTATTTATTTCTGCTATTCTCAATACAATGTTACGATAACAAACTCATGGTTAATGATTTGTAATCAATAATTACCATTCCGGTAACATGAAATTGATACAAATAAAGTTGAATTTTCACTGTTCAACAAAACTTACAAGCTATTTGATGTAATCAAATATTGAACTTGAATTGATTGACTAGATTTTCAGATAGTTGGAAATGAGCCATTTTAAGATGGTTGTTTCTACTCTTAAATAAAGCCTTTTGTCAGCAGTTAACTAATTATTTTGTACATTTGGTCTTTGATGAGTTGACTTTTTTCGTGTGTTCATCAACTGATTGGGAGGCTTAAATAGTAATCAACTAAAACCGGTTCACAAAGATTCATTAAGGTTCCATTGGAAGTTGTAATTTGGTTCAAGTCAAGTGTAACAATTGAGCCTCTCTGAGTTATATGCCGATGAGGAATTAGCGATAAATTGTTGATCTTGCAAGAAAAAGAAAATTGTTTGAAAAATTGTTCACAGTTAATCACAATTCCTAAGGAATTTACTCGACAATCAAAGTTGAATCCATTTTTCCTTTCCATTGTTTAAATGATTATCATGTAACCCAATGTTAGGCTAAAAGAAACAATTATCTCGACTTTATAATACATAACTATTAATATTGCGTTGGTTGTAATGTTGATCAAGACAAATTACAATTGTTATAATTTTGATTCTTGTTCTGAAAATGTTTCGTTGATTCATTTCAACAACCAGTGCGTGTTATATGTTTATTTGGTTTCGCCTAATGATTTCAGTTAATCATTTCGCCAAAGATGAAGATGAAGAGAAAGATAAATTAAGTATTTACATTGAATCACGAGACATTAAACATGAATTTGTTTGTTTGGCATTTAATATGAAGAAAAGAACGCGAATTAAGATTAACAAAATTATTATTATTTCACGTAGGAATGAGATGATGAGGAATAAACAGAGAACAATTAAATTGTAATAAAATGACTTACTACTTTGTTTAATTTTTCTTACGTAGTTTGTATGAAAATATATACAAGTTAAGAGATGGAGGGAGAGAGCGAGAAATGAAGACAGAGGAATGATTTGAGACTTTATCCTCCAGGAAGAGAGGGATGAGGATGAAACTGTAAGAAAGTGGAAGATGTTCAATGGTTGTTGTTTTCAAGGGAAAAGATGTCTTATTCAAGGGGAAAAGGCAGTGAAAATAAGGGTGAAAAGATGATTGAAATAGTGAGTCTGAAGGAAGATAGTAAGTGAGAAAGATGAGGACACTTCCTTTCGTTTTTATGATCAATTATGGAAGGCAAATGACGGAGAGAAAATGAGAATGGACAGAAAAAACTTTGACAATATTTTGTTTTCATCATTTTCTGCCGATTATTGTCTTTATTTGCTTCTGTTTTTTTTTCTCGTACCAAAATTCATCTTGAAAATGTAAATATTTAAAGATGATAGTGTTGATGAGACAAGGCAAGACACTAGAGATGATTGAAGTAAGAGATTGGACAAAATTAACGGCAAGTTGACGGTAAAATTGCAATTGCCAGGATTGCAAGACTTGAGAAGTTATGTTGAGTTATTGTGAATAATGGCAATCATGAACTAAAAAATGACGATTTCCTATTTCATTGAGATCTTTGCTAATTCCCGTTGAATATCCTTTCACTTGGACCATTTGATTTAAGCCTTTTTAGCTGTTCAAATTGTGACATTTATTCTTTTCGCAATTACAGTTTCAGTGTAACATCCAGATCAACATTTAGTTCAGCAGTTCTGAATCTTTACATGTTCATCCTTCCTTTGGTCTCTTCCAAAGTTGATTTACAAGTTGAAAGTTTTCACATAAATTATCTAATTCTTCTTTAATTAATCATAATCAGTATATCCTGGACAATCAATTTCATCACTGTTGTCCCAACAATCGGTAATATTGTTACACTTTTTCTCTATTGCAATACATGAAGTATTTTGTCCACAGTGAATTTCCTGTAAAAAGTAGAGCAAAATGTAAAAAAATAGATTAATATACGAGCTTAAACACAAAACAAGAATCAATGAGATGGAAAGTGTTAGAGAGGAAAGGAGGATGAAAAAAATGGATGAAGAAAACAGGAGAGAAAAAATCTATTAAATCTCATGAAACATCAAAGGTTTGCAGAACCATGCTGAGCTTGGAAATTGATCACATAAAATTCATTTGATTCAATATATAATGTACATGGTACAAGTTTTTTTTTGATAAACAGCCGATATAATTATTGTCAAGTAGGACAATTTTACTGAAAGGAAAAAACTGAAAATCATAGATCACTGTGAAAATAATAGACTAACACAGTCTCAACAGCTATCATTTTGTTCATTGATGGTGTCAGAAATAAATTCAAGTTGTTTCAAGACTAATGATGAAAATAGATGGTAAGACAGATTGAGAGAGGCACAGTAAAGAGACAAGAGAATGACGCAAAACAAGGAAAATTGAGACATTTAAATGTAAGGTATTCATGTAAAAAAAGTGACAGCAAAAAAACCGGAACAATTATCGACGAGCCCAATGTGACCGCATTCAGAGTAAAAAATTGTCGCTTTCACTGTCTCTGTATCTTCCTCCTCCCAGTCATTCTGCATCTTAACATCAATGAATGGTAAAAAAATGAGTCAACCTCTTGAGTTTGCCTCTTTCAGGATTTCCGTTGAAAAATAGCGAGTCCTTCAAGCTACAATAAATTAGTCCTACGCTTTTTTACTCCTCAACTTTGGGTCGCACGCTTACTTTTTGCTCCGAGTTCAAGAATGGATGAGAAACACGTAAAAAGGGAAATGTGAAGATGCAACATTTTTTAGGCCAAATAAGAATAAATTAAGCTAAAGGAAAGTTTAGCTTGATTAAGTGAAAGAGCCAAAAAAAATGATGGCCAAGAATTGAAAAATAACTTATGGACCATGGGGACAACTTTCGAGTAAAAATGGTGAAGAGGAGACGAGACAGGCAAAGAGGATGATGGATGCAAGCTTATTAAGTAGCATGTGACACTTTACTTGTCACCAATAAAATTTGAAAGTCAAGCCAGGCTGATCGTCGGGACAAGAAATAGTGGCAACAACAAGACATTTAAAAGCGATCAGGTCAAAAGTTATGGTTCTCAATTGACTTTTCCTCATCAAAATTGGATGAAAGAAGGGTAAGGTGGAGAAAGAGTGAGATGAAAAGTAAGACCAAGAGAGAAAGATGATAATGATTAGAGGAAGAGGGATTCAGATGAGTGAACATTTGAATAGCGCTATATCGTTTCTGTCATCTAGTTTAAGAGACAGAGAGAAGGAGAAGAGAGAAGAGGAGAAGCAGATGCCGTTTCCGGTCTCGTGCTTGAGAGGGAGAGGAAGAGAAGTTCAGAAGACAATAAAAAAGCTGGAGGGTATAAAAATAATGGTAATCATAATGATAATAATGATGATAATAATAATGCACTGTTTGGTATGAGGACAATAAGTTACACGCATACAATGATAATAATGATATTCAGTTGTTTCATTATGACCTTTAAAAATCGATAGTTAAAGTCTGTTGCCATTATTTTTGTCCCTCAGTCCATTCAGTATTTAATGATGAAACACGAGCGACACTCTAAATAAGGTTTGTATGTATATTTATAAAATTAACCATTTGTGAGGCTAAGATGAAGAAAAGTTTCCAGTTAAATGTGATTTGATATTTGTGTCAATCTGTGTTAAACAAAATGCAATAATAATTGGACTCAAGTTGACATCAAAAAAAGATGCAATGGATGTTAATCGTACTTTGATTATTGTGCTGTTATTTAGGATTGAAAATAAATGAGCTGAAGGTTTAAGAAAAGTCAAAACATCATGAGGAAAAATCAGGGAAAAATCAGAAGACATCGTTTTGATATTTGTCACAAAACTGAAAAAAACAAGACCATCTAATGGGTTCAATAAACAATACAGTGTTATTTGAAAACATTTTTCAAGACTTTTCTTCCTTTTTTTCATCCTTACATTAATACTTTTAGTATTTTGAATGAAAAGAGTTTCTCTCTTTCCATCTTCATCCTTATCATCTTCTTTTCCCCTGTTTGCTTTTCTTCTCTTATTCGGGATAAAAGATTCTGATCAAAAAAAACCTTAAGGGGAATGATCATGTGTTTGTATACAAAAGCTATACAATGATGCTGAGAAGAAAGTTGAATGTGATGAGAGAGGGAGAAAAGGTTGGAAGATGAAGATGAGAAGAGAAGAAAAAATCACTAGAAAAGCAAAAAAGTTTACCATTAGTCGGAATGGAGGGAAAAATAGTAAGAATAAAAATGAAGCTTGGAAAGGTTTTATTTGAGAAGAAAATTTTTCTCAGAATTGGCAGTAATTGGTTCAAAATGGATGACCTAGGTAACTGAAATAAATGGCATCAAAAGCTTATGAGGTTTGTTACTTGTCTTATGAAGCTGGTTACATCATCATCATAATCATCTGGTTTTACTGTTTCAATGTTAAGGGGAGGTTTGGGAAGAAGATGAAGAGAGGAGAAAGATGAGAAACAAGAAAATACCTTGATATCAAGACAAACCACAGAGACTAATGATTTGTCTATGCAATGAGCGTGAGGTATTACAACTGTAAGTCAACTTTGGAAGGAAAAAGTTGCCTTTTTTCTTGATAAATTCAGTATAAAAAATTGACGTGAAAAACGCATGAGAACACGTTTTTTATTCTTACTGATTTTCTGTGGAAAAGTTAAATTTTTTTTCATCGACTCCTAGAAATTATCATTTTTGTGTTGTTATTCAAAATAGCTTGCATAATGTGTCAGATTTACAGGGTAAACAGAGTGAGCTTTCACACAGTTTCTGAGTTATCTTCTGAAAGTCTTTTCTCTCTCTATTAACACTGAATATGATGAACGTTGTGAAAAGTCGTGAATCAAGATAAACATAATCTGAGAGTTATTGAGATGAAGGAGGAAGAAAAGTGAATAAGTTTGCACAGTAAGTTGTATATGTTCAAGTAAATTGAGTAAAAATGTATTATTTGCATGTGCAACTTCATTTTCAATCATAATTTTGTTTATTTGTTAGTGAGTAAACAAAATTAACTATGCAACAGTGGTAACTTCATAAAATTGCAAATTAACTCAATTATAGTAATTGTAAAAAGCTGGTGAACTTGATATGAATATATTGAATCCTTTGAGGAGAGAGAATGAAATAATTTACAATTTACTTGATGATAAAAATTAAAAATGAGGAAAATTTTTAATTATTTCTATTAATAATGAGATTTTAATTGACTATTTTTTTCGCATCGATTCAAATGAATAAATATTGGTTTGTAAATTAATGAAAATCAATTTGTAATTAGAGTAGAATTACAATAAAAAAAAACAAATTTCCCAAGAAATCAAAGTCATAGGAGTAAATGTTTAGTTAATTGCAATTGGCATTTTAATTAGTTGGCTAATGAAATTGAAAAACTGATACTGAGACAATCTTTGAAAGTATCATAATGAGAATGTAAAGTTTCAATTATGATAAAATTGAAAGGCGCTAAGGTAATTGCGGTTAATCTTGAAACTATCAGTTGAACTGGAAAGTCTTAGAATTTCATTTTCATGAAAATCCTAAAAATCTTACGGATTTTTATTCTCTTGAATAAAAAATGAACAATTAATCTTGTTGGAGGTTTTCTTTATCTTTTTCTTTGAGCATTATTTTTCTTCATTTTCTTCTTTGTATATTCATCATTATGGAATCAGTTTTGATTGTCTGTAAAGCATGGTAAAAGTATAAACAGAATAAATGAATTTCCGAGGCAGATTAAGAGGAGAAGAAGATGATGATGAAGAGAATGAGAAAGAAGTAAATAGGGAAAAGAGAACAATAAGTTGGAAAAGAAACGGAGATGAAAATTTTTCAAATCATTTCCTATTTGATATAATGCTAATAATAATAATATTAATAAAGGCTGAGAAAAACCATGAGATCCCAATGTGAATTGTATGAGAAGAAAAGATCAGATGGAGTATAAAAAGAGGTAAGCTTCAGCATTTGAGATCCGGTTTAAAGAATCATATTAATATATTGAATTTCAATGGAAAGCGCAAAATTAATAGTGAAAAATCATTTCAAATTTCATAACATTTTTTGGGTTAATTTTTTTGTTGTTGCTTATTTTTCCTTCACAAGAGGCAAATTTAATTTCCTGAAGCACACAATTATAACCATGAAATTTGCAAAAGGGTAAAATCTGTTCACCTTGCTATTTCAAGGCTCAGATAACTGACACTGTCAACAATTTAGATTAATAAGTGGTTTAAATTTGCTAAATTGACTTCCTAACATGGCGAGTATTCAGGATGATTCAGGTATTGTTGATGGATTTGTTGGTGGGGATTCACAATGAATCAAGATAACAGGATGTTTCTGTCTTTCAAAAAATTGGGCTTGACTAGTGCATTGAGTTGTTCATTAATAGTTGAAATCTATTCAAATAGATAATTGTGCATTTTTTTGTTGGATATTTAATTGTGGTTTGGTTTGTTTGATCAATGATGATACAAAAAGATGGGGAAAATGTTTGCAATTGATTTTTGTTCATCAATAACATTGATAAAAGTCAATGGAATGAATAACTGAATAAATGTATTTTATATGTTTATTAAGATAATCTTTTGATCACCAACGTTAATGCAAACACTTAACCAATTGGCATTCATTGAACTATTGACAATTGAATAGTTGACTGAATGTAAATCAATGCAATAGGTTTCAATCAATCATTTATATAATCTTGTCATAATTATTGGGTTTAAAATTAAACAACACATTGCAGCAACAATTAACAGTTGAAATGACAGGCAAATGTTTTGAAAAGTTGAAAATGATGAGATTATTATGAGAGAAAAATGTTCAACTGCAATTGAAATATTGTTGATTTGTTCATCAATCAACACATAAATTGGTATTAGCAGTGAAAAAATCAACTTAAAATGGTGGAAAAAAAGAGATAAAATGAGTGAAAAAGAAAGTTAAAGGTAAGATTGAAAAAAGAAACTGAATATGGATAAGAAAAAAATGATGAAAATGCTGCCAGATTGAGGTAATGATGTTGGAAATGATAATACTTTGATGATAACAATGCAAAAAAAGCATATGTGTCAATGTTACACAATGGACCATGAAAGTATATTCATAAACATGTTTAACCAGTCAAGTCCAAGGTTGATATTTTCATGATAGATGAGCATTTGCATTTAATTCTTGTGCTTTGATAATATTGATTCTGGATTACTTTTTGTTGCTCTGTTGTTGTCATAATGAATCAAAATAAAGTACAAACATGGAAAGATGATAAAATTGTTAGGTAATGGTAAAAGTTTGGATGCTTGAAAAGTGAATCAAGAATTATTGAAGGTAAAAAAATTGGTGGGAAAAATTTGTGATCTGATTTGAGTGAAAGGAAAAGTTGCAAAAAATTTGCAATCAAGAAAAATGGTGATCAAAAAGATACGGAAAGATCGTATATTAAAGGAGTGGTGAGGATGATAATGAAGAGATGGAAAGGACAGTGTACCCTCCCAAGATAAGGTCACAATGAAAATTGACGACAACTGAATGTTACAAGGAGGAGATATTATGATGATGACTAGAAGGATAAAAATGGCTCAACCATAAAACAAGGTCATTGATTTACAATGATGGACATCAATTAATTGATTGCTGTAACTCTTAATCAAAATAAAAGGCAGCAACAAAAAAGCCATAGACAAGAGGGACCAGTTAATGACCATTAAACACAAGACTGATGAGAATGAAAAGGCGAAATAAAGAGTGAGTTGAAGAGGATGGTGGTGATGATCATGATGATAAAGGTTAATAAGTTTCATCTCTGTCCTCAAATCCAGCTTGAATCTGTTAAAGTGCAAGAGATACACACCCCAAGATAGAGAGGGAAAAGATTATGTGTGAGATATCATCACTATGGAAGACACTCTTCTTCCTTTCCTCCTTCACTAATTATTATAATATGATGCAAAGAGTAACAATAAAAATGATAATAAAAATAATATATAATTTACAGTGAAAACCATCTTTCAGAGATTCATCTTAATTTGATTAACTTGAATAACAAACTTCAATTGTAGAGTTTTATCATTGCAGTTTTAATTGTATTGAAACTATTAAAATGCGAACGCCTTTACTTTCCCTGATTTTGTAGTCTATACAATAAATAATAACTCATAAGGCAGTGGAAACGATGGAATAATATGATGATAATAATGATGAAGTAGATAAGGTAAAAATTAGATGACGAGAGTTAAAGAAATATGAAGAAAAAAATGAAGCAAAGGTTAAGCAAAGGCTATCTTGAAAAGTTTGAGTGAAGAGGGGAAAAAGTCGTAAGAAGCTGAAGATGAAAAATAACAATAATGATAATGAAAGAGGAAGATAAAGGTCGGTCTGTAACAATCAAGACTAAACTCAATGTTTATGGACATGTTTTTATAGCCCGCCCGAAAATACTGCCAAAAAATGGCCCAAGATATAAAATACTCTCCACCCGAGTATTAAAGAGAGAGAGAGAGAGAGATGATGATGATGATGATGATGAAAATGTAAAGATGCTCAACAACTTTTTAGTGTAAGAGGATGATGAGGAGGAAAGAGACAAATGGTGAATAAAGCGATCCAGAAAAACAGCATAACAATATATACTGAAAGGGTATGGCTCAAGTCGGTTATTCATTGTGTTATTCACTGGGTTCACTGTAGTAGGCCAGGTCATATATAATAAATTGAAATGCTCAAAAAGTTAAGTCAATTTGATTATCAGTATGATGGGAAAGATGATAAATAATGTAAATACAAAGTTTGAACAAGGTAACTAAGGTAGTTTAGGGTATGAACCATCAAAGTCTATCGGATAGGTGAGAAGAAAGTTTAAATTGAAGAGAAGAACAAAATTTGAGTAAAATGTGAAGTTTGAAGGGATAAAGAAAGCAGATAAAACAAAGCAGATTGAACAATGTGCTTACATTCTGACAGTTTATTGACAAACAATAAATATTGTGAGGATAAGTTTGCAGTAAAGTTCAAGCATTATTGAGTTAAGATTTGCTTTTGCTTACAAAAAAATCAAAGTAAAGAGCAGCGCGTCTTAATTATTCTTGAAAAATTATTATGATGATAATGATGATGATGATGATGATAAAAGTACAAGAAAAAGGTTTGAAACGTTGTTTTTGAAAAGGCGAAAAAGTTTCAAAATAACAAGACAAGTTTTGTTAAAAGTTAACTTTTTACTCAAATTTGTGAAATTTTTACAAGCAATGATGATTTACTGGATAAAACCAATTGAGAAGTAGCAGCAAAAGCTAACAAATTTCAGAGTTTTTGAGCTAATTGATTGTTTACATTTGGTTCATCTCTTGAATTGTCTCGGAAAGAGCAACAGGAGATGATGAAGATGAGGATGCAGAGATGCATGAAGAGAAAGAGAAAAGACTAATAACAATAAGGATAATAAAATTTCCGCTGATTCAAACAATTTTTGTTATCATTAAATTGTTGTTATTGCAATTATTGAGTCTCAAGTTGAACTAGAGAGAGGGAAAGAAAATTGTTCAGATTCTTGGCAATGAATAATTCTTGGCCAGCGTCCATTTAAGGGTGAAGAAAAATTTCCCACTGAGTGTTAAAACATTCACCCGATGTAGTTAACTATATCATTGAGAGATTCATGATAATAAACATAATATAAATGAATAACGGCTATGAAATGCATGGAGTAAAGTCTTGTGAAATATTTCACCTTCCAATGTCTCAGATAACAAAGATATTTAGTTGCTTTTCATCTTGTTAGATATCTTCTTAAATCCTTTACAAAGGGAGACAGAAGATGGAAGAGAAAAAAAAGAATGAAAGGTTTCAATTTCCAAAAGCTCAGTTCCAGAATAATCTCAACGTAAACAGGCGATACTGCTTAATTAGCATCATGTTACTCGAAAAGATTATGTATATTGGTTAGTGAGTTGGTTTATTAATCTTACATGTAACATGATTGTTATATTTTCTTGAGCAATTTTTCTTGTTTTCACATTTCCAAAACATCAACTGAATTTGGGTTATCAATCAGAATTTTTTTCTCTCATCTTCTTTTTCTACACATGCATCAATAAACACATTGGTTTATGTCTGTCTAACGCTAAATTAGACCTTAATCATTATCTAAGTAATCAAGCTTACATAAATAGTAGTACTGCCTGCTAACAGAAATGAGGAATCTGATTTTCGATCGATTGGATTGTAAATATTATGAGATGAGAGAAAGATTAGGATGAGAAATGTAACAGAGATACCAACTGAATATTGATTAACTGCAAGAGTATTAAAAAGGTTGAAAGAATACACAAAATAAATATGGAAGATTGATAAATGATTAAAGCAGAAAATGTTAATGACTGGGAAATGAAAAGGATAAAAAGGGATTGGAATAAAGATGGAAAAGGTTAAAACTTACGTTTTCACCACAATCACAGTTTTTCTCGTCCGATGAATCAAAACAATTCATATGGCCATCACATCTTTTTGATAAAGGTATACATTGAGTATTTAAACACTGCCATTCACTTTCTAAACATTTATAAGTCTTTTCACAGACACAATCTTCAATTTGGAGAGATTGATGTTGAGATCGGGTTACTTTGATGCAATTAATATCATCAACTCTCCATTGGTTTAACTTATCATAACAATAACGAGTCCTTGAGTGAACTCTTTCTTCATCACAGGATCCTGATTCACCTTTACACGTTGGCCCCCAATCGGACCATTTTTCCCACTTATATTGATGGTGTTCAGGCTCCTCTGGATCACTTTCATCTGCATTTTGATCACCATCCACTTCAGATCCATCACTATTATCACTTGATGTGGTTGAACCAGTTTTACTAATTTTGGTCAGCTCAGTTCTAGTTGAACTTTTAAATTTAAAAAGTATTGTCCTTTCATCAATATCTAAACCGGTGAATACTCCATTCTTTTTGGCACTCATTAGGTTAAGGACTATCTCATTTAAAGAACAATTAACATCTCTATTAAAATGTAAAATTAAATCAACAATGATTCCATTTAAATTGTACAGTAGATTGTCTCCTTTTCTCACTGAGATGAGTTCCACTTTATCCAATTGAAGAGGTGCAAGTGACCGAGATAAGTTGATCGATAATTTAATCTGTAAAGCACGAAATTTCATTGGATTTTAGGATTTGGGCGTAAGTGAAAAAAGGTGATGGAATATGAGAGAGAAAAGGAGAGGAATAAAGGGGAGAAAGGTGAAAAGATGGAAAGAAAAGAACAATAAGAATTAGATTCGGCCGTGAATTAGGTGTATTCACTCAAAACGTAAATGGTCTTTACATGTTAGTTGAATTATTTCTAAACCAAGATGAAATCATGTTCACACTCGACCTTCTTACCTTTTCACTAATAAGCCAAGACAGCTTTTGAAAGGCATCACTAGTTCTATTTTTTAATTGACGACTGTACATTTTATTGCTAACTCTGAATTGAGCTTCGATAATTTTTCTCTCTTTAAGACGGTTATGATGGTTTCCATTTGAAGCAAGTTGACTTTTGAAACCATCTAATACGTTAACACAAAAGGAAAACAATGACAGGACCATCCATGATTCATGTAAATAAAATATAATAGAGAAAGGAATCTTAGTAAAATTGATAGCTAAAGAAATCATGCCGATTAATTATTAAGAAAGCTTACCAATAACGTATTCACTGGTATTTGGTAAATCACTTATTCTGGTTGAATTGTGTAAAGGAAAGTGTTTTGCAGAATCTCTGTTATTCCTATTATTGGTGTTAACAATATTGGAATTTTCTTGAGAGTTCAGCATATTCGTATTGCTTAAATCCATTGGACCAAGTTTGACTGCATTAGAATTGACAAGGAACACATCTGAAGATAATTAAAAAAATAGTTAAAATCAAATGAAGATAAGAAAATAATTAACAAGAGTGAGTTTTAAATTCGATATTTTCACTTACCTTTTTGCAAATGAATTACATGATAAACAGCCAGAAAGACGGCAATAAATAACACAGGGAATAGACATAAAAATATTAATCTTCTTTTAGCATTGAAACCACTAGATTCGACATCAACATGATGAATTTGGTCACTTTTAATATCTCCAGGGTTAAACTGTAAGAGAAATGAAAACAGAAAAGGTTAAACACAGAAAGAATGGAAAGAATGTTGAATCTGACAATTAATTAAATTGAACAAGAAACACACCATCATCAAGTTAACATTGTTGTGATTTCGTTGTCTATTTAAAGTTGCATGGTCATAATAAAGTGACCCACTGTGATGATCTAGAGGTGCCGATGAATAAGCCACTGTCCAAATTGGTGGTTTACAGGTTCGCTGATGTTGATGTTGATGATTATGATCGTGTTGAAGAGTACCACTGTGAATGTCTCTTGCTATAAACATGGTCTTAACATCTTTGTAAGAGTCAGATGAACGAGAGGAGGAAGAAGAACAGGATGGTAACGATAAATGGGAGTAAATTGTTGAGGATGAACAGGACATACCCCTGTGAAAATAGTCCCCCTCACCAAATAAAAGGAATTTGGTGTGAAATCAAAAAGAAGGGCAAAAATCCTTTAAGACGAGAGATTGAAAAAGGGTGAAATGGAAGTTTCAAATTTGAAGTTCAAGTATGTATGTAAAATCAATACGATCAAATTTTATCCAAATTTATCCATTACTGAAAGAATGATTATATCTGGATAATCCTTGGTAAACATTTACACACAATTGTCATCACAAAAGATAAAATAGTCGAAGAGAAAGCAAATGAAAATATCCTTTGTGTCGAAAGAAAAACTGCTGATAATCAGAAGCCAAACAGAAGATAGATAAATTCACTTCACATAAAAAGAGCAAAAAATTATTGGTATAATCCAAAGACACCCAAAATGTGAAAACTTAGGTACTAAAAACAACGATGGGTACAAAAGCGATGCTAGTATGAAGGTAAGCACATAAAAAAATCCAATAAAAAGTTGTTAGTGGAGTTGATGATTTAAATTTGAAACAATAATTTTCCCCTTTAACTATCTGCTATACAAGGTTATGAGTTGATGTGATTGACCAGAAAAGCAATGGTTAAACATTGTAGCAAGTAGTTTGGAAGCTGATGTAGATTTTGATGTTGGTAAGAAACATGTAACCAGCACAGGAAAAGAAGGTTGATTATTGTAAAGAAATATTCTAAACAACAGTATTACTAAAAAATATAAATATATTTATATAAATATCTGTGTACATGTATTGGAAGAAACAGATTTACTAAAAGTAAATTAGAAAACAAAGAAGAAAACAAAATTGTCAAAAAAGAGTCCAACAATCAACAAAAAACTGTTCAAGTAAACTTTTACCAAAGCTGTTGTTCACAATGTTCAAGTTTAACTGAAAGCTGACAACCAATAACAAAAACCTGATTCTTCAACAACTGCGCCTTCTCTTCTTGCTCCCTCACATCCTTTGCCCTTCTTTTTACCCCTAGCAACATCTTCTGGTCTTCTCTGTCTTTGTCCATAGCAACTCTGTCTATCTTGTCTCTCTTTCTTTCAGTTTCATCATTTTTTATCGTCTTTCCTTCGCATCTTTCTTTTCCTCTTTCTTATCTTTCTTATCTTCTGCTATCATTCTGATTTCTTATATTGAATCAGCATCTCGCTGTTAGTTTATCCGCTAAAAACCATGATAATGATTTGGTTATTTACGGTGAGTTTTTAGCTATTTATTTAGTTGCAAAGATGAGTCAAATTGTTTGACAAGATTGGAATGATAGTGTTAAGAAATCTGGGAAAGATTGATATGTATTTATGAACTTGAATGTCAACATTTAAAACTGTTTGCTCATATTTTAGGAAAAGCAGAAGATAAAACTTCGGCCGTTAAATAAATTTTGTGATTTTAAAAATTATTTAACTCCTTACTGGCAAGTTACAATATTTACTCGATCACAAAGCATTGCGATTTTAATTCTCTTTGTGCTACTATTCATGGATTCATTTCTTTGTTTCACTTGTTTTTTAGCTACTTTCTAATTAATTATATTTCACTTTTGCTCTGATATGTCTCATCTTCTTTCCCTTTCATACACATTAACATGATAATTTTCATCAGAATGTTCCCTTTCATTTCTGGTAATCTACATAAATAACAACTTGATTCCTAACATTAAAAGCCAAATCTTCGTTTTCCTTTTACCTTTTTTTACCTCCTTTGCTTCACTTCTATCAAGAGATTTAACATTTTTTCTTCTTTTACTTTCTCTTCTTCAGCCTGTGTTATTTTTAATATTACCTGTTGTATTCCATGACCGTTACCGTTGAATGAGGATCAAGGGAAAAAATATACTCATTTTTTGCCTTCAATGGTGACATTCTTGAAGCCAGTGAAAAGGAGAAAACAAAATAAACACATGAAAGGTAAAAGTCTTCGGATTGAAATAAAGGAAAGCCAACAATGAATAAGGTAAGAATAGTGAAGAAAAAAGAAAAAAAGGTTA
This sequence comes from Tetranychus piercei, assembly GCA_036759885.1. Classification (NCBI taxonomy): domain Eukaryota; kingdom Metazoa; phylum Arthropoda; class Arachnida; order Trombidiformes; family Tetranychidae; genus Tetranychus; species Tetranychus piercei. Next base: position 13,656,818 of record CM071879.1, on the reverse strand, counting down.
AAAGTAAAATCCCTATTGAGAAGTCCATTGATTCTTATTGTAATGTCAACTGGACTAGGTAAAAAGGTTAAACAACAAAAAAGGTCACTTAAAAATATTCAAGCCAAAAGCAAGGAAACCCCATAGAGCTTTCCGCTTCTCTCCCTCTCTTTTAAGCTGTTAGAGAGACACTTTTGTGTTTGTCAAAGTCCATTGGAATGACGAAAAGGATGACGACGATGAAAACCAAGCATAACAAGGGAAAAAAGTGCTAAGAAATGTTGAAATTAAATGCAAAAGAAAGAAAATTCAATTTGACCTAACCTTGTCTTTTTCTTTCCTCCTTTCTCTTCACTTTTTTTCTTTCACTCAATTGTCCTTCAATTGTATTTTATTAATACACAGTTTACCTTTTTTTCACCTTTAGCCCATCATTTATGCTTATTTAATGTACCATGTAGAAGAGCTTCTGATGCAGGATGACCTTAGTGAACAAGCAATATCCTACAAGTTTAGTGCCAAGGAAAAAAAGCCAAGCGATGGAAATAATACTTTTATTTACAAAGATATTCAATGTAGAAGCAGGTCAGAACATAAGGTATCACAATCAATGGAATTGATACATTGGCGTGAAAAATGGTTTCACAAAGAATGTTTCATATTCATCTTTTATGCCTTCCTTTTCTTTATTCATCTTCATCAACATCTTTTTACAATATATATTTCTTCGTTTTTTTCATATGAATAGTTACAACTTTTTATTATTATGTTTTATTATTGCTAATATTATTTCCTATTTCAATGCATATACATAACGTTAGTTTAGATACACACAGGAATAGTGAGAATACACATGATAATATCCACTATTGTAGCTATTATCAATTCCATGGTGACTATTTCTCTTCCTATGTTACCTTATACTTAATTTTGTATTTTTTATTCAACATCACATTATAACAAGGTAATTGATTTTCAATAGGAATATGTTACTTTATTGTTATTTACAAATTTGATTGTTACCATGTTTTTTCTCTCTTCTACGTTCTCTAAATAGTAATGATAATGATGATGGAAAAGAAGTTGATGATGAGGTTGCTTGATTGAGTCTGTTTTAAGGTCATAGACACTTGATTGTTATTAGATTTATATGTGATGCTAAGTTAGGCCAATTTAGCGTCAATTTTAAGGCCCGGTACAGAAACCATTTAACCGTGAAAATTTTGGGAATAAAAAACCTAAAATTTTGTTCACCATTAAACTTTATTAGCTTATTGTGTGTTCCTTGCTGCTTTAATTTTCACTATATACAGTATTGCTGCATTACACTGTATTACTCCATATTGATCAGTATTAGAACAGCAATTGGAAACACGCTTCACCAAACCTAATTTTCAGATATGAAATATAATAATAATAGTAATAGTAAAAATAATAATGAAGCAACAAAAAAATACCTTCAATTGTAATACTTGACTTACACATTGTTATTGTCTATTATGTTTCAGATACAGAGCATTGGAATTCAGGCGAAACAATCGACGAATAATCTTACATGTTAAAAAATGATGACCGGAAAAAAGATTATCTCGCTATTGAAATGGTAATTAGCCGAATTAAACTTTTCTTAAAAATGCGTTCCAACCTTTGCTCCTGTTAAATCAATTGAATCAACCTTTTTTCTTGTGATTTATGATTGATTTGTGTTTTATGAATGCAGGTTCAAACCAAGTTTGAAAGTTGGACCAACAATTAACGATTGTTTTTCGTTAACCTTGGCATTTTTGCCTCTTTCCAACTTCCACAATGAATTATCTTTCAATTATCATGATTCAAGATAATCTCTAATGTTGTTTACCAAACATGTGTATTTGCCAATATTTATCCAAATAACGTATTCATTTTATATTTTATTTTACATTATTGTTACAATACAATAACTACAATGATAATAATAATATAAATGAAAATGATAATAATATTAATAAAATGATAATAGTAATAATCAGAAGCTCTTGAGTTGGTAAGCGCATTAACCGCTGTAGGAATTAATCTTAAGACATTGTATGGAAGCAGAAAAAAGGCTAAACCAATTCATGGTTTTATAGGTTTATTAAGATGATAACATTTTCTTTTTTTTACAGGTTGATTTGACCAAGAAAGATTTGACCTGACCTACAATACTCTGTAAAATAACCAGATAATAAAATGAATATAAAACCACGATTAACCTTTAATCCCTTGGACAAGGTAAAAAGTGAAAGATATAAAAGCAAGGAAAGTGCAAGTTAACTGAAAAGGCGAAAAGCAAGATGTAAAGTCAAAAGGAGCCCATTGTTATCACCATTGAAGAAAAGACTAGCGAAAATGATGGAAATGATGAAGATGAAGAGGCAAATGTGAAGGAGGGAATGTAAAATACAAGTTATGATGTTAAGAAAAGGCTATACCAAGGACAAAGTTAAATTCATAAATTGATTAGATGAGTTGAGGTGGAGAAAAAAACTGGTCGAATGGACATCGCAATTCATCACTGATGAAGGAAAATAAGGATTGATGATTGCGAAGATGAAGAGTAAAAAGAGCAAAACTTGGTGAAGTCTTATGAAAATAGAGGAATGGTGAGACAAAAATAGACTAGATGATGAGTGTGAGTATAATTTTTTTGCTTGTTGATTTGCATAGTTGACAATCTTGAAGTTAAATGTTGTTTCCCATGAAAGTATATCATAGAAAACCTTTTGTATTAATATTGTTTCATTTTATTTATATTATTTGCTAGGACTTGAGGTTGGCAAATGGATAGTATGGCAAAGTTGCAAGTTTCAAGTGATCATCTCTTGAATCAACTGATTTTTTTTTCTCGCAGCAAAGGAAAACATGAAAAACTGATGATAATTTGATCAATTCTTGGAAAGGTGAATATGGTTGAATATAAAAGGTGAATTGACTCTGTCTGGTTTATAAGTTAATTCAGGGTTAATCAAGGTTATTACAACGTAATATCTTTACTCATGGCTACACTGGACAATACTATTGATATTTACTTATCTAATTGAAGTAGATTTTGTTTGTTTTTCGCTGATCATTTGTTGATCATCATAAAGTAAATATTGGACAGTCAAAATCAAATATTGAGTCCAAAAAGAGAGATAGAGATAGAAAGAGAACAATTTTTGCCAAGTTAACAAAAGCAATCAAAAGTGAATCACAATCAAATTGTGACCAATACTAAACCACTGGCAATCAAATAGACCAATTGATAGTAATTGAATAACTCTTATGAAAGTCATCGACAATATTTACCTAATTCTTGAGTGAACGATTAAAACGACTAAGTTTATTTTAATAACACTTCGAGAATCGGTGTGAATATTTTTTTATCCTAGAAACTGTCATTTTACTTAATATTTATCGCAACCCAGAATTGCTAGCTGAAACTGTTAAGATTAAATTAAATTATCTCTTAATTTATTCCAATTAAGATTGACATGAAATTGATACACTTATTGAATACATGAATCAGTAAATTTCTTTTTCTTTTTCTTTATACTTTGTACTTCTGATATTAATTGAATGAGTAACCACTCAATAGTTTTACTAATCATTTTTAGCTCAAATAATAGCCATTAGAAATAATTCAATTTCAATTCCAGCTCTTCTTACATCAGTATTAATAATAAGTGATCATCATCATCATTCAACTCTCCTTAATAAGTGATAATTTTCATCAACTTATTATTAGTTAATTAAGCTAAATTTATGTGCAACTGAAAAATTGCTTTGAGGTGAATTGTGCTAGTTGAAAATGGATGAGAAATAAAATTGTTGTTTTATTGGTTTGATTAAATTTAATTGGTTAATCACGAATTAACTTTCACCGTTAACTTTTTTTTATTGTGGTTAACACCTTAAGACAACAATCAACCTGAATTTACAATTTAATTTACTCAACACATTCACACAAAACACCTTACAAAGGATTTGCATTGTAAATTTTGCTTGCAAATTGTCTTGTCAATCTAAAAGGTATTAAACTTGATTTTGATTTTAACAATTTTTTTCTTCTCTTTTTTTCAGTGAAAAAATCTTGAACCAGAATAACAAAATTCAACCTGCCAATCAGTTAATTGTTAATCACGATGACGTGATTATGATGCATCAAGTAAAGCCAAAGCTGATTTCATTTCGTGATTAACAATTTTGTATCTTTTTGCTGTTCATTAATCAATATTAACGTTACAATGTCAACTTTAATAGAGGTTAATAAAGATGGCGAGAACAACATGAAGTTTGATGAACAAATGATGAAGAGCCCAGAGATAAAAGGAACCCCCAATACGTTTAATGCAACCTCAAAGATTGAAATGTTTTCCGTACATTTTGCATTCTTTATTTCAAAATTGTTTGAAGCTGATGTCTTATATTTAAAATCATTATGGCATCAAAATGGAAGGCGACAGAAAAGAGTATTATTCATGGTGCATGGTGGAGCAAATGAGTTAAATCGGAAATTTTACTTTTACAATCAAACAATGAATCGTTTCTAAAAAGTGAATTCATTGTTAGTTTCACTTTTATTTAGTTGAATGTGATAAATGGGAAGCAAGACCATCAACAGGAACAACAAAATACATTAATAAATCATATGTTTTTACATGATACAATTTGGATGGAAGACATTTTTATCTGATGAAATTTTCATCATTTAACTTGCCTTGTTACTCAGCCTTGAGGCCTTTTTTATTTCACCATTCATTCCATTCATGTTTTTCAATTTTTCAAGCTTCCATTTTTCTTGCTTATTCATTATTAGTATTCAAATTGCTATTCAAATTGTAGCCAATATTATCATTTGATGATAATGGAGATGATTAATTAGTTTTATTTTGTCAAAGTAACTCTCTGTAAAGAATTAACTTTTAATGCTTAATTGATGTATTGAATCTCAACTAATGAAACACCAACTTTAATGTTAAAATCAGTGAAATCTTTCAAAATAGCAGTGAAATTTAATTCAATTCTGATTTTGTATCAATACCTTGTTATTCATTACATTATATTTACTCTAAGAAAGCTGTAAGTTGAAAATCTTGGAGTTTACTCAACGTTGAAAATTCGATTAATTTTGAGCAAATGAAGTTTACTTGTCCTATTTATAATGATTTAATTGCTAAATGTGTGAAATGTTGCTTGAATTAGTGACTAAATTTTAAACTTATAATAGATTCAATTCCAATGAAAAAATAACAAAATAAATGAAAACAAATTAAGTTCAGTTTACCACTCACAGTGAATCGATAAATCAAAAAGAGGTAAACATTTGACGTGTAATTATTAATAAGACAGAAATATCGACTAATCAAGAGGACAAAATCATCTTGAGCATTTATCCTGAAAATATAATATATATTTTGTGACTAGAATCGAGAAGAAATTTTTTGTTTTCAAAAAAAACGATAACATGTTTTGCGGTTTTTGTAACTAATCAAGTATAATCAAGTATTGACCTTTATTAATACAATCGTCTTAGCTTGATGAGTAAATGATTAGGATAAATTGTAACCTTAGTAGACTGGTAATAAGCTGATTCCTTGCTAACCAAATCTGCTCAAATTTAGATTGGATTAATAAGTGAGAGAAGAAAAATAATACAAATTGAATTGAACAAAATGCGGATGATGAAAATGAAGAAGCCAAACAGTTTCATAAACATGTTTCTCCGAGATGATGATGATGAGACTTATGTTTCTACCAAATTATATTAGAACCTTAAAGTGGAAATGAAAATTGAAAAAATAGCAACTCAAATAACCCAAAGTATTAAGATAAATAGGATTAAGCAAGCTTGAAATTGATTCATCGGTGGTCTCTGGTTAGGTTGTTTTTATCAAGAGGCAAGGGGTCACCCTGTTGCCCCGGAAGGCTAAGCTAAGGAGGATGAGGATGAGGTTGATAGTGGAGATAAGGATAAACTGAAGGAGGCAAAATGATGAACTCCGACTGAGTTTGGTCAAAAGCCTACCTGATACTCTCGCTGGGACTTGTAAGTGCGACCTCGTCTTTATCATCATTAAAACATCCCAAACTGTATTCCAATAAATCCTCATTTTCATTTTACCTCAGCCCTATCTTCATCTTCATCTTAAAGTCCACACGAATAAATCTTTAAGCCTAATAGAGTCACCATCATGAGAGCCTTTCGTCTGTAAAATAATTTCACATTCATCATTATTTATTAGTTATTACATTCATTACCAGTAAGGCCAAGTAAGATGAATCTTTCAACCTAACATCGCAACTCTTCCCATCAAACACACCATACAATGAGGGTCTTCTTTACGTAGTAAAAGTCGCTTCTTTATCAACATCTTTACCATCATTTCCATGAATATTTCCATCCTCATTCCAATCCTCATGTTGTGATGAAATAAAAACAAAAATGACTTGACATCTAAACAAATTCAATAAACATTTGATTGCAACTACTTAACTACATTTACTTATTAATATTTAAAAAGCAAACTTAATGTTATTGATTAGCTAAATTACTAAGACTCAACTTTTTTTGAAAATCAAAGCTTTCACCTTAATCTGGATCCATTTGATTAACAGTCATCGTAAAAGTTGCATTAAAATTATCATTCATCTTTTTTGTTCATCTTCATCTTTTGATTAATGAAACTCACTTCTGAAAAGGCCGAGTCAAAAATAAACTGCAAAAAGAGTAAAACTTTTTTTCAGGTAAAAAATGATCAAACGCTGAATCTTATTTTTACCTTCAACCATAAGGTTCACTATCAATAACATAATTTGTTGCCTTTATCAGTTCAAATATCACAAATCTTGAAGCTAAAAGTGCGTTATTTTAAACGTTAATATTACATTAATTCAATGATTTAATCAATTGAGTTGGCGTAACTTTATTACAAGCAAGCAGCAATTCATTTGATAATTTAATAGCTGTAATCATCAATCATAAGTTTTGACTTTTTTCAATGTTAACACAAGTTTAACATTTTCACATTGAATGTTGATGAATCATGAGAAACCCAACTCTTTCAAAGTTGACCAAAAATAACAGATTTTCAGAGAACGGCCATCAAATGGAATCAATAATCATTGATTAGCATGAAGAATCGTTTTCTGTTTCATTTGTTCCTTACCTTTTCTGATTACTCTTTTACCTTCAACTCCTTTAGGCTCTTCTGTGGTGGACTGTTGAGCCTGGTTTAATTGTTTGCTTAACTAACATTGTAACGTTAAACAGTTAACTCAATCAAGTTAATCAACTTGATCAACTGTTTTTGTTGGGCAAACAAAACAAAAACTTACGATTTCTTTTTACTTTTTGTATTATGAGCGTTCCTTTGCTAAATCCCAATATCATGGAAGAAGAAGAAGAAAGATATCATTCATTTTCATTCCAATCATCATCATCATCAACATCATTATCATCATTTCTCATTCCATTCATTTTATCCACTTGACCATCCTCATCTTGGCCAACAAAGAGTATCCAATTGAATAAAACTACTTGATTTAATTGTCTCTCACATAGTTATTTGTAATCAGACAAAAAGTGAAACTCTCAGAGGAATTGATGGAAATGAAATAAAAGAATCAAAAATGATGATGAAAAGTGATGATAATGAAGGACAAAAGATGACCGACAATAAGACTAAGATGGAAACAAAGGATGCACTGAATGACCATCTTAATAGCAATCCGATCAAAAATAATATTGATTAAGCTTAAATATCGACATTTATCGATCATCAAGTGAACAAGAAAATAATCTAGAGAATCTCAAGTTACAATCTTTTTTAGATCAAAACTTGAGCACAGTTTAGGCTTTAAAATTCTGGAAATTCATGAAAATTATTCAAGAATGAGATTCAATTTTAGAATCTCAAAAACACTAGAGTTTTGAAATCTGGCAAAAAACTCAATTCTTGTCCTTCTAAACAAACTATTTAGGCCAAGCTTCTTGATAGAGCTCAACTTGTTAACTTCATAAATCATGAGCTTTTTGTTTTCACGGAAATGTTTCTTTTCAATTTACCAATTAATTTGTGAACAAATTGCTTTTTAATCAATTTAATTAAACAAATTGTCCAGCAAATCTTGACTGGAAAAGCAATTCGGAATAAATTTAGGTTTGCAAGTCTTTATGGTTTTACTTTTAACCCATTTACTGTTCATTGTTTTTTACCTCAACATTTACTGAAACCAACTTACAGTTTGTTGACAATTATCATTCATGATTAAACCAGTTAATTTGTTTTAAATCACTTCACCTTTTCTCTGTAAATCTAATTACTAATTATCAGTAATAATGAGTTTGCCAAGTGAATCTTGAATGTTTGCTGGAAATGCGTTTTGCAACTTTCAACTGTTTTACAGCAAAAATCTGATTATAATGCTCATCTACCTTGATCATGTAAACTCATTAAGTTATTGTTATTACTAGCAAATTTGGAACACAATTAGTCAAGTAAATTGTTTTCAAAGCAAAAAACATTGTCAGCGAAGTGATTTTTTATTCTCATGTTTTCACGACAATTCAATTAACTCGTCATTAACATCTTAATGATGATCAGATTAACTGTCCCTTTATGCTTTAATCCGTTCAACATGAAAATGATATCAATTTTTCAGATTTACTTCAGTCTCTAATCTTGATCGGATGCTTTTCAAGTTGCTCATTATTTTGCATTTTCATTCCAATTAATCTTTTCTTTCGTTTCAATTGCTTTCTATTTACTGATTCAGTTAGACTTTATTATTAACTCAACAATATTTAATTCAGATTTTAGGTTTGCCTCTTCTTGTGAACCAATTTTCATGTTGAATTGAGTGTAAAATTGAGAAAAATGAAACTCTTTTTTTGCCAAACTTGAAAATGATGAGTAAAAATGATAACTTTTTGCAAATCTTTTATTCAGAAAATGAAATCTGATAAACATTTAAGGTTGACTGATTATTTTACTTCAAATTAATTGTTATTTATCAAGTAAATAGAGTAAAATTGATTTATCCTTTTCTCATTTTTAATATCATTTGTTGGATGGAAAAAAGTGAAAACATAAAACGATTCAACTTGATTGTGTATTGCATCAAGTGATTACAATGATTCAATTGTTGAGTTTAAATTTCCATTGGAAAATAATCACTTCGGCTTGAATTGAGAAAAAAAATGAACGGAAAAATGATTTATCTGTTTGTGAAGAAAATTTGGCAGTTCAATTGACCATGATGTTGATGGGAAAAGATGAGAAGGAGAATGTATAAGTGTCACCAATTTAGCTTTTGACAAACTATTTACAATTTAAATTGTTGGACAATTTAATTTCTGTTTTCCCTCAAATTTACTAACCAATTCAATTTGTCCCTCTGGTGACATATTTCATTGAATTTACCGTTGGGAGATGAAGATGAACAGAATGAGCAAGAAGACCATGAGAAGCAAGAAATTTGTAATCTTTTTTAGACTGTTTGGTTGGAGAGAAGATGATGAGGAAATGTAAAGATGCAAAGTTTAAGGCTTCGATTGAATGTGCAAAGGGAAAGATGAAGATGAATGATGATTATGATGATGAAAAAGATGAGAAGCTGATTGAAAGTCACAAGAGATTTTTCAAGATGGAAACAAGAGGAAAAACAAAGAGCATGGAAGATGGGAATAAGAAGAGATGAAGAAAAAAAATGGTGATCGTGATTGGAATGGTTCATTGGAATGATAATATCATGTCAAAATATGTTCCTAATGGATTTCAGTCTCACCCGTCTCACAAGTTTCATCAGTCTCATCTTCACCATCATCTTTCCATTTTACTTTTTACTTCCCAAATGAAACAAAGTAAATATCAAATGAGGAAAAACCGGAACAAAAGACTAATCAATGGTTGAGTTTTCGATACACTTTTGTCAATAAAATGATCAATTGTATAGTTTACAATGATCTGCCTCTGGATGGCATTTTTGATGGGACGAGAGTGACTTTGTTGGGTTGAAAAAACATCTCATAAGGTCTAACAGATGCAACGTGAAAAAGATAATGATGAAAATGTAAATTTTTTACGTAAAAAGACTATTTGTAAGTTTTTTATGATCCGACGAGAGTTACTTTGCTGGGTTGAAAAGGACGTCTCTTAAGGCTTCAATGTATTTGCTCTTGTCTCATTATTACACAAAGCTGAGTCATTTCACAGGTTGAATACTTTTCATTTTAACATCATTTTCAGACTTTTGAATTATCTTCATTCTATTCATCCTATTCATCTCGATCATCTTCACCATCATCAAAATAATCGTCATCTTTATCCTCTTCATCTTGATGGGTCAAAAAGACTGTTTTTACCATTACATTTGATGACTTGAACAATTGAACTTCTTTTTTTTGGTTGACGCAGCACCAAACCTAAAAGCTTATTTATTTCATCTACAGCAACACAAAAATCGATATGCAATTTATTTTAACAATTTAATCAAGTCACATATGTAAAGGGCAAATGTTACATTATAATGAGGGAAAAGTGAAAGGAAATAACAATTTATAATGTGAAACTGGGATAACAACAGGGCCAAGATGCTTCACCGCCAAAGAAGCTAAAATAATACTTAATCAAGTCAACTTAAATTGATTCCCTTTGACGAGAAATGATTAAAGCTGAAATAAAGAGAGAAAGAAGAAGAAATAGAAGAAGAAATCAAATGAAATTAATTTAGTTAGTTATTTAGTTGACTTATTAAATCACTTGACACTTGATGGTGAGTCAACCTGGAGTTTGTCAGCACCATTATCATCGGTTGATATACACTTCAAGTTATTGTCATCCATATTTTGCTCAAATCAAATATACTTTTATCCTTTTAAATCTCTCAGCAAAATTGCAACTTCATTTTTTAATTGCAGCTAAACATTACAGTCATAATTTCAATCCTCAATTGGCTGTTGATTTGGTGTCTTTACATGGTTAAATTAACCTTCATCATCTGATTATCTGAGAAATGGTGAAAAGAAGCAAAAAGGTTATTCAGTTTGTGTCTAACTTTTCAATTTTTTGGTTCAACTTTTCACCCTTAGGTTCAATTCAATCTCGCAAAGTGTCAAAAAAGTGTCCAAAAAATGAAAAAATAAAAACTCAAGATGAACCGAAAGACTATGATTATGATTACAATTTAATATTACCTTTAAGGTTGACATTACCTTAAAGGCAAATATAGATAACTTTTGTTTGAACCATTTGAAAGTATTTCATTAAAAATGCAACCTTTCATCTTTGTTCAATCTAAATACTGAAGCTTTTTTCATACAACATTAATTGTTCAATTTAAAGTTAACAATTGAACACAATTTTGAACCATTTGTTAATATTAAATGACTTAATGATAATCACAGTTAATGGAAACAAATGTGCAAATATTGTCAAAATCAAAATGTTCAATCAAAATTCTTGCTACATCTTTACGATAATCAGAATAAATAGTAATCATAACAGATTGACAATCCTTAATTAATGATATTCAATCAGCTAAAGATGACTAAATGAGATAATAATTTGAAGGGAAAAGACTGGAAACCCTGAGACACAAACTAGATTCAGCTCAACGTATTAATCTTGAGTGCTAATCATAAGTTGATCATTCTTAAGATACAATGATTAACCCTAATTGTGAGAAGTATCAAAAATTAATGAACCTAAGGTAAAGATGAAACCATAAACAGTAGCAATCGTTTTTAATCCTAATTCCTGGCCAATCCAATAAATCCAACGTGACTTTGGACTTGATGTATGAATATGGATTAGCGTCAGATATGTTCATTTATATCTCCAATAATAACTCAATATTTGAAAATGTCAGTTTCAAAAGGTAAAATATTGTTCCATGATCAAAGCTGCAAACCTGAAAACGTTGAAAGATCAAGAAAAAATATATATATATATTAATATAACCTGAGGCATAAAAAAGTCTCATAAGACATAAATATATGGATAAATATAATATAAAAAATGTTTCACTCACCGTAGGAGAATTGCGATAATTTTAAGGTAAAAAAAACAAGAAATATCTTGATGTGTGTTATGATAATGAGGATAATGTATTAATATATGAATACACAAAAAGATATATAAATTGATTAGAAGGTGAAAACAAAGTTGCCAGAGTCAAAATCCTACGTTATTATTACCTTTTTGGGTAAGTTGCTTGTTACTGTTGTTTAAATAATTTGAACAAGTGAAAAGATATATTAATATCATCATAAATCTCATTGGTAAACATTGTGAATGATAGTGCATAGCCTTACAGGCAAATTGATTGTTATTAAGATGAAGACTTTTTTACTTACCTGTGACTTGTTCCTCTTCCTCTTCGTCTTGATCATCCATCAGAATCTTCAAGTAACATGAGCTTGAGCTGCAAAAATTTGAAAAGAGCTGAGTACAAAATAATGATAATAATAATAAAAAAGAGAAGAGAAAAGCAAATATTCAAGTTAAAAGATGAAGAGACTGAAGAGGAGGTAAAAGATGAGAAAGCAATAAAATTGAATTAGAATTCAATTTATTGTATTTCATTCTGTTTTCACCATTAATTTTAAAACTGAACATACAAGTGCAATAATTTATAATGTTACTGTTAGTGCTGTTGTTGTTCAGATCAATATGAGAGTATCAACATTTAACAATCATAAATTGAAGATGAGAATGATGAGTGAGAGAATGCACTAAGAGATCACTCTTTTTTTGAAAAAAATGAAGAAAGTATCACTTTAAAATTGAAGGAAAAAAACGACACCAAAAAGGTCTTTTTTCCTTGATTCTTGATTATTATGTTAAGATGATTGAAAGGATCTTAATTTTATCATAACTTTAGAAGATTCATGATGATGTCTTCATATATCTGAGTGTGTGGCTGTGTTTGTTCAATCTGAAAGTTGTGATCAAATGAATAGCCCAAATGATGATGGTTCATAGACAATTTGATGTTTTTTTTCAATTTTTTTCTCGCTTTTTCCTTTCCTTTTTTGGCTTTGCTTTTGCTTCAAATGGCAAGATAACTGAAGATGCTTTGGGTGAGGAGGAAAACAATAATGATAATATCTGCAGATAGTTTTATAATATCTTTGATATTTTTTTCTGCTTCATATATGAAAAGTTGAGATATTGCATGGAGAGAGAAAAAAGTTGAGAGTTTATCGATTTCTCATCATCAGCATCTTTCCTCTCTTCCCATTATCATCACAAGTTATTATATTTCTCTCTCCTCTCTCTCCCTGTGTTTCTTGTTTTCAATTGAATCTCATGTTTCATCTATGAAGTGACTTTTCAGCAAAAAAGAGAGAAAAGAGAAAATGAAACTAAACGAGAAAGGAAAAAACAAAATTTCAAATGATTAGATTTTCATTCAATTTCTTGTTATTCCATATTGAATTGCATCTTTTTTCCTTTTCTCTTCTTTTTTCACATCTTAACTTTGAACTTAAATTAATTTGAATTTCTTAATATAAGCAAAAGTAATTTAAACATTTCTAATCAATTATTTGGGGTCATATTTTAACTCCTTAATTGAATTCCATCAGATTGTTCCTTCTTTTCTTTGGGGTTTTTTATTCATATTTGTCCATGGGGAGGTAAACATAAAAGCCTTTCAAGCTCAAGATTCTTGTTTAAATATTATGATGGCTAAAGATGTCAAGATGATGAAAGATTGTCTTTAATAAAGAATCAAATATTCGATGTATTAGTATTGGAACAATGTTCATCCAATTTTGGATTATTTTGCTTGCTGCTGCTGTTGAGATGAAAATACATAAACACTCTTACCTCTAGTAACTTGTTTTGACACATAATATAAAATAACAACATAACTTAATACATGGTAGCACAAGATTATTAAAATTATAAAATGATTGGCATCTAATACTAGTTAGAATCAGAAGACATTCGAGTATAATTTAAAGATAATCAATTCCGAAAAATATGATTGTTTTATTGCGGATTTTTTGTCAATCAAATTGCATGAAATTTTTTATGTCGCCATCTCTAGTGAAAAATTAACACAATTCAACGGGAAAATGTCATCGGTCAATCAAGCAAAGGGGTTTTCGGTTAAAAAGCTAATTTTTGCAGTTTAATATTTCAATTATTTTCAAGTTTAATTAATTAGTCCTTTATTTGATTTATTAAAATGGTAAACCAATGTATATTGTGTTAACATGCTCATTTTATAATTTGATAATGTTATCAAAGACAAACAAGAAAATACTTTTTGGTTTAATGTTTACTTTTGTTTGGGATAAAATGGTGAGTAGCAATTTTTGCTTTCTGTTCAATACAAATCACAATGGTAAATGACCATTCAATGGTCTATTATCAACTTTTCCTACCTTTACAAAAAGTAACTGGTCATCATCATAATCATCATTCTCATCTTCCAACTAGTCTTTATGAGCGTTTTTATCTAAACAAAGTGGTCCTTTTCATCTTTTTTACTTATCTCTTTTTTTTCCTCCAAACTTCTATTGCTTTATTATGTTGCTGTTGCTTTTTTGTAAACTCAATCATAAACAATTACCTACAAGTTACCTGAACATTATCTTAATATTTTGTTTCCTTACGCTCTTTTGATATACTTTGATATACCAAAGTATTCATTGACCATTGGTAATGCTTCAGAAAGGTAAGGAAACAAATATTTAAAGCCATTTAGAAATGACAGATTTGTTTTGATGTTTTTTCACATCAATTTTTCTTCGTTTAATTACGTTACTTGTTATTTGGACTTACATTGATATTTTTGTTATATTTTCATAACACCATTTTTGTCTAGATATTTCTGATTCTGTTTGGACTTAGAGTTTGTGTTCAACAATGTTACAAAAGTCATTCATGTTTGGGAAATACTTTCATCATCAAACATCCAGAAATCTAGGAATTGAACAAAAAAGAGAAAAAATAATTGAAGATAAACAAGACTGAGGAATGAATCAAATATGATCAAGACAACTAACACGGTGAGTAAATAGTAAACATTGATACACTTCAAAAGGAACTGCTTTGTGATTTTTTACCTGAGAATCTTCCTGAAGGAAAACAAGGCTTTTTCTATTGAAACAGTTCAAAGTAAAATAAGCGTAGTAATGGTCATTATTCTTATAAACATAGAACGAGTTATAAAACTTTTTGTTGTATTATAAAACTTACGGTCATTTTTTAAAATCATCTTTTATATTCTTCCTCCTTCATCTTCAGGTAAATTGACAAAGGACATTACAGCTATTCAAAGGATTATAATGCAACCTTTAGTGCCCAAAGCAATGATAGTAACTACCTAATGGTCAAACTGAACACACACAAAGACAGCCCATGTAGGTCATAGATGGATTTTAGTTTCTTCACAAAAAGGGTTACAAAGAAAAGATTTGAAATTGTTATTGACAATATGTGACAGTTTAAATTGATTCACCTACAGAAAATGTGAAAGATAACTACAGTTGGCTACAAGAGAAATCATTTCTTAACAGTATTTACTATGTTTTTTGTCTCTTTTCGCTTACTACCTTTGAGTAACCTGTAATTTTCAGCCAATCATAAGCTGGGAAACCAGGTAAAAGATGAAATTGCTTTTTACCCTTAGGTTAAAGTCTGTCAGATAATTTAACGAACAGTAAAAAAGCTAGGCTTAGACTTGCTGATGGATCGAATGAAAGATGAAGATGAAAAGGATAGGAAAAGTTACAGGTTCTTATCTATTAGTCGAGAAAAGATTTAGTCTTCGTTGATGAATCTCAACAACAACATCTCGTTGATAAAAAAGCATCTCGTTATCGATGTTTAACTTGTCAAGACAACTTATTTAGTCGATCAACTATTCATTGATTAATTTGTCATCAATAATCATTAATTAAGGTAATCACTTTATTAAATGTAACCAGCTAACTGTGAGAATCAATTTTGAAATTGAAATAATTTTCACAAAATTTTTAATCTTACTGTATGTACTTGCATAAACATTTTTTGCTCTTAGCTAATTGAATAATAATGTATTTATTTTTCTCATTTTGCCATCATTTAATTGCAAAATTGAAAAACAAATTTAATGTTGCACTAGAATTAATATCAATCTAGTTTTTAACATTATGCACTGAATTTCATTATTAGAACGCAAATTCAAAAGATTTCCGTGTTTAAATGATGAGTTTCTTTTTGTCTAGAATGAGATTGCTTGATAAATCATGTAAAACAATCAAAACTGAATCATAATTTAAGCTAATTTCCCATTGAAAGTCTGATTTACTTCTGCAACAAAAATTCAATAAGCTTTTAAGAATTTTGTATCTGAAATTAGTATAAAAAAGTGAATAAAATACAAAGCAAAACAATACATCTATTGAATTGAAATTGTTGCGAAAAAATTTATTATTATTACAATCTGCATTAATTCATGAGGTTGTTATAAATGTAATAATAAATGTAGGCAAAGAAATTAAGTTATGCATTTTACGACTAAAACTTTATTTCTATGGTTACATAATCTTATTACAAATAAAAATATTCAGTTCTAGATCAATGTTTTTCATTTGCATTATCATCATTATAAACATGATTTTAATCATTTTTTTCTCTTCCTTTTAGTTCTTTTCAATGTAACCCTTTCACTTATTTGGATACTGGAGTTGCTTCTGATGATAAGATGATGGAGGATTATGCTGAAGATATAATGAGATGATTTTGACAACGACAACGACGACGATGGTGGTAGTGATGATAATGATGACGATGAAAGCTGTAAATAAAAGAAGAAGAAAATATGATGGAAAATGAACAAGCATGAGATTCTGGTGAGAAAATGAATCAAATTTAAGAGAAAGGAAAAGTTGAAAAGGATTCAAATGTGAGAAATTTAGTTAAATAGTTTGTGGGCTTCATTTAATTAAACTTGTTAATTGTATACTACCGGTATGATCGGTTATGTATGCTATAGATGTAAAACACCTTAGTTAACTCCTTTTCGCCATCATCATCAGCTTGTTGTTTTATAATCATAGGTTTAGATTGTGTTGTTTTTTTTCATTACAACATTGAATTTGCAAAGGAAGTAAGAGCTGATGATGAGGAGGATGATGATGAAGATGGAGATGGCAGAAACAATAAAAACGAGAAAAAGGTTTGGGTGCAAGAAAAGGTTAAAAAAGTATGGAAACAGTTTAAAAAAACAAAACCTTCCCGAAGGCTGTTGATAATTTTTTGTTCATCATCATCATCATCATTTTTTTCTTCAAAGTTTCTCTTAATATTTTGTTTCTTTCTCAACGATAACTCATTCTATTGCTAATAACTGTCAAAAAGCAAGTTGATCCTATTGCACCGCGAAACAGCAAAATAACAACAATAATTATACAGCTGATGTTTGATACACTTTGGTTGCTCCATTTCAATCATCAATACATCTTACAATACTAACAGCTTTTTGCCAGAAAAATGTGTGTATCAATTAATGTTAATGAAAAACGATAAATGATGGTAAATTTTGTATTTAGCTAATTATTAGTTATTGGCTTAAATACTGATACTGTACACGATAAGCTCAAACCTGAAGAAAGCCTGAACAAGAAGCTCAAGCAATTACAAGATTGTTGATTTAATTTAGTGTTAAATTTAAGTTAT
This sequence comes from Tetranychus piercei, assembly GCA_036759885.1. Classification (NCBI taxonomy): domain Eukaryota; kingdom Metazoa; phylum Arthropoda; class Arachnida; order Trombidiformes; family Tetranychidae; genus Tetranychus; species Tetranychus piercei. Next base: position 13,639,164 of record CM071879.1, on the reverse strand, counting down.
TTTTTACCTTGTCAGGTTGATTGTTGAAATATACATGTTTTTTGTAATCAATAGTTGCATGTTTTATGCGAATCTCATAATTGTGTGTATTTAAACAAATGATGTTAGGTAATAAAATAAAATGAAATATAAATTTGTAATATAGCATTACATTTTTACTAATCTTCCTTCATTTACCTGTGTTAACAAGTTTTCATCGACAGCAATTTAATTTCATTTTACTAGATAATATTTAAAGCTCATTTATGTTTAAACATAAAACACATAAAAAATGTTTAGTTTTGTCGATAGATAAACCCTAATTTACGACTGTTTTGTAGCCATTGGTTTTCAATCTAAAGCTTTACTTTTCCTAGTTTTGATTACAACTCTCTGCTATTATCATTATATTTATTAGGGTTATTATTGATATTATCAACATCATCATTATTGCAATAACTTGTATCATCATCATCATCATCATCATCTTCCTTGTCATTCTCAGTTTTCATTTGGTAACGTTTCAGTGTTTTTTATTTATCCTAATATCAAGTGTTTGTACTGAAGTAAATGAGGAAAAATTATCATCTCTTCAGGACTATCAACAGAACTTTCACCATCACCATCATCATCATCATCGTCAGCATTGTCATCATCAACATCTTTTTCATTCAATATCTTTGTGAGAATATCTTATTTATCTATTAAGTTGCCAAGCAACTTTCTCAGGAGGCTTAAGCTAACTTTGATCATTCTTGTTTCATCTTCAATGTCTTTTCTCTCTGTCTCTGTCCTTCTCTCAGGTCTTCGTCACCTTCATCTTTATCTTCATCCTTCTGATGGTAAATCTTAAGAATGATGATCATTTTCATCATGACAAACAGATCAACATGGGTTAACCAACATGTTTATCAACCCATCAGCTATTTTGTTCATCAAGGTAACTCTGTCCTTATAATTATCTATCTATCAATCTACAACTTGACTATCTTCACTTCATTTTGGTTTGCTCTTCTATCTTTTTCCTTCATCTTCATCAGCTTCGCTTTTTATTTCACTTGCCTGACATTCCCACTGTGATAAAATAAGATATTTCTTCATTATTACTGCTAGTTAGTTAATTATTACAAAGTAATAAGCACATATACATATCTATAAATTCATCCTTCCGAAGAGAAAAAAAATAGTTACCATTTTGCAAGCTTTAAAGTTAATTAGCATCGTTTTCCTTTTCATTTTCATCTTTGCCTCTCTTTTTGCTGCTGATTAGTCGTTTTAATTAACATCACTTTTCATGGGATCCATTTTTTTCGTTACATAAAAAATAAATAATAGTAAACTTCTTAACTTTGTTTCACCTTAATAACCAAAGAGATGAGATGAGGTTAATATGTGTATAATGCAGCAAGAGAGAGAGAGAGAGAGAGAGAGAGAGGAAGAAATTTGACAAATATTTCCAGTTATGATTCTAATAATATTTACTTTTTCTTCCAGACAGATTCAAATAGCTGAGGAACCATCATAATCAAAGATTAAACTCTATAAGGTCAATTGAATTATGTCAATAGTTGGACTTTTGGGACAAAATTTAAGCTGAATAAGTGATCAATATTAAATATCTTTCATTCAAATGACGAGACCTTATGTTATCTATTGCTTGGTCCTTCCCTCTGCACCAATCCACCTTGTAATATCATCTTATTGTGGTTAACCAAAGAGATCCAGGAATAAAGAAAGGAAGACAAGAATTCAAGATGACGAAGGTGATGGGAAAAGTGAATAGAATTGGTTAGGAAGAAAATCTCAATCTTTTCTTGTCCATTCTCATCTCACTTAAACTGATGACCTAAGGTCACCATTTAGATGAAAATTGTGTCATCTTCGGCCAGTTTTTTTAATGGGTTTGCAGATTATATTGAGAACTGTAATTTTACATTGTATTTGTATTGGTAATTGATCAATTGAAAAAATACAAAATAAGAAAAGGTAAATCCAAAATCAGGTGAGTGTGACACAAAAAAACTGGGAAAAGAAAAGAAGAAAACGATGATGATGATTCTCTCCTCAGTTTATGTCCATTGAGAGTAAAACTTGAATACCCTATTATATTTCACGAAAAAAAGGTTATGCATTTAAAGGCCTTAGGGCGACAAAAGGTAACTTGAATCTTTAGGCAATCATCTTTTTTCTCACTTACCTTCTTTCTTTATATCAATAACTTTGTCAATTCCCTGAATTTATCGCAAATCGCGGTCAATATGTTTGAATAGTCACCCTCATCATCTTCATCATCTTATTTTCTTCTAGACCTTTTCTTGTCCCTTCAATCTAACAACAATGTCAATCTCGTGTGATCAAGTAAAGTGTAGGTAAAGTGAATAAGTAAATCTTCACCTTGACTTTCTTCCACTCTTCTAACTTGCTAACTTTTATTATTTATATACACTTACAATCACAGGTAAATCACTTTGGAATGTTATTATATTGATGATCAGATCGTAAAAATAAAAATACTTGAAGAATAAAAAAATGCTCATGTTTGCCAAAAAAGCAAATCAAATCCAAATTTATGTTGATGATTTTTGTTGATGGTAGATTTCAAGTGTTGTTTACTGTTTATAATTTTCAACACACCATTAAGTGTTGATTTAATAAGAAAAAGAAAGATAAAGTTATTCAACATTTAAACGAGTTACTTACTTTTGAGACAATTTATCATAATTTATCAATCATAAAGTCTCAATAAATCAGCCAAAATATGATTTGTGCTATTTTTTACACTCTCCAGAATTATAATTAACTTGCATTTCCAGTTGCGATGAAGTAAACACAACAAAAAATTCATATAAATGTTGAAACAAATTTCTTCCATTCCTTGCATCGGAACGCTAATGAAATCAACATTTAAATGTTTTCACCATCACCATCATCATCAATGTCATCTACATAACTGAAAGCCTTTGTTTGTACTGTAAAATGTTGGGAAAAGCCTTATTAGCATTGAAGAAACGTCGACTTTATCACTTTAAATAAACTGCTTAACCACAACGTAATAAGCTTGAGAAAACTTTTTTATTTTCACTTTTTTTCAATTAACGTCAAAAAAAGTGACACAAACTGAACTTTTTATTTCTCTCTCTTGTCTTAAGTTGACCATTATCATTATCATTATTTTTTTTGCTTCCTTAGATTCCTCTGTGAACGTGCTAATAACGTATCCAACGACCTTTTCATCATTATTATCAACATTATCATTATTGTTATTATCTTCTTTATTCCAATGGTTCCTGATTACAACTTAGCTCCTAATGATTGAAAAAAGTCAAAGAGGTTCAAATGAGTGGAACATCTTGGAACGTGTCAAAATTTTTATTACTTACCAAGTCTTTTTTGACTACAACTACCTGTGAGAAGGCAACAAATTGTTTCATTTGACTGGTAGCGATCAACATAAACTCGCTTGTCAACTCAGGCTACAAGTAATTTTACAATTCCATTGATGAAAACAAAATACTTTTTCAGCCATTTCTCATGGATCCATGTAATGATGTAGAAAAAAAAACTGCTCAATAAATAATAATTATTATATAATATAATAATATCGCCTTTATTCGAGGTGTATTTTTCCTCTCTTTGCCTTCCACGTTGAGTTTGCTTTTGCAGCAATGATGATTGTATTTGAAAACGGTAGGACCATTTCACCTTGCATTAGATCATCGTTAATTTTATCAACTTTGCATCGTTATTTGTTCAATACTTGGTGTTAGTTATCATTGAAAGACTTTCCGAAAGGTTTTATGCCAATGTTTACTTGTCTTTATGACAAAAGTTATTGAAACTTGGTATTAAAAGGTAATTTTGGAAATGCAATTAAATTCACCTTTGAAAGTGGATGGATGTGAGGTTATATTGTGTTTTAATTTTGTTGTATTATATTGTTGATTGATGCTCAGTTATTTTAGAATAGTTAGCAAACATAACTTTAACGATTAACTTTATAACGTTCATGTGAAAGTTATTTTACTCCTTTCATGTAGGAATGCAATGGTGAATTGTGAAGTATCAGCAACAGCAGAAGCAGCAAAAAAAGTCAACAAGATTTAATGAGTAATGGTCTTTTAATGAGGTTCCGGTTTATTTGATATTTTGACGGGTTCTTTAAGAATCTAGATAAATGAATGGAGGAAAGAAAAAAATATAAAGAGAATTAGGTAAAGTTTTCATACATTTTCTCAGTTCAATATCAAATTAGGAACTCTGAAAAGAAGTGAAATCAAGGGATGAAAAGAAGACAGCCTAATGGATTGATGATGAGGTACTGGGGAAGAAAGGGAAAGAGAGATACTTTGTGGCGTTCAATAAAAGAGGATATGCAGAGAGGGAAGAGGAGGAGGATGGAAGATGGAAGATATGAAAGAGATGAAAGAAATGGAAAGAGAGAGTTAGTAGGGAGGATGGTGACTGGAGTATGCACAGAAATATACAGTAAGCCGATGGCAAGGAAAGTTTGTTAAAAAGCACGAGAAATATAAAACAGAGTAAAATAAAAGGATGTCTTAATGAATACCTTTCCATAGGAAGGAAAGGCAGGTTACAATCACAAGAAATATACTGTAAAAGCTTTGTTATCTTCACTCAGTCTTGATTCCTTTCCTTTCGCCACTTCTTCCTTTTCTTCAATTTACCTTTACAATTCCATTACCTATGAGAACATTAATAAACTACATGTATTCTTTGATCCAACAATAACAGCAAAGCAAGAAAATCTTTACCTGCTTTACGTTAGCAATAAACAAACGATAAAAGGTAAAAAACATAGTTTCACTGTTATTGTTGGGGTTATTGATGTTTGCAGATATTAAAGTAGGAGTATCAGTAGCCAGAATAGCAAGAGGGCAAAAAACCTTTTTTAACAAGCCAATAATCAAACAGAAAAACGGCATTAAATTATCTAAAACTGAAATCATATAGCTAAACACTCAACACAGCATTTACAACTCTTTCACGACCGACGGTTTACCATTTATCATCATCTTTTTCCTATTGACTTGTTTGTTTGATCTTTTTCTATGTATTTAAAGACAAGGCCAATGGATAAGAAATGATCATTGATCATGTGAATAGAAATGTGAATGTTACCGGTTAAATACACATCTACCTTTAATCACACACTTTATCCATGAACCATTTTCAATCTGTTTATATAGCTTTGTTTAACCAAGAGTCGAGGTAGATGTAGGATGTTAGTTAAACATTGATGTTTCCTCCTGTAATCTCCTTCTTTGTCTAGATAGCTCTATTCCTGGCCTTTGAAGTTCCTGTTGACAGCAAAAAGAAAAGGTAACGTTACTAATATTGATGAGTCAATTTTATAATTGATGTAATTTCATTCAATAAAAGTGTAAGCAAGCATTGCAGCAGTAACAAACAAAAAACAGCAAACTAGATGTACTTTTTCTGTAAACATGAACGGAAACATCATAGTACAAACTACAAACATAAAAAGCAAACATTGAATTGATGAGTTGTAAAGACACTCACAAAAGGAATCATCATATATCAGTTTTGATTAGGATCACATCTAGAATCATCAGTCTTCCCAAGACTGTTGATAATTTTTCCATTAAATAAGTCCAAGGCAGCAAAAGAGGATAAAAGGTTGATATTGTTATGTACCCAAGCTATTGAATCAACACTTTCTAACTTAGTTCTATTTTCAATAAGACTTTCTTCGACTGGGGTCTCTTCGATTCCTTCACTTTTCATAATTACATCTTCATCTTCATCTTCATAAATATGGCCCATTAACCAGTCTTCACATTCATCTCGTTGCTCATTGGTGACTTCTTTTTCAACCCAATTTTGATGAAATTGATTCAACTTGGCATGAAGTCTTCTCGAAACTTTTTTAAGTCTCTTACGGGCTTTCGTTGATGCATTTCTTTTGCACAGATAACTCTCACTTTGTACAACAAAAACCATTTTATATGAGTTTACATTAGAGGGGTATCTGCCACCAAAAATCGACCATCTCAGAATTTGAAAAAAATTATATTTTATGAAAATAGGTTTAAAAAACCCTGTTAACCATTTTCAAAAGTTCCCTAGAGGGACGCGTTCGGCCACAATCGCGCTTCAAAGTTAAAACAATTTTTGCCGATTTCTCATGAACCAATCAAGTTAGAGTGCTGAAACTTCGTGTGCATATATCTGTTGGTAGCATCTATCGATTAACAGAAGGAAAAACTTTTTCAATACTCGGATCGCGTTTAATTGCTGTTAGGTCGTTTAACTTCGAATGAAGCTCAGATAGTCAGATTACGTTCAGACCTCAGATTCGATCCATGAGCTTAAGAAAATTGAAGAACTATACACTCGATCTCTCAAGGTTATTCAAAGTCATTCATCTGTTTGACCTCTAACTGGCATTTGAAGGGCATTTTCTGTTAGAAGAAATTTTTTGTAACTGGATGATGTTTTTTACATTAGCATAACTCATTCATTTCAGAAGATATGAGTGTTTTTATACCGTTCAGTCTTTTAATTGGTTTGCGTTAAATTCGGTTATCTTACCAACCAGCTGAGCTTTTAACTTCGCCCAAACATCAGCCAGTGGCAAAAAATTTCTTCTAACAGAAAATGCCCTTCAAATGCCAGTTAGAGGTCAAACAGATGAATGACCTTGAATAACCTTGAGAGATCGAGTGTATAGTTCTTCAATTTTCAAGCTCATGGATCGAATCTTAGGCATCAACCGTTCGTGAGATATGACGTCAAACAGCCGTAAAATGAAGAAAACGCCCGGTACAATCAAGATAAATGGCATTTTTCATCAACCCGAACTTGTCTAAATAGAACAAAGTTAGAAAGTGTTGATTCATTAGCTTGGGTACATAACAATATGAGATTGTTAGTTGATAGTTTTTTGCCTAATAAAAAGGTATCAATTTGCTTACTTTTTTGAGCTTCCATGGTTGATAATATTCATAATATTTGTTGCGAATAGAAATCTAATGTAAAAAATTCACAAAGTTCTGGTCACTATCAGTTTATGCCTGCCTTTCCATTACATCAAATTTGTTGACGTTATTATTTTGTGATGGTCGTAATCATGTAATTTCACCGAAGAAAAATGAATCAAAAAAAGATCAAACACATCACTACATATATAATATAACCGGGTTAATCGATTCTGTCAAAAATTTTGACATAAAAACTGTTTTGATAAATTGCACTAAATATGGCGCCTTGGTAAACTGAATCATTGTCATTGGACAATCAATCTTTTTTGTTTAAGGCGGTTTTTTTGCTTTTACCCTTTGCTGTCGAAGGAAGCGAAAGCCAAGTGGCAAGAATGTGAAAAAAATTCATTGTTATGTAATCAATTTGGCATCCATGTTTTTAGTGCGTCTTTCTGTATTATTAATCAAAGTTGACTATTAATAATAATTATTTTATGAATTTGTATTGTGAAAACAACAATAACCGGTTCGACCTGAATTCAACATGTCCTTAAAGATCGTTGTTATTAAATTAAACATCCAACGAGGAACATTAATCCAGAGGAAAAACAATTTTGGTTAACCATTAGTTTTGTAATGTGAGTATTTTTGGCTTTATTTTCTCACTTTTTGCTTCTCTTCATCATTATTATTATTGTTATTCAAGACTTTTTTGATCGAACATTCTACTTTTAATCTTGATTACTAGACTTAACTAATCATTCATCTTCATCTTTTTTGACTCCTTTTCTTTTACTGCACAGGACACACTTCATTACCATTGACTTGTCTTGTTAACATCAAAAGTTTTACTTGCGGATGCAACATTGCCTATTGTGGACATATGGAGATATCATTTTCCCATTAAATGGATGGATCAATTGATTACAAGTACTAATGAACCAATTTAGAATAGTCTCCAATTCATCTTCTAGCCGCCACAATCGTCAACCAAAATAGTTCTGGGCCGGTTCTTTGGATTTTTTTGACCTTTCTCTATGATCAATTGATATTTTCTCCTCCTTAACATCTTATTTTTTGGATCCAGAAAATATTAATTTTTTTGTAAATAAAATGTGGAATGTGATGCAAATTTGGTATTTTATCTTGATCATTACATGTTTTACTTAAAGTTTGCGGAAAATGCATTTCACATGGAGAAAAATCATCATCAAAAGGCATAGAAAAAAGTTTCCAACATACTTTATTTCTAATTTGATTGTTTTCTGTTCTAATACATAAAATGGTACATAAAATATTCTCCCATAGTATTATGTATTTGAATAAAAGTGGCAACATCAACACCAACAAAATGGTTAATGTAAGCTACGGTGGTGCTTAATGTCTAATAGTTTTCATCGTTATTTTTTACTTATTTTGTTGGAGTCAAAAAAGAGCAAAAATAAAGGTTGGAAAGTAATGGTTTTCAAGTATCAAACCATTGCACCTCATCTATTCTCAATGATGGGTCCCTTCAGAATTTTCACATCAAATAGTGTTATACACTCAGAAATTTACCTCTCGAGCAAAATATAAACAGCTCGAGTTGATGCATTTTATGACTCTTTTCTTTCTATTTCTATCCTTCCAAACCCACCAAATACATCATTCAATTGTCTCTCCCTCTCACAGTATATACCGTTAATTTAATTTGATTTTTTTCTACTTTTATGAATCGCTATCCTTAGATTGTTAGAAACACTTGTCCTGTTTGGATGGAATCCTGCTGAAAAAAATGAATAATTCACATGAATATTGTCTCTCTCTCTCTCTATCACACACACACACACACACAACACTGTTCATCATCTGTGTTACAAGAGCGATCAAGAAACACCATTAATATTAACAGCAGATGTGTACTTTGTAAAGTTTGGGAAAAGCAAGAGGCAACAAATTTTTTCCTCTACTTCTACCTGGAAGTTAGATGTGACAAGGATTTATTAATTTACTAATTGTTGCAGTTAACTAATGACATTTCATTTTTTGGCCAAAAAAGAGTGGCAATTTACTAGAGGCGAAACTCAAGGAGAAAGTCAGAGAAAAATGAGAAACAAACAAGTTGCCAATGACCATGTAACTGAGGTTCAGCAACAGACTCAAGGTGATACTTCCGGAATAATTTTTCACCTCCCTTTGGTAGACATTTTTAATAGGCACTTTTCAACTTAGTTTTTAGTTGTTTTCCTCCCCACCTTTCAAAAAAGCACCTTAATTTTTCCACTTTCTTATTACTATCTATCCATAATGAAATGAGGAGTTTAACAGAATATGATGATGATTAAGAACTGTTTTAACACACTGTTTTTGCATTATTTTTCAAGTAATTTTTCCTCAACATAGTAACTTACCCTGTGGCTTGATAGGTAACTCACTTACCTTTTACACTAAAAAATCAACTAACAATCATCTTTCTCTTTCTCTTCCTTCAGGGCCTACTCAGTGAACAATTAATGTTAAAGCTCAAGTTAAAAGGACGGGCAATGAAGTTGTTGATGATAATATTTTTGTGACTAAATAGTACTCCAAACTAATTAACGTACAGTACACGGTATCCTAGATGCCTTGGAATCAAAGCTTAGATCCATTGAAAGTTTCTCATGAAGATCTACACCAAAGCAAAAGCGGAGGAGGGAAAAAAGGATGAACTAAAATATTGCAATATATTGCCTAAGCAAAGAGGCATTCTGGCTTTGATGGTCAACAAAAGAAGAGGAAAAAGAGGATGAAAAGATGAATGAAAGAAGGCAATGAGGGAAAAATTTGAAAAATGTATCATTAGAGGTATTCTTCATGTAAGCTGTCTGTAACATCATAAAAACTCTGATCACATCTTGAACGATTCTTGGTGTAAAGTAGGAAAAGCTGTAAAAATTGTATTATAAATATTGAGAAAAAAAGGTAAGTAAAGGTGTGGTTAATGTTCATCAAATATACATGTAGATATTTCTTGACGATTAAAGACCTCACACTATGCTTGTTCAAATTTGACCACGACAAGTCAATGCGTCATCATTATCATCAACTTGATCATTATTCTCATCATTAACATAATCTCATCTTTACCGATTTTCATCGTTTTTTCTTCTTTGTTCATCCTCTTCACCGTCATGATAATATATTCTTGACAAAAGTAACACTAAATCCAGGTTTACAGGGACGCCCATTGCAAATAACTGGTTAATAACTTGTTAGGGTCACAAATTAATTTCAAGAAAATATAAAATGATCTAAATTGTGTTTATCCTCATCAACTAATGATTTCAATTAGCAGAAATGTTCAACCTGTGATCTACATAAATGAGGGAGAACAAGGAAAAAAAAGTTAACTCAACTTGGATAATAAATTGCTTTTAAATAGCAATTAATAATTGAAACACAAATAGACCTTTTCTCAAAGCTTAAAACTGAACCCCTTTTTTTCTGCCCTGAAAATACTCTTGCAATGTAAGTAAATTAATGAACTTAACAATATCTAATTATGTTCTTAATTTTAATCACTTTTTTTTCTTTCTTTTCCCTACTCTCTTTATTCCCAATTTGGTCCATTGAGTACACTGTTAAAAATGGAAACCCAAGAAACAATTACAAGTTGAAAAATTAGGCGAAATTTGATTTCAAAAGTGATTTTCTGGTTCAATCAAAGCTTTCGCGAGGAAAACCTAACAATCTTCAAAAATTCTGTGACTATATTATTAACTTGCATGGATCTGTTTGCTCAACCAAATCAACAACAATTTCACGGTACAACTATTCACATGATGGTGACTCGGGCGTCAGTACATAATAACATGAAACAATTCACGATCGTTTCATTGATTTTACCGGTTTTACCTTAAACTTTACCAACCAATATTACTTGTTATTATCATTATCTATGTTTATTATTATCTAATACATCTTACAGTAAATGCAGCACAAAAGCACAAAAAGCGTTAAAATGGAAAAGGAAAGTAAAAAATCTATTCTATTGAACCAAATTCCCTGTTTTTTTACTTCGGATAACTTTTTTTTTTCTCTTTTCCAGATTCAACGGAAGTTACAGGAAACAAGAAAAAAATATATACCAATAATACAAGAACCATTCAATGTTACCTTGAAAAATGGGAATTCAATTTGTTTTCTTTAATGATCGAAATGATGATTAAGATATATACACATTTACGCCATGGTTGATTATCAATGAAAGCAAATATTGTTTCAACCTTTCTTTGCCTTCTAATACAATTTCAACATTTGTTTTTTTATTATTGTTTTCAGGTTAACTTTTGACTTTCCATGAAGATAGCCTTTTGTTTTATTGTTTCCAGCAAATTCCCAACGAGTCCCATGATATACAGAAGTAATATAATTTAATGTTTACCACAATTTACCAAATTTCAAGTTAATATTTTTCTTTTCCTTTCCAATTTGTTTTCAAACAGAACAAAAGCCTTTTCCCATTTCATCAATGTTACAACTGATATTGTTATTTTTGTTCATTTACAGGTATTGACTGATAATGTTTCAAGCTATCAACAGTTATTGACTTTGGGTTTTCTGGATCAAATGGCCATTATACTTGCATTAACTTACCTTGATATTCAAGTCGTCAATTATTTGAAAAACTATCCGTCTCAATGAATTTTCATTTTCATTTTTGTATCTTTAGTTTTTGATTAACATAATTGCTAGTTAAAATGGCCCTTTTAATTTGCTCTTTATCAAAGCAATCAATCAACAAATAACTGAATCCTCAATTTTGTGTCTGTTGATACATTAATTATTTAATGTGTAATCAAATATTCATGTAAGGTTAAGGTTAAACCTGCAGACGCACAGTTTACCTCTTAAATTGTAATCTATTTACGCATTTATTTTATATTGTTAGATTGTCCATTAGAGCCAATTTAATCATCATCATTTCATCTGATTTACAACATTGAATCTTATTTGTTGAACAGTAAAAAGCATTCAATAATATCACTTGTTAATGCAATTAGAGTTGACACTTGAAAGAAATCAAATTTACATTAGTTTACTCTTTTTGTTTACACCAAATCTGATTAGGTTAAACAGCAATAGTAATTCAATTAATTATTTAAAATGTATGAACAAAAATTAATCTGTTAAAATAAACCTTTTTCTAGATTGAAATGATTCCAATTGACGAGTGAAATTAAAAAACATTTGATTTAAGATGAAAAGTTATTTAATTAATGGCAGCAAAATTGCCATCCATCATAACCAAGTGAGTTAACTTTTCATTTTTCACAATTATAATCATTTTAACTTTCCATTTCAAATGAGAATCACAATCAAGAAACTGTTTGGTTTCATTTTGTTCATTTACAATTGAATGATTGAATTCATTAATACAACAATTAAGATGAAGATGTGCAATGGATTCAATGAGTCCAAAATTGATGCACAATGATGACAAGTTTATCTCGGTTTATGAAACAGTTTATCATCTGTGCTTTGGAAGGGAAACATTCACAATTTAGTAGGAAAATTTATTAATTATGAACAATTCATGTCACTTTACGTTCATACTTTTGGATTTTTCATTGAAATTATGATTAATCTCCTGCCTTTCATGGTAAAGTGTAAGAGTTTTTATTGCCACAAAAGCTATTAATGCAAGTCAAAATACTCGAGCTTTTTTATTGATTTTCAATGATAAGTTCTTGACATTGTCTTATTGGTTGCACATTTTGGCTTTAATCTAAAGACTTACTTGACTACATTGAACGTTGACGCTGGTGTTGAGGTCAATGATCATGTATCATCTCGCTGATCATATGAACTTTATTGACTCAATTAACAATCGTGACAAGTTAATTTCTATCGGTAATCATCAGAGATAATCAGTTGAATATGGAAAAGTTGAAAGGTAAAATGCTTTAAATATAATATCACAGTCATGATTGAGATTTAAAGTGATAACATTTCAAGAGTGTTTCATTATCGCATTGATCAATGCTATTATTGTCTCCGGAAATAGTTTCATCCTTATTAGATAAAGGATCAGATTTTATAGTTAAAGTAATTGCTGTTTCATCTTGTTTTGGACTTTTATCAAGAATGTCAATGAAGAGACATTAAAATGTATTTGCATTTTTATAAAGATTGATTGAGGATTGAAAGGTTTTGCTAATTCATAACAAGAGTAAATACTTTTTCAAATTGAGTATTAATTTCCCTTAATTACCATAATCATTGACATTTTCTTGATCATTTCTTCTTATTCTAGCTCATTAGCTGCAATAATACTTTACCTTTACAGATATTTGTCATGATTATGGATGAGAAGAAGAAAAAGAAGAAGAAAGGTTTCAATATTTACTCATTTATTTACAGCTTTATCAATCTTTACTTTCTTATTGGAGTCAAACATTATCATCAAGTTGATCATGAAAAAGTCACATCCTAGGAAAAGGGACAAAATCTTATCTTGTTACTTGGTCAAGCATCCAAAGAAATGTCCCTTGTGATGTCCAATTAGACAAAAAAAGATGATAAAGGAGAAAATAAAAAGGCCTTTCTTAAATTTAATGATAATCCAAGGGAAAAGTTGAAACCTGAGAAATGTATTTGAGGTCCAAAAAGATAGAAACAGGTAACCGTGATTCTGACAACTCGATATCCAATTCATGTGAAGACCTTCTTTTCAATACATGAAACTTGCCAGTTCAATTTGAAGAGAGAAGTTTAGAGATAAAAAAGATCATCACCATGATCATCCTGATCAGTTGCACATCTGTGTAATACATGTAGAGTGTGGTTGGAAAAAAAAGATGAAATCATGGTTGGCAAAAAAGTCAACAGTAAGATGAATGTGAATGTTGATGAAAAACAAATATTGATAAGATTGAACGAGATGATATGTAAATGGCCTTAAGGGTAAGATTTGGGCAAGAAACAAGTTAATACAGAGCGACGAACAAAAAGTTGTACAAAATGACAGATTGAATCCAGTTTTACAGAGAAAAAGATATTTCTTTTTTTGGTCAAATTTTTTGCTTTTGCCCGGTTCACCATTTGCCGTCTTAAAACAATCTTATTTTGATTATTTTATTGGATAATGTTTCATCAAAATGGCTCTCTGTGCCTTGATTTATCATCTTTCAACCGTCTTCATCTTCCAATGTCAACAAGAGAGCGTAACAAGATGAGGAGGAAAACACTTATCAGCTTTAACTTGAACAGAGGAACCAAACAGTTATCCGATAGTGTAAGAGAAGCAAGCAAACCTTTTTTGTGTGTGTTCTGTCAAAAAAGCCATGTAAAAAGGTAGCAGCAAACTCATCATCAGAAGCAGCTCTTCAACTTGTTCAACATCAACTACAACGGTTGAACTTGCAAATAAAGTTAAACTTAAAGAGAATTGGAAAAAAGAGTAAAAAAAATGTTGAATCAACTGCTGCAGTTAATGATGATAATGATGAAAGTAAAGATGGTAAACAGAGGTAAACAAGCTTTAGATGATATACGATATCGTAGGAGGAGGAGGAGGGAAGGGTTTCTTGTTAATCGATGTCATTCCTTGGTATTCATTGTTGCCTTTGTTTCTCCTCTGATTACATGCTTATAACTTCTAGTTTATGTGCATAATAATGCATGTAATAAACTTGCCTGAAGCCAAGTTGATTGTTTTTGCCTATACCTGGCTACTCTAATAATGGGACTGTATATGACAGGAACCAACGAGAGGAAGAAAGGAAAAGAAAGAAACCTTTTGAAAGGAAAGAGAAGGAAGGAAACAAGGTAAAGGTAAAGGTTTCTCTTCAAAATTATGATGTACAATTTACATTTGTATGCCCTGTGTGTGTGTGTGTTTAGACATCACAACCAGCAAGAGCATCACAATAGCAACATGCAATGAAGCACGCAACCAAAGTGTTCATCACAGGTAAGATGGGTTTTGTTTTCCATCTTTATGTTTACCTTTTTTTTTAAAATATAAAAGATATAAGCTGTTTAATACTCGATTCATTTGCAAATTTTATTTATTTATGTTCACTTTTTCATTTTTTGGGTTTTATCTCAGGGTAGCCTTTACTGGTTCTTGTTTTGTGACTGGCAACTGTTAATCAAGGAGAAGATGAAAATTTAAAGAAATGCTAGTTATCAATGGATTTACCCGAATGTTGTTAACTGGATAATACTTGGATTGTTTTATAACCAATTGTGCAGGTATAATGGCACAATCGTGTTTTATTTTTTCTTCCCCTTCTTCATTTTCTTTTTTCGGTTTACCGGTTAACCCATGTTGAGGAGGAGGAGGCTGATGAGAAGAGGATAAATGGAGAGGAAGAAGAGCAAGATGATGAAAGGTGGAAGCTAAGGTGAAACATATTAATTAAAATGTATAATGATGCAAGTGGAAAATTTTGGTATAAATATTGTATCAACAGTTGGCTTTTGTTGTTGTTATGCTTGATATTGTTTCCGATTCAGATTGGTTGAGGTACCAAATGAGTGTCACAATTATGATTAGCCCAATACAATGGATGTCTGTGTGTGTGTGTTTGTTGTTGTCTTACAATTAATGGTTCCATTGGTTTACAAGAGTCGCCAGCCGTCTGTGAATCTTTGGGTTAAAAGGAAAAGTAAATGTATGTTGAGCCAAAGGAAATACAAGGTTGATAATGAAATCAAGATGTTGATGGTAAAGATGATGATAAACAATTAAAAAATTTGCAAGAGAATGGTAAAGGAGGAGGAAAAACAGAAGATCCGGATTCTGATGTCGAGGAAATCAAGGAGTGGTTCGTTTACCATGATAATGGATACAATTCTTGTGCATACGATTTCATCCTCCATCGGCATATTTTAATCCACACACGCATTGTGATACCTAAATGGTTATCATGAAGTTTACCCATGATCATGAAAAGTGTTGATGAAAGGTTGCATGAAAATAAAGGTTAAGAAACAAATGAACTGATATGAAGAGATGAAAGGTTACTTTAAATGAAACATTACAAAGCCTTTTCTTGATTAACCTTTAATTTTATATTTTTACAAATTTATTTCTAGCTACTGAATGTTCATCAATGGTCATCAAACTAATCACTGGTTGTTAGTTTGTGGGTGAATTTGGAAAAAGGTTTGTTACTCTTTTGTTTCTCCTGATCAATAGCATTGGCAGATGTGATGATCCGAGTTACACCTCAGAGTGGATTAAATTTGGGCGATTTGCACCTTCATTTTGTTAATAATGAAAGTTGCCAATGAAATGAATGGTGAACCCAGTGAACGGTTGAAACTGGAATCAGTATTTTGATTGTTACTTTGGGCAGAAAGAGGAAATTTGAAGAGTTGAAAGGATGAAAATAATATATTAAAATGAAAACAACTAGAAAAGGATAATGATGATAATGATAAAAGGAGGAGGAGGACGAAAGGGATCAAAAGCTGGTCAAAGAGTACTAAGTGCATTGGAATAACCAATGAGATAAACGGACTGAATGGTGAAAATAATCAGAAATCAAGATGATCCTTCCTTGAAGATGATGAAAGGGAAAATGGACTGAACATAATGAAAGAAGTGACTGGTAGAGGAGGAAGAGAAGAAGAGAAATGAAGAAAAGTAAAAAGGGAAAACGTTTTATTCACAATTGGAAGGAGTGAAAAGTAGATGAAGATGGGAAAAGGAGGATGAAAATGACGAAGCCATTAATATTGTGTCAATAGAGTTGACAAACATGTTGGAAAGATTGATCATTAAGGAGACAGTTTTCATCATCATCATTATCATCTTGGACTGTCTATTGAAAGATCAACTCAATTAGGTGAATCTCCATATTCATGTAAAGATATTCAAGATTGTTTCATTTCAATGTTTCTATTTTTTCTCCTATTTACTTGATATCCAAAGTGATGTACAGTTTGTCAAGTTGAATAAAATTTTTGTTATCCAATCAAAGATGAAAATTGTCATTTCTCATTGAATTTAAATTCAGAGCTTTGATCAATTGATTGAATTTGATAACATGGAAAAGGTTCAATCATGAAAAAAATAATTCAAAGGAGGAAACAATGAAGAATGGAGTGAAAAAGAAGTGAAAAAGAATGAAAAGAATCTGAATTGCAATTTAAAATAGATTGTAAATTTTGGTAGAGAAAACCTTTTTGACCAGTTTTACCATCAATTTATTTGACAATTATTCAGTCAATCAGTTGGACTCACTTTTTGGTTTACAATTAACTTAAACTGTTGGTGAACATGAGTTGGGTAAACTCACTGTAAACCTTCACACATTTTTTAAACACTAAATTGTATTCAGGTCATGAGTAGACCTCGATTAACAATGGACACTCATCGTGAATCTGGACAAGATTGATATAATTTTCAAGACTCATCATCTTCATTCTTATTCCAAGTTTCCCTTTGAACAATCATGAACCACATTTGGAAGTTGAAATGATGGAAAAAAGGAGAAGAAAAAAAGTGTTCCATGTAACTTTGTCATTCTTGACTGTAACACACACAAAAAAAGGTTAAAAGCAAGTCAACCAAATAACACAATAATACTGACAAATGTAAAAGGAGAAACAAGTTACACTCCAAGCCAAAAGGTTTTATGCAAAGAGACACCTTCAAGTGTAAATAGGAAGCAATGGAAATGAAAATATCACTGTTAACCTGGAAACTTTGTTCAGATTCAGGGGTTCCAGTTGAGCCTTTTTTCATCTCTTTCAATGAATAATGAAACTAGGAAATGTTGATGCAAAAACAAAACAAAACGGATGAAAATAATGAGTAACAATCAGAGTAAATGAGTTTATTGCATTTTACTTTTTGCCTAATCAATCCGATCAACTTGTTTACCTTATTGTTGCTCATTTGAAGTTCATTGGTAATTGAATTAAAATTGAAACAAATTGATATTATTGATTGTTTCAGCTTTCAATGATAAGATGATAATCATGAGATGAAAACCAGATGAATTAAGGATGTGTTACAGTTAAGGGTTGCGATTGTTCATTGACTTACAGTCTTTAATCATCTCACTGTTTATGGTAATGAATTTTAAACTATCAGATTGGAAACAATTAATTAGTTTATTTTGACGTTCATTTTTACTATTATAAACATATATTATTAGTTAAAGAGTCAACCTCTGCGTCTAATTATCAGTTACAAGTGACAAGCTTTGGTTATAATCAAAAATAATTTGCTTCAGGGAATAGCAACAATTTACTGATTAATTAGTTTCAACTTTTCTTTAATAAATTGCTCTTTCCTTAATAGTTAACCTTGCTTCTTTTGATTGTTCATCTTTGCCACCTTTAACAATCCTTATATTAATATACTTCAATCAAACTAACAGCTAATCAATTAACAATCGAATATAAATTAAGCTCAATTGATTTTCAATGTAATCAATGGCAATTGGTTTACATTTGAAAGTTGCTCCAGATTTGACTTGAATTTACTTAAAGTGAGTAAATCATTGAAACCATTAAAAAGATAATTAAGTTACAATGTAAGACTTTAATCCTGTAATGACAATTAAAATGTAATAATGATAAATGTTAGCATTGTAATTAGATTATGCTTTCATTAAGAGAAGAATCGCGAAGAACAAAAAATCCCAGAATCCAATGTTCTTGGTCTTATAAGAAACCTTTTTTTTAAACACAAATCATTTGATTTTTACTCTAATTGTCATGATTAAGGGTAAATACACAGGTTGAAGCTTTATACATAATTGTAATTACTTGATTTGTTTGGATGGAAAAGGTTACTTGTTAATGATTAACTTGTTAGTCAAATGGAAATATTTATTTGCTAATAAAAGTAGAAAAATATTTATTCTGTTGCTAATGATGTTGATTGTAATATTGATGATGATGGTGATGAGGCTCATCATTATCATTAACTTTACCTGTTAAGGTGGAGTTGAATTAATATTGATAAATAATTCACTTGACATTGACCCTTAACAATGCTATTAGCATTATTAGTTTACAAGAATTGAACTATTCTGATACTTTTTCTTTCACTATTCATGACTCTATTGAAGATAATTTTTCTTTTATCGCCTCATGCAAATCATTGACCCAGCCCTTAATTAAACTGCTAAATATATGTACTAATAATCAGCTAACAATTTAAACTTGAACCATAATGATTTATTGAAGCTGAAGCTTCTTCTTAAAGTGTTTTCACTCGATTTATGATTCGCATTAGATTGGCCAGAAATGACTATTGATCTGAAGATTCGTGCAGTTTACCAAATCACAATTAGTAGTTGAAACAATAACATGAATTGAAAATGAGTTTATTTTGTTGAAATTGTCTTTGATAATGTCTTAGGTTTGGAGATTTGAATTGAAATTTGCGATATTTGGTCAAAGACTTGAAGTCTGGAAAAGGGTCAAATCAGCAATCTATTGAACAAATTGGGAAGAAGATGAATGAGTGAAGATTAAAGTTGAAACAATGAGATGTGAGATGATCACTTGAATAATGTTGATGATATAAACTGAGCAAGGAATTTTGCTTTCGATAAGATTAAGATTCTGGTTCAATTTGGGTTAATCTTTTCAAAGAATTGATCTTGCCTTTTTTTCCTGACAGATTTTCAACTCTTGTGATTATAATTAGGAATAAAAGGGTGATTATGATGAGAATAATAATGTTTATGGGTTTATTTGGTTGTATTTTTAATGTAGATTTATGCCAATGTTAGGATTTAATTCAGATGAACGATTCAACTTTATCGATCAATGAAATTTTGTCATTTCGTCTCTTGCCATCTCTATTGCTGGCCTTTTTTCATTTTATCTTGATGATCATATTTATGAAAAATAATAGACACCATCATGATATTATTATGATAACGACAAAAAAGTAAAATCATCATTTTCATCTTGACTGAAACTCATCTTCCAATTACTTAGTCTCATTTTCATCTTTATAACCAGGCTAAGTGTCGATTGACTTGATAATCAATCCAATGAAACAAGACAAGGGTACAGAATGAGATTCTAGAAGTATGATGATAATGATGATGATTACGGTGGTGAAGGATAAAAATGGAAGCAATTGAGTTAAGGAATCTTGATTACATGATTGATTGAATGTTGTTCAGATATAATCTGAAATAGATTGTGTTTTATTAACAAGAGCAATTCGATCTCGATCAAGGTAAAGATGAAAGTAATAATTATAATAGCGATGATGAAGATAATTGTATTGATTAAGGAAAGCAAAAGCATAAAACCACAAAAAAGATGCTATCATAAGGTTATCTGGAATGGTCAGTGGAAACGTTTAATAGATTAATTGTTTTAATATTACGATTAACAGCACTAGTTAGAATACTATTTTAAAACAATACTTCTGTATGAAATATAATATCAGCTCAAAAATAGACTTTAAATAGTTTCATTGTTCATATCGATTTGAAAGACCAAAAAACTTGTTGAAGGCCCTGATGACTTGAAGAATGGGTTAATACAAAGATTTGATTCCCTCTGAGAAATCATTTTCCATCACAGATAAATTATTTTGTGAAATGAAAGAGTTTGAACGAGTTAATTAACACACATAAAGAGACAGAAAGATAATATATTAATCTGATTAAGTTAAACAATAATCAAATGAAAATTATTCTGGTTAATACAAAAGAAAGTACAAAACAGTGAAAAAAGATGAATCCCAATCCATTAAGACCAGACAAAAAACGAATAAAAATACTTTATCTTGGTTGCTAGTTTTTTTTCGCTGTTGTATTATTGATGGGAATATGAAAGATGTGAGTTAATAATTGATTAAGATGGCAACAAAATTATAAAGTAATAGAATAATGTTGAACAATAAATCAATAAAAAAAATTGTTAAAATTATGTTAACTCGATCCGTAAATAATGGATGAATAAACAAAATGTGATTTTTACCCCCAATCAAGGGAAACGTGAATTATTCGGCGCTTATTTTAAAATAATTTCAAGTTTTGCAATTTTTTTCTGATCTTTTTTTGTGACCTGAATATTAAACATCAGAATACAGAATAGTGATCATTTCGTGTAATCACTTGACTAACGGTCAATATGGTGATCAGAAATTGTAAATTCATGTAATATCATATGTTTATTATTATGATTGACTTTAACAATTTGAGTTGTTGACCTCACTGTTTGCATGTTTATTGTTGTCTTGTTAACCATAATTGGTATTAAAACCATCTCACGGTATAATAAGCGAGTAAATTGTAAATTATCATGGAAATTTGGTGGTAAATTTACGATAATTTAAATTATATTAGATATTGAAATTGGGCTTGAGAAAACGTGAAACGCCTTGATAAAAGATTAACTTGAATTGTTGGACTGTATGGAAATCAGGACAATTTATTGATTATACGCAACCTTATTATACAATATGATTGATTGAATTGTAATGGTTTACAAGTCAAATAGCTATATTATGATTAAACAATTAACACTCACACAGATAGGATTAGCATAACCATTAACATACACTTTTGGTTTGAATCACTGTTGATGTTTCACTTTTTTGTTTTGATGTTTTCATCATCTTTTTCAATGTTCATTATTATCAACTCGTTTTTCATTCATTTGTACATTAATTATAAATCATTAATCATTAGGTTGATAAGTTGAATACAGGACAAAATCATCATTTTAATCATCATTATTTCCTTCTCATTTAACATTAATTCTTACATATTAACATTGCTTTTCCTATCATTTGTTTTTATTGTTAATACACTCTATTTTGGGGCTTTTGTATTATAAATGTTTAGGCTTTTCACTTTAAATCTCTATGTTCATTAAATTGTTATTGTTATTATCAATATTAAATTGAAATTTATATGTTAATTTCTCATCAATTTCTCTCTTTTCTCTTTCTGCATATTTGCCAAACATAATATGATTTAGTTTGGCTTCAACAAATTAATGCTCAGCTGAATTATAACGATAATTCATGATGAAGATCATTATATCGCCATTATAATCTAATATTATGAAGATAAGCAGGAATGGTGAGAGAAATTGAAATACATGTTTGCATTGTAGCAAATGTAATGTAATAACAATTGTAAATCAAAGAGAAAACTGGCCTTTTTTGATAATATCAATTGTAAAATCTACATTTTAAATGATGTAAAAGTAACACAAATTAATGATGTCACCGTATATCATAATAAAAGATGATCCTTGTTGGTTAATGATCATAACATTATAGACTGTATAATGATTATGTTGAATATAATCACTGTGAAGATAACATTGAAGACATAAAATGAAAATTAGGCCACTATGTAGATTGGGTTAACTTATTGACCAGACGAGAACCCAAAACCCAAATGGATTGCTAAAAAACATGTTGACTTTTGTACACTTGTATGTAATACGAGAGAGACACACAACAAAAGGTAAAACACGCAAAGTAATCACAATAAATTGTAATGTACAAATCAATCAAATAACAATCAACAAATGTAAAAACATGATAATAGAAGCCATAATTTGCGTGTAAACAGTAACATTGAAATGTTATTAACACACAATTTGAAGTAATAACAAAAATAAATCAAAAAATAGATTTTATTATGAGCATGAAAATGCTTCTTCTTCATCACAATTTTTGTTAGCAATGGTCATTACGATATGATCAATTTTATGCAGCGGGTAAATCAAATCAATGTTACCAAGGTAACAATTTCACCTTAATCAACTTGTTAATGGTTTACAGTTTTATTAACATTTTGTTCATTGATTAAACATTACCAGTAAAATAATTTGAATCACCTGAAAACTCTGTCAAGCTGAAATTACCATTTTTCATTCCATTGTTTCCAAATTAATAGCTGATTTTTGTTCCAATCTTTTCATAATCAGCTTAGAATGGTGAAATTTATTGATGATACTGAAGTAATGAAGGATTAGTGATTCAATTTGATATCAAAATTGAATTGAAAATGGTAATTTTACATTGTTTTTTAGGTAAAACCAAAGCCAAAATCAAAATACCATCCAGATTATTGAAGCTTCTCAATTTAATTTAATCTATTCATTGGTTCGTTAATTTCAACTTGATTTTTTGACTTTTTTCATCATTATATCTATTTATCTTTGAATAAATGTAACTAAATTAAGCTGGACAAATTAGATTTGTTTATGGTTCCATGAATTCACTAAGAAACTTGAAAAAAAAGAGTAAAGATGGAATAACTAACAACAATGAAGGAAGGAAAAGAAAAAAAGTTAATATGATTTAAAATTTACTCCTAATTTTTCATCTTTTTTGTCTCTATTGATTTAAAACTCATTTTGTTCATCATCAGGCTCATTCATATAACCATGAAAATAATCATATCTCTCATGTTGACTGTATATGTCAACAAACTTGCCAATTTAATGAGAATCACTTCAAGTGGATCTGCACAAGCTGTACAAAACTGTATTCAGTAGGATAGTCACAATTTATCCAATCAGTATTTTACCTTTTAATCATGCAAATGTATTATATTTCCACTTGTCTACCTTTTTGATTACTCTTTGATTCAATAAATATAATTTAGTTGGCATCGTAAATTCACTGTAGATCAACATTTTGTTATTATGTTTAAATTTGTGTTTACCTTTGACAGGAAAAAAAACAATTTCATTAAAATTGTCAAACAACATTTCCATTTGCTTGATATTTCATAATTTATCAGTATTCAGGTAAAGTAAACATTTACTAATCATATTCATCTCTGTTCAATACCAATTTGGTTTAGGGGTTGATTTTATTCATCATCTAAACCATCTTCATTGTATTATTGTGATAAAACCTTTTCATACAAATCTTTTATTTTGATTTGTAATGACTTGTTTTGAGACAATTTTGTGTACCCTTAAGCTGATTGAGGATGGCAAGATGAAAAATAAAAATACATGATAATGATGATGATTAGGATGAAGGGTAAAAAGTATTAAGAAGCTTAGGCCAAGTCATTATCATCAGGCTATTTTTTACCGTTAATTTATCAACTCATTTGTATTAAAAGGGAAGGTTGATAGTGAAATAGTGAAATGTTGACATCAGCTGATTCCTTCTTTTATCTTTTTGACTCTTTTTCATGTTCATTATCCTTTTTCATCTTCACAGCCATCATCATCAAAAATCATTGTAAATTGTATTATTATGAAGGATAAATAGGGTTTAGTAGTGCCTTGGGAAAAATATGATGATCAACATGATTAGTTTAATGATGAAGCTGGAAAGTTGGGTGAGCTTGCAATCAATTTGGCCGCAAATTTTTACAAATTGTTGGTACCAATAATTCATATGTTATCTTATAACCAAATTAGATTGTTGATGATTTGACATCCCTTTGGTAATCTCTAAGGTCATCATTAAAATTGAAAAAATTACTCTTTGCTCTTGATATTGGTGGACGATTTATGGATACCATTGACCAAATCAATTTCCCAGACGGATTCCAGTTTTAGCTATTGATATTTGAATCAAAAATCATCTTAATTTTCGATTTTAAACGACGAAGTTAATCTAAACCTTGATTTTTTTCAAGCCTCTTTGTGTTTCAAATGGTAATGGAGATGAATTGAATTGTGCTGGATTGTGCTGCAAGATGAATTGTGCTGGACTTTTATCAATTTTCTTGATCAAAATTGTCTTCCTTTTCGAGAAATAAATGTTTACCAAACAAAATTGAACAAAAACAAGAATCAACGAACATCTTATTATTAATAATAGCAACAGTAATAAGGACCAATCCAAAAATCGATGTACCATTTTCATCTTTGCTTGGCTTTTTGCGACCCAAAATGGATAACAAAATAAGGAATATTTGTGAGCTTTTCTTCTTTTTCCTCCTTTGTCTTCTTCCCTTGAGATTTGATGAGAATTTCTTGCCTCCAAATCCGATTCAGTTAACCATGAAAACGATTGGTTTAACCATTTAAATGTTCATCATCAAATTCCCTCCATTTCTATTGAGAATAACACTTTAGACAGCAAAAACAGGAAGATAGATTATGTTGACTGGAATACTCAGAATAAGAAGAAAGCAAAGACTTTTTTCTTAATTCTTTTGCAAGTCATCTCACCATTATTTTTATCATCTTATCTTCGTCATAACATTCACTGAAAAAAGAGGAAAAAATAACAAATTAATTTCAATTCAAGCATCATGTATGCTGAGTTTTTTTCAATGAATATTCATTGTAAACTTAACCATACCTTTGTTTATTTTCATCCAAGCCAATTTATCATTTGATTCAAAAGTGTTCCAGCAACAGACATAGAAAAAAAACAAAACATTTCATTGTTTTCAATTTTCCAATCCTCAAAAGATTTCACACTATAATGGTGTTGATGATGTTATTATCATTGTTTTTCATCCAGAACTGTTTTTTTGTTTCATCAAAACATAGGATGAATTTTCAAGATTTTTGCTCTCGATGTAAAAATTTTCAAAGACATTGTAACGGTGTAGCTGATTAATCTCTGGGGTTTATGGATGAATTTAAATGAAAAAATGAAGTAAGAATGTGTTGTTATAACAATTAGTATTAAACAACTAATGTTGATGAAATCTCGATCTAATGTTAACGGCGCGACTCACTAATCTAATGGCTTTGATCAATTGCAGCTCTGGCTCGGCTTAAAGAACCATATGTTCGGTAATGCAGAGTTGGACGTTCAACAGTGTTTTGTTTTTGATTCATTTTTTCACAATTGAAATTAACTGATTTCTTTAGCAATCTTTCAACACAAGGAAAAATATTATACCACACAAGGTTGCTAATATTTTTTAGCTTTAACAAGTAATTCCATAATGAACTTAAATGATGTACCATGCTGAAACCAAACCAAATTCCGAGAATGGAACCAATACTGACTACATAGGTCTCCAAAAGAAAAGCTGGTGACCTTTCCAACTTTATATCAGGATTCGTTGGAGCCAGAATTAAAAAAGCGCTTGGAAGTTTTTGAACAGTAATGTAACGTTCATGGCCTATGATGTATGGTATGTGATAAAAGCTTTTGCATTCTGGTTGTGTGACTAACTTTAGACATTCAGTTCGTATCTCGTTGAGTTTTTCTTTATATTTATATCTCAATCTATTGGAAAAATTGGCTTCAACTTCTTGTGGATTCTCAATCATCGTTTGGTACATTACAAAACTTGGAGTCAATTGAAGTGTTTTACTATTCAAGCATTTCTCATATTTGTGAATTTGTGATCGAGTACCTTCAACACCATCATGATAATCCTTGCAGTTAGTTGCATATGGTGGCTCAAGCAGTTTGTCTATTATCTTAATGAAGCTGAGTGCAAATAAACTTGGTTCATCTTTCGGTTTGATGACTATATTAGATTGTGTAGGTCCACGCGGTAAATCTAATGGTGAGTGAATGTATACAAAAACGTGGTCCCATAACTTAAAGATTTCATTATTTAAACTAAAATGATACATTGCACCAGGATTTGGTGCATGTATTAATCTATTTCTATTTAATCGTATATAATCCGATGTATTGGTACTATTACGACAAGCAACATGATAGCAAACATGTGGATCTTTAAGATAAGTATTAGTTGTACAAAATATCTCGTGATTTTGTTCGAAACCATCAAAATATCCTGTTTTATTGAAAAATATGATTTGTTTGAATAGTGATTCAGCTTTGATGATCAGTTTGTAAAATTTAGCGACAGTCAAATGTTCCTCGACAAATCCTTCGAATTCGTCTGCTCCCATCTCTTCAAAGCATTCACGAATATGGTTAGATCTGTTTTCCTTCTCATCGTCTCTGATTGCACAGTTATCCGGGAACAAATTTGGATGACTTGATGCCCAACTTGTCCAGTTGACTGCATCTGCAAACTGTACACATAATGTTGTATCAGGAACGGTAAACCATTCAGGAAAATCAATATCAAGTAATGTGATAACATTGAATTTTAGAAACTCTATTGTTGTTAAGTACAACTGATATGAACACACAATAATACAGAGAACTGTAAATAATTTCTTCAATAGGAACATTTTTCTTCAACTAGTCAGATTTTCTGTTTCTTAAAATGAAACCATACAGATATCAAGTTGAGACTTTATTGAGCTTGAATCTTTATAAACTCAAATTCGTTCTTTGAAACAATAATTTTACAAGATAAATATACTAGCAAAAGCCGTTTCACGTCAAATTTGTATATAAAATCTGATCAATACGTTGAACATGCAAGTAATAAATTGTTAAAAATCAATGAATTTGTCTGATAGAATAATTTTTTCAACTCAAAGGGGTGTGTACATCGAATAATCAACCCTCGCCAAATTGGAATGCATCTTATGAAAAAAGACATTGAAACCCATGTTATTTTTATAGAGTGCTGTACGGTAAGGTATGTTACATCCTACATAGGATGTCACGTTTTGTCCCAATCGCGCTTCAAAGTTGAACAATTTCTGATGGTTTCTCTGCTCATAATTGAGCAGAGCTCATTTGTGTAAATAAACAAACTTGAGCGAATGCATTTTTAAGTTGAAACGATATCTGCTTAACATTCAAGATGATTCAAAGCTAAGAATATTGAACAGTCCTTATAATCTAAAGAGTCAATGAACAATATTTTTGCGTTGTGAAGGATTGCGATTGTGGTCCAAGCGTTATAAGAAAATATTTTTTATATAAGTTTAAGTATATTTTAAAGTATATAATATTGTGGCTGAATAATCCAATGGCTTTCACCAATAGCAGCTTTGGCTCGGATAATAATTTATCATATGTGAGGTAATAAAGAGTTAGACACTCAACACTTTTTTTGCTTTCAAATTAAATTTTCACTATTGAAGATCTTTATCTTTTGTGACGGGGAAAAATATTATGCCACACAATTTTCGAAATATTGTTTATCTTTAATAAGTGATTCCATAATGAACTCAAATGATGTACCATGCTGAAACCAAACCAAATCCCGAGAATGGAACCAATGCTGACTACATAGGTCTCCAAAAGAAAAGCTGGTGACTTTTCCAACTTTATATCAGGATTCGTTGGAGCCAGAATTAAGAAACAGCTTACACTGTTTTTATCAAAAAAGAATGGCTCATGGCCTATGATGTATGGCAGGTAATAAAAGCTTTTGCATTCTGGTTGTGTGACTAACTTTAGACATTCAGTTCGTATCTCGTTGAGTTTTTCTTTATATTTATATCTCAATCTATTGGAAAAATTGGCTTCAACTTCTTGTGGATTCTCAATCATCGTTTGGTACATTACAAAACTTGGAGTCAATTGAAGTGTTTTACTATTCAAGCATTTCTCATATTTGTGAATTTGTGATCGAGTACCTTCAACACCATCATGATAATCCTTGCAGTTAGTTGCATATGGTGGCTCAAGCAGTTTGTCTATTATCTTGATAAAACTGATGAAAAATAAACTTGCCACGTCTTTCGGTTCGATGGCTACATAAGATTGTGTAGGTCCACGCGGTAAATCTAATGGCGAGTGAATGTAAACAAAAACGCGATTCCATAACTTTAAGATTTCATTTTCACACAGCAAATTGTACATCGCACCCGCATCTGGTGCATGTATTAATCTATTTCTATTGAATCGTATATAATCCGATGTATTGGTACTATTACGACAAGCAACATGATAACAAACATGTGGATCTTTAAGATAAGTCCTGGTTGCACAAAATATCTCGTGATTTTGTTCAAACCCATCAAAATATCCTGTTTTATTGAAAAATATGATTTGTTTGAATAGTGATTCAGCTTTGATGATCAGTTTGTAAAATTTAGCGACAGTCAAATGTTCCTCGACAAATCCTTCGAATTCGTCTGCTCCCATCTCTTCAAAGCATTCACGAATATGGTTAGATCTGTTTTCCTTCTCATCGTCTCTGATTGCACAGTTATCCGGGAACAAATTTGGATGACTTGATGCCCAACTTGTCCAGTTGACTGCATCTGCAAACTGTACACATAATGTTGTATCAGGAACGGTAAACCATTCAGGAAAATCAATATCAAGTAATGTGATAACATTGAATTTTAGAAACTCTATTGTTGTTAAGTACAACTGATATGAACACACAATAATACAGAGAACTGTAAATAATTTCTTCAATAGGAACATTTTTCTTCAGCTAGTCAGATTTTCTGTTTCTTAAAATGAAACCATACAGATATCAAGTTGAGACTTTATTGAGCTTGAATCTTTATAAACTCAAATTCGTTCTTTGAAACAATAATTTTACAAGATAAATTTACTAGCAAAATTGATTTTCTTCAAATTTGTTTTTAAAATCTGATCAATACGTTGAACATGCAAATAATAAATTGTTAAAAATCAATGAATTTGTCTTATAGAATAATTTTTCACTAAAATTTAGAAAAATTTCAGCCCCAAACCTGAAAAATCTTTCCGATTTAATGCAAAATGTTTTAAATCCAAAAAGGTTCAAGATCATGTATATTTTTTCAGTTTGAACATCAGTTTGTTTATTTTCATTCTGGATAAAAAACTTTGACTTGTGTTCAGCATTCATTTGTAGTGATATATGAATATCTGTTTTTTATAAAGGCTTTTTGTTGGTTATCAACAAATGTTGTCGAATGTATCACAATCAAGATCTTTGTTGACATTATATTACCCTGTGATCTGATAGCATTAGATTTAGCATTTAAAGTTGAATTCCTTGCGGCTATTTAACCATTTAAAAAGAAGAGTAAAAAGAAGAATAATATATGAAGAAGATTTATTCTTCGCCTTTTTCGCTTAGATCATCGACATTATTCGAATTTGGCCTTTTTTCTAGCCTCAAGCAATTACGGAACTTGTCTACTTCACAGATATAAAGAAATATATTTTGTTGATCTTAGTTAATGTTGATACAAAATTCAAGCTCATTCCTTGATCTTGCCCAGAATTAACTCTTAAAATTTGTCAAATCAAGCTTTGGTTTCATAAAAGTTTCATTTTGATTCGACTTTTCACTTTTGGTCAACCAAAAATAATTTCAACAACCCAAGTATATATTTCTTGAAATTGGATGAGATGTGAGAGGATTGATGTTGAGATGAGGTTATCCAATCGATGTGATGAACAGTCAATGAAACAGGTAAAAACGGTATCAAATGAATAAAATTTATGTGTTATTCACTTTCAGTACCAAGCTTAGTGCAGCAAAAAGGCCTTGAGGTTATTATTGGTTTCACTTTCCATAATATCTTATGATTTAAACCTGTCTTGTCTTGAATTGTCCAATAAACTGCTCAATCATTGTTTGAAATTACTCTGTAATAAGACAAAAGATGAATGAAAAATTACGATAAATCTCCTGGAGACAACATAGGGTTAGTTATAAGATTTATTGAACAAAACCAATTATCTTCATGCCCTTTATTTACCATTTCTTTTATATTTTGTTTTGGTTCGAACTTTCTAGTGACCACCTTTTGTCGCGATACTAGAAAGACCCTTTTTTATCTTTTCTTAGTTATATATTATTTCATATTCACTTATTTTATGTGCCGTAATTCAGTGCCATTGTTTTAAGTGCCAAAAATGTGTGCCTTTGTATACTTACTCTATTGTTAACTTCCGATCATGGTTATACTGTTGTAGAGTGTCGTATTCCATCCCACAGTCAATTCCAATTCGACACCAATAGAACTACATAAATTGTCAACTAGTTGACAATTTTTATGCTTAGTTTTAGTTGATATGGTGATTGATGTTAATCACAATTTTTCCTAGTATAGTCTTGATCACTGGAACAAGAAAAGGTTCAATTTGAATATTAAAGGTAATGATGATGATAATGATAGTTTTGGGCGAGAAGAGTAATCATGAAAATTGTTGATGAACAGTAAGATGAAAAGGGAAAAATTTGAAAGCAAAAATCTCAGTTGATCGACGTTAATTGAATCATTACATTATGTCTTTAAAAATTTTGTTGATGCATTTTGCTGATGAAAGAGAAACGATCAACACCATCGTGTGGGTAAATAAACTAATGTATTAGGCAAATTATTCATTTAACATAATCGAGTAGTTACAATTTTCTTCTCTCATTTTCTAGATCATCATCATAATCATAGTCATTATCATTTTGCTACATTTGTGTTAATGTAATTTGACGTGATTTGCTAATAAGATTTTGTTTCACTCTTTCCAAGATATTACGTTTTCATCATTTATAATATGCCTGTAATATCAAAAATGTATTATGTTGCGTGAGATGAAAAATTTTGTTGATTGATTTGAAAAAATATGTTTTCTTTCCAATTTAGGTTAAAAAAATGATTCACACTTTGAACCAAATTGAGTAAAAGTTGATTGAAAATTAGGATAAATAGATTGATATACTGAGAATGTTTCCATTTTGATTGGTTGATTGATTCAGTGAAAAGAGAATTACAGTCAGAAATCAATCAATATTTTACAACTGTTGAATTAACCATTTGAAATTGATTCCATTTTTTGATATCTGATACTTTTTGTATCTTTCCTAATTCTGTTCATAGACGATTTGTGAGTGTAGTAATGATCATTTTATCGCGTATTCAGACAATTTCTTGCTTCTATTGTTTCAAGAAGTCAATTTAGATTCTGATTTCGCTTATTTACACTAGAATCATTATTAATAAAAGTTAATCCATCAGTTAAAATTCCAATCTTTTTGAGATATCATTCGTATACTAAAAGATATCCGTTAAAACATTGGATCAATATGAGAAGATGAAATGAAATGTTAATGAAGTCTGAACAATCATAAAATAACTTACTTTTGGTTGAATAAATAACACAGAAATCGGCCCAAATAGCCTTAAATTTAACTTATACCCATCTTTTGTGATATATACAATAATTTGATTTGACAGGTCCAAAATGTACATCAGATTTAGCCTTCAAGCAGTTTTGTTGAAGATTATTGCTGCAAACCAATTGTTTACTCCAAGACAATTTTAGAATGGATACCGAAATTTCCCATCACCATCATCATCTTTGAGCATTATTTGCTCCTTATCACAATTTTTAGGAGACTTTTGTTGTTTATTACAATCTTTCATTCCATTCAGGTTAAGGCTATTTTCTTGTCCCTTTTATTTTCCAGAAACTGTATTCTTCTTCATTTCGTGTTAATGATACCAAAATGGATTATCAAACTAGACCATTTTTCTCCTCTCTTGTTTGATTCTCGTTCAATTGTAGGCTGAATCTTCCTCTGGTTTTTCTGTAATGGTTATCACAAGCTCCATAAATACCAATACAACAACAAACATTACCAATTGTCTAATCTGACAGTTGATACTTTGACTTTTTTCACTCCATTCTTTATTAGATTATTGGTCTTTTGGTTGCTGTTGTTGTAATACTTGAGAGGAGATCGCAATTGGAATCCATGGAATATACATGTAATTCGCTTTCTGTAAACTACCTCAGCCATTTTACTTAATATTATAAGACAGGAAATGAATTCTGCCATTTGAAACCCACTAAATACTCCATGACAACATCCGGCATCATCCAATGTGCCATGACCATTGAAAACATGTAAACAAACCTAATACAGTTAACATAATAAATAGAATGAAATAAATTATCATTAAACAAATAAATATCAATTTAATGTTAACAAACGATAAAAAGCTCATCAGCAAATGAAAAATGATCCATCATGACTAACTAGATTTACAATGAAAATACTCACTTTTTTGTTAAGATTCTTGACTTTTGATTATCAATATTCTATTGTAATTAGCTCAGATTACACTATGTTTAATAATAGCTCTACTTATCCAATTATCGTCGAGTTCGAAAAGAATTTGTACTCTGATCCGTTGTTGCACAGGCAATGTCCATGTTAACTGGATAATTAGATAAACAATATACACTTACACTGAAAATGGTCATTAGTGTTTGTAAATTTGTCCAGCAAAATATAAATAAAGAAGGACAGAATAAATGGTAACATCAATTCCCTTTAGAGATAAGCCAACTGACAAGCCAAAGTTTTGTTACATCTAATAGAAATGAGGAAGAGTAGGAAAGAAAATAAATTAATTACAACAGAAAAATGGATTGATTGTGTGTTAATTACCATTTTTACACAGGTTTGTGGGTTAAAATACATTTTGTATCAGTTATCATTAATCAAAAACATTAACTTAGAACTGGTTAAATATGTTATGAATGTTTTCTCTCTTCTTTTACCAACCAACAATCCAACAATACAGCAACCAAGCAACTTAACTGAGCTCGCACAACCACAGAATAAAACTTTGGAACCATAATAAAATCATAAACCGTGGAGACAGAAACAATTAATGTTAATTAACCGATTAATTGCCATTGATGATCCATGAATTCGTAGTCATTCCTTTTCATCTCAAAAACAAAACTAGAACGTTGATTATCAATAATTCATTCTATTGAAACCAATTCATTTCCCACAAAATCCAAACTTGGACTATTAATTGTTCCAATGTTCAGTGGCAAATTAATCATCATTAATTTATAAGCAAACACAATATCAGGAGAAAAGTTGTTTCGTTGCATCACTTAAACTTAATTGGTTAAACAGTCAATAATTATTGTAAACATTACATAAATGGTTCATTGTTTACCAATTGGAGGGCGAGGGAAACTTATTAAGTGAAAATAGCTTCACAAGAGATCTATTTTCACTAATCAATTGATTGAAAATAGCGATAATTGTTTACTTTGGTTGAACTCTCGTTAATCATCATTGTCTTGTTAATTAATTTATCTAATTGTTTCTACCAACTTTTAAACCGTGAATTATCTAATGATTCATGTCAATTTGAATCAGATTTTCAAATCTCTCCGTTTACTCCCAAATATTACTCTTTAATATTTCAAGTGTTGTGTACGAGCAATCAGAGTTTATATGATATAATGCATTGCAATTCAATTTACTGTAAGTCTTGTACAATGTTGTAAACCGTTGTTTTTTATTTGCAACCAATTCACGAAAGTTAATTTAATTTTCAACATCTCATGTTTTATTATCCAATTTTCATTTAATAAGTGTCTCTAGTCTCTTCTTTTTCTCTGCTTGTTAATATTAAATCATCTAACTCATTCTGTTCATTTTCTCATATTATTTCTCTCATCTAACATTGCATTTATTTTTTTAAACTTATCTGTTCATAATCCTTCACTTTTCTTTTTTTATATTTACTTTCTCCTCTTCATTTCAGGTTCAATTGGGAACATGGTTAAGTAGTTCATTCTTCTTCGACATCTACTCGATTTGAAACTTAACTGTGCTGGTTATTTCGAAAAGCCCGAGACAATATTACAACTGCCTTATTCGCATACAATGATTGATAACTATGTACAATACCATAGAAATTGAAGCTTCAATTGTCAAACTGGTTTCTTTTGCTGATTGTTAACCTGATTCAATTCATGAAGGATAAGGAAGAAATGAGAAAAAGAAAAAGGTAAAGCATTGTTGGAAAAGGAGTAGAGAGAAATAACGTTAGTATTCATTGGTAATAGTTTCAAAGGTGGAAAACGAAATAGAAACGAGATATTGGTTACATTGAAATTGAAACTTTATGTGTATTGCTGATAGGAACAAGAAAAAGTCTGCTCTTCAAATCAGTTGAACGAACAAAAAGGAAGAAATAGGAACCTTCAATCTTCAAGCATCATAGTTATATTCATTCATTCATTTATCTTCATGGTTGTTTACATATCTTTTTTTCTCCTTCTTTTCTCTCATCTTCCCATGAATAATAACAAAAGTTGAATTTAAAAAAACCTGACATTCAATTTCATCTTTTCTCCTTCTCATCATCAAAGGTACAACAGCAGTTTCACCATTTTGCTCTGTTTTGTATCCTTTTTTTCTGAATCATCATCGAAATAGTTCCCATCTTACTTCCCCTACTTATAAAAAATTTACCTACCAATCAAATCAACTTAACCTTGTTTCTCTTCCGTAAGCCCGTAACCAGACCAAGTTTAAAACCAAATCACTAAAATGCAAAATCACTAAAAAATTCTCTTTTTTTCTTCTTTTCATTTTAGATTATTTGAATGAATAGATGAGCTACAAAAGGAAATGTATTATATTTACAAGGAGAAATTGGTTTCCTATCAAAGAAGAGGACAAAAAAGATTCAACTTTTTCTCTCTTTTTGGCTGGTTTCACGTTTTTTCACCATCATCATAATCAGGAGTATTATCATTGCAGCTTTTTCCACCAATTTATTCATCCTAAATTTCAAGCCATCTTTGAAAATAAATATACCAATAAGACCTCCATACTATCTTTCGCAATTGATCAGAGGCTCACTTGAGCAAACGAAATCAACATCACAATAATCGATTATTGATTACGCTTTACATATATGTGTGTTCGAGTTGTTGAAAAAAAGACAGTTCTGACAAGTTAAAGATCTCAAGACAAAGAAGAAAAGAAAAAATTGTCCAAAAGAATTGAGAAGATTGATCATTGATTCTGGTGTTGATACTGAATTTTTTATACACGTTAACCAACTCTCCATAAAATAGATCACATTGGTCATCAGGTTATCCAAATAATCTTACAGTTTTTTATCATTTAACTTCTTGCGCTTTTCCTTTCGCCTTTCAACAGTTTCCTCCTCAGGTTAACATTGCTTTTTGTTTTCTCTTTAGTTACAGGTCATTAATTGGTCAATTTGGTCGTTTTTGGTGATTTATTAGCCAAAACAAACAAAGGAAATACTCAAAATGCAAGAGCAATCTTAATGATCCTTGTGAAGAGAAAGATGTAAATCAACATTGTTCACCTAATTTACATCTTTCCAGAGTTATACGCAAGCTATTAATAAAACAAAAGGAATTTCAAGTTTTTCCCAAGAAAATTTCCTCAATATAATCAATAGTTAATTTAATTTTTTGCTGTATAATATGAGGAGTGACTTAAAATAATAAAGAAAAAAATGAAAAAAAACTTTATTTTTTAAGACATGGACAGAAAAAAACATTAAAATTTCATTATGAACAACAGTTCTAGTAAAACTGTGCGTCAGATTCATTTACATTATACTGTGAGGTTGCTCAACAGTTGAATCAGCTATAATTCATTCGTGATTCTTATATATTTATCATTCACATTATTACAGAATTGAAGAGAACGTTGTTCTCATTTTGTTTCCGAGTTTTTTTCTTGTTCCGAATAGAGTTCCTTATTCAAATTTATCCTAAATTTTCTTGATCGATAATTAACAAACATTCGACAAGAGAGCGATAAATTTTTTTAAATCATCTATTTTGAATTCAGTTAAAAAAGAATTGAAAATTTCGCTATCTGTGTGTTTTTCTGGTTGTCAATAGTCTTAATAATACTTGGCGTTGAGCGCTTCAGGTATCATTTTTCTTCGTTTTAAAGATTCCATATTCTTATTTTAAAAATTGTTTGATTCCCATATGATTAGTGTTATTTGCTCGATTTGATTGGGACTAAAGAGATCGAGACAAGGGTACTTTTTTGAGATGAAAGATTCTGTTTGTAAAGACCCGAACTTGCATGTTTCCTGACAAGTTACGTTAGAGTCTTCCAGCGCCATCTCATGGGTAACTCTAAATTTTATTTTTACTTATGAACTTTTATTTGATAACAATAAAACATTGACCAATTAATTAATATTATATTCTTTTATGTTTGTTTTTAACTAATTGCCTATTTTTTTATGTTCGCTAACTTATTATTACTTATTACTTATTAATATTTCGAAGTTATCTGCTTGGCGAAAATCATGGATATGGTCAATCAATTTACCAACATGGATTTTTTAGCTTTTGGTAAGAGTAAGGTTTTGCGGACTAAGGTGGAGTTTAAAAATCACACACTTTCACTAACCAATGGTAAAATTAATAATAAATAAACAAAAATATTTTTAATTATTTAAGTTTAACTGCTTTTTATCGGAAATAAGTTTTTAATCAGAATTTCATCTTCCCTTCTCAGTTTATATTGATTTGCTTCAACAGTGGACTTTTGTAATAGCTAGCAATTAGTTCAATCATCATTTTTTATTTTGTTTACATTCAGATTCAATTTAAAAAGATTAACCTGATTGGACCTGAATTTAAATGTCCCATGGTGCCACTCCTTAGTCCGTAAAACCTTACTCTTACCTAGCTTTTTTACTACTTTTGTTTTTATTTAGCTGTTGGCTCTAATAATTACTTGCTCTGGACCTAAAATGGGTCGAGATATTTTTCTGTGTTTGTTCCGAGTGGATTAAGATAAATCGTTATCGATATTATATTATATAATATTTACGAACTGAAACTAATTTTGTCATCTATTGACAAACCAATATTAGACGCAAAAATGCTTAATACTGACGCTATACATTTTACATGTTTAAGATTATTATGAAAGTGAGTTAAGAAATTGCAACGTGATGTAACTACGAATAGCTTTTATTGTATTAATTATGATAGGTGTTGAATCAATTAATCTTGAATTAATTTGAAGACTTATCTTGAGCGGTATGTAATTTGGCGCATACCTTGTTGATAGCATCATAAGCAGCCTGGTTTTGGGTGTTTTTCACCTTGTAAAGCATAGAGATAATCTTTGAAACAATGACGTTCTTGGAATCATCATCCTTTTCTCGGTTAAGAAGAGCGTCTGAAGCAGCATCTAAAGTTTCAACTGCACCGGCAACCATGTTCAATACTGGATGCATACCACCAGAGAAGTTGTTCAGAAGTGCAAGAGCGTCTTCAATCATGTCCAAAGTATCAGCTGCTTTATAAGTCATGTTTCGAATATTTTCATTGCTCAAAACTTGGTTTCGGACATAATCGCCAGCAACCTTGAGGATAGCTGCCCAAGGTCCGTTACCTTGTTTCTCCATATTGTTTGAAGTTTGGGATATAAGAGAGCCAATTAGTTCTTTTCGTTCTCCAAGCAAAGAAGTCATAGTTGAGACTAAGCTTGCTCTAGTAGAAGGACCGTTGTTGATCAAGTTATCAAGAGATGGAACGATTCTTTCAATTCGAGCAATAGCTTTTTCAGCAACATCAGATTCACCGGCCAAGGCAGCGGTCTTGAGGGTCTTAAGAGCTTGGTTGATCAAGTTGCCAACATTTCCATTTTTAGAGGCCTTTTCCCAAGCTGAGGAAAGGGTTGATTGTAAATTTGAAAGACGCTGTTCAAATTCATTTGATGCTTCGGTCAAGAAAAGAAAGTGAAAATAAGATTAGATATAAATCATGGCAGGATAATTGAAGATAGACTTCAATCGCGATTACTCAAAAGATCAGTTTACAAGTTTAGTTAAACCTTAGTAAGACTTGACTTACCTGCGCTGGCCAATGTTGCAAAAGCAACGACAGTGATGATGGTAATTGAAACTTTCATGATTTCTGTTCAAGCTTTACTCGATAGATCTAAAGTGGCAATGTTTAAACACCAATTAAAATAAAATCATGAGCATCTGATCATATTTATATTGTTTGCAAAACCATGAAACTGAATTTTATTTTGCTAATCGCATAAACTACGTAAATCTTTCCAGTTTGCAAATCTATTGATTCAACCCGTCTGGCCTGTCAATCTAATAATTTTAGTGTCAAAATAATATCAAGGAATTGATGCATAAACAATGTATTTGTCAATTATTAAAACATCTTGAGATTGATTTTCACTGTTTGACTAATTAGAATTAATAATTTAGCGAAATAAATGTGTTAACTTCTGTGCATCTAAAATTTAATCAACTAAAAGACGTCATTTATCATGCGAAGTGAAATAAAGATAATAGAAATAGTTGACTTTAATGACAAATTGTCAAATTTTGATTTTAACAAACAATGGAAATTTTATTAATTTCGTAAGTAATTATCAAGTTCATTGCGACTCGTTAATTTGATTGAAGGAATCGACGAGCTTATCAAAAACAGATGGAAAAATTGAAACTGAAACTAAGCAAACGATTCCCTCAATTTTAGTATAAAATGTGGATTGATTATGTAGTGAAATGGTTATTATTATTGGCATTACGTCCAGAATACAAAAAATATCAAGATTGCACCAGTAATCAATAGTGAAAGATGAAGTCTGTTTTAATTGTGATAGCTCTTCTCGTCTCAACTGGTAAGTTAATCTTAATTAAATATTTTACTTCTAATTGTATATTAAATTTACTAACTCCTAATCTTTTTTACTTTGCATTACAGCTTACGTTGAATGTTCATCAAACAGCGAGCTCTTGGATAAATTGGACGATTTATTGACTGAAGCTTCCATGAACTACAACAAGGCCGCAGTTGATGCTATTTCAGATGCCATCGATACTGTTGCTTTGGCCCTAAATCAAATGGAAGGTAAAGATGAAGCAACCAAAGCCAAGTACCAAAGTCACATTGATATTGTCCGATCTGACTTGAACAAACTTGAAAAGATGGTTCACCAACAGATTAAAACTCGTGGTTTCTCAGTTGGCGGTGCTTTCAATTTCGTCTCATCCAAGGTATCTTTGCTCACCGAAAAGGTCCAATCCATCTTCACAGCCGTCCAACAATCTCCACTTGGTTCTTTACTCTCCCTTGTCAAGCCATTCCTTGATAACGCCTTGAATGATCCACAGCTTAAATCAATGGTTGGAAATCTTGAGACTGTTACCTCAGCTCTTGACCAATTGGACAAAATGTCTGGTGGTATGTTTGAACCATTGACTCATGTCAGAGACATTTTGGCTAACATCGATTCAACCGGCAAATTGTTCGAATCATTGGGTTCAGCTAACTCATCTGATGCCATTGCTGATGCTTTGATCAACACTTTGGCCAGTGCTAAGAGTAGCCATGCTAATAAAATTGAAAAGGCATTGGACTATGTCTGTAACGGTTTAGCAGATGTTGAAAAGTCATCATAAACATTCAGAAGTATACATTGTATACATTAAAAGGCAAAAATTTGCATTAAAAATTATAAATTGAAAATACAAATTGAATCTTTCTTCTTTACTATTTCAAGATGTTATTATTAAAGTCTTAACACCTAACTATCTGTTTGATAATTTAGACTTTTATTGTTGATTTTGGTTGATAATAATGAAAACTTGTAAATAGGAGTCTGTTTAATTGTCCATAGCAAGAAACCCATTTTATAAATATATTAGTCAACTTAGCGTGGCTTCATTTATTAACTAATTTTTATTTTTTGCTTTCAGTTTGTTTTTGGTCTTAACAATTAACAATGAGCAATTTACTGGGGTTAGCTTTAGTCAATCTTTCCTTTCATTTTTCTTATTTTCATATTATCTCATCAATTTTATTCTCATAATACGATGAATGATCTTCTCTGCATGAAGTTGTTATCAAAATGCAAATATTGTACAACCAAACTGTATTTGTATAATTTCAATGTTAAATGCTGTGAACTCATTTGCATTAGATTTTTGTTTATTTACTTTTACCATTCCGTAAGCCTACGCAATATCATAATATTTTATACTTTATTGTTCCATGTAATTCATTTTTCAATTTAATATTTCACCTTTTCTTTTGCTCTCATTTTCAGATTCAAGCTGACAAAAAAGACTGAAACGAAGGACGCAAAAACATGATAGGTAAGATGACTTTGGAATCCAGATGAATCATTTTTCCCCTGAAAATAGCTCGGATTGTAAAGAAAGGAAATTGAAATTGGCCAAAAAGGAAGAAAAAGGAAGAAATAATGCAAAATAAACAAAGTACAGTCAAACAGATATTGGATGAAAGATATGAACAAAATGTTTTTACTCAAGTAGGAAATTTTGAAAAAAAAGACAAAATCTAGTGATGTTCATGCGGTTTGCTGCTGCTGCTGCTGATGGTGATGATGAAGACAAAATGATCAAGAAATTGAATGGACTCCGCCTTGGTACTTTGGTGAATCCAGTCTTTTGACTTTGACTGCAATTCACAGTTGTACATTTATTCAGATGATGAGATGCAAAAGAATCAAAGTAGGAAGAAAAGAGAAACTATGGAGTCAAATCAACAACAACAACTCCAAAAATTGTTGGAAAAAATAAATAAAAGGAAATCTCTTATTCTTCTTCATCATCATATTTATCATACTTGTCATCTCCATTTTGTTGAAGACTGTGAGATGAGCAAAAAAGAAGACATTGAAAGAAAACACAATTCATAAAAAAAGCATCTTTTTATTATATATTTTCGCGTCTTTTTGACTGAGAAAAAAGTTGAAATGAAAAGAAATGAAAAAATAAATTCTAAGACCAGATTATTGTGAGACAGAATCACAGTCCATCCTGGCAGCAATATCATTGTATCATTGTAAACCCAATTTGATCAAGTTGACGTTCATCTAGAGCTTGAATTGTTTTGCTAATCTTCCGAGTTATAACTGTTTTCTGGTACTTTTGATCAGTTGTTTGATTAGGTTGAGGAGAAACTTAAAAATTTATTTAATATCGGGAAAAATTTTGGGATTATTTTCTATCAACTCTATTCTGCAAATAACCAACTGAATTAATCTCATTGGAAAGCTATCCCTACTTAAAATGAAGTATTTTTGGATGCCCTGGATATATTGACTTTCGTTTTTCCTCTTTTTTTGGGTAAAATGGCTCAATGGCTTGAATGGCAAAAAGGGTCCAACAATTTTCATAATAAAGACTAACTGATCCAATTTTACGCTCATCTCCCTCTCATCATTATCATCTTAAAGTCATAATGCTCATCTCTGTCTTCACTTTCAAACCTGAATCCTCTTCTGTCCCTGACATCAACTTTATCCCTCTGTTTATGATCAGTTCACCTCCCAAAGGCATACCAATCAACGGCATGTAAAACTATGTGTTTGTATTTTTGTTGGTTGTATCACTGCAATTTGAAGACCTTAAAGAGGTTGGATAAATTTAGACTTTGGGAGGAGAAGATGAAAGAAGATCAGATAAAGAGATGATCATAAAGATGATGATGATCAACACGAGCCAGTTTTCATCGGCCAACCAGTCAATGTAATTATATAAGATATATCTAGCTTCTCTATCCATAGAGTAAACCACAAGACATGATCCATTCAAAGATTGATTGTACTGAAACAAGCCACCTCATCATCATTATCATCTTCATCATCTGCATCTTCATTCACAAGATTACAACTCCTGTATTGTTGACTAATCTTCTCTTCTCTAATTCACTTTGCTTCTATTTCTTCCATCTTTTCCTGATATTATCATTCACCTGAAAACTACCTTTTACATTTACTAGTAATATTAAAAGCTATCATTAACCTTATAAACAATCGGAACATTCAACAGCTATTAGAAATCTGGTTTTATTAGATTTCAAATGATCAGACAATTTAAAGTTGCTTGAATTGCCATTCATCATGAAAACCAAAAAATAAAATCTATAGCTTTTGCCAGATAAAGATCAGAATGAAACAAAACCATCGCTTAAATGATTATTGCAAAGTTGAGATGATACCAGAAATTACCAATGAATGGTCAAATTGATGATCGTTGGTTGATCTATTAAAATTATAATTTTGATGCCTAAAAATACTCTTATTTAGCTTAAAGGATCGTACATAGGATTTAATTTGACCAAATGACTCTGGAATAGGATTGAGAAATGGAAATAAGGATTTATTTTCATTATGAATTTGGATCTGATCAATGAGAATTGACTGTAATATTGAATCTTTCATCAATAAGATAATTTTGATTTAAACCATGAAATTTTTTTCACCAACAAACCATTCACAATGAAATTTTACCATTTAACTGTCAAACCACTTAGTCTATTGACTTTTCACGACAAACAAGTAAAAAGAATACATCATTTTCATTATTAATCCCAATTTTTGCCAGTTTTTATCATCAAACAGGGATTATTTTGTCTAAGCAAAAAAGCAGACATTTTATTATTCATTTGCTCCTCATTTTCACCATTTTAATCATGGCACAATAGTTTTTCCCTAACTAACTCAATAAGTAATCATTAATTCATAACATCAATGAAATGTGCCCTTTCTCATATCACATCAAGCTCAATGTTTGACATTATTTCAAGACACGCTCATAAGGTTGATCAGGTTTCCTGTCATTTTTATAAAATCTCGTGTCACGCGCGTCTCAAAGTTATTCAACCATTTAATTCACCATCAATTGGATTGATATTTTTTCTCATTCATTTCTCTTCTCACATTCAGATATTGAACAATAAATTGCTCATCTTCACCCAACAACATCAACATCACCACCATAAGCCACCAACAAAGAAGAGGTCACATCAATCAGGCAAGAAATAATTGAAAGGAAAAGACGCAAAGAAAAGAGATTACAATAAGATGATGAAAAGCAATTCATATTTGATAATATAATGTGCATACAATTTATAAATATATGTACCAAAAAGATGTCAAGTGAAAAAAGGAAGCAAAAAGATGGAGAAGAAAAGGATGACAGTAAAGATTTGGGGATAAATTTCTGTTCATGATCACCCTCATGATGCCCGTGATGAACAATAACAACATTTTATCAATGAGCAAAGAGAAGAGGCAAAAGTTTTCGACGAAAAAGAGATTCACAAGAGTAAAGGGAAGAAGATGATGAAGATATCTAAATATCTTGTCATTCAAATGGCAAGATGAACTAAAACTAACAGTTAGTGAATTTAAAGAGGCAAAGAAAAGGATGAATTGTACTTTGAATGAGTTGAAAGACTCAGGGAATGATTCCCTTATAAGATAGCAATAATATATATATTTTTTACTCCAAAAGTTGAGCATTTTTTGTGATTTTCTTAGATAATTTTCTTCCCTTTTTTGCTGCATTTCTTGTTTCTTATTACAAATGAAACAAAAATTGAAGTAAAGTTACTTGAGTGGATTGAATGATGAAGTTATATGGGTGAAAGAATATGCTTGACGAAATTTGGCAAAATTTTCAGTTCTCTTCTTCTTCCTCCTCTTCGACTTTCTTCCCTTGCTCAATGAAACTAACAAGAAGGAGGATAAAGATGATTAAGATGAACGAGAACGAAGAGGAAAATAAAAAATTGAGAGACAAAAGAAATGGTTTTCTCGTTCATCCGTACAGTTTCATCTGAACACCATCAAGATATGATGTCTTGATATGTTCAGTCAACCTCACTAATATCTATTTTCTTGGACCTTTTTTTTCATCCTTTTCTTGTATATTCTTGTGAACCTCTTTTTCCTCCTTCAAAACTCCCTGTCATCCAATTCTTCATCT
This sequence comes from Tetranychus piercei, assembly GCA_036759885.1. Classification (NCBI taxonomy): domain Eukaryota; kingdom Metazoa; phylum Arthropoda; class Arachnida; order Trombidiformes; family Tetranychidae; genus Tetranychus; species Tetranychus piercei. The sequence goes on along the minus strand of CM071879.1, from coordinate 13,594,933 downwards.
TTATCATCATCTTGTTACTGTTTCATCGAGCTACTCTATTGATATTGTAACATTGATTACAGTTGATACAAAAAAATTGATACAAAAATTGATACTAAAGATTACAATTTTGGGTTCAAACCTTTTTCATTCACTTTTCATCTTTTTTTGTTTTCATTCCCAATTTGATATTATGATTATAAAGATATTGACTATCTTTAGTTTTGTCATAAATAGGAATCACATCTTTATATTTTCCTGATAAACAGAAAGCATTTGTTGTATTGATTCTGGTTTTACCTTTAGCACAACCTGGTTTACCGGTGAATTATGATAGTTTTCACATTTTATTTTGCTTCTTGTTTAATGTAATATATAATTTTGGAGTAAAATAAACTTGATATGAAAATTACCATGTTTATGTTTCATGTTCATTATAATTACCATGTGTCTCTATGTATACATTTAAAAGACACAATTTGAAGCGTTTTTGTTTCCCATTACTTTTGGGTTGCAACTAAACGTGATAATATCCTATTTGGATTGTCCAATCATCTTTTGATTTGTCTCTAAATGAAGAAAGTAGAAACATCAATCATCATCATTTGGATCAAGGAAATTATTGTCATCAAAGAGTAACCATTGGCTCCATTTCAATCAACAATCCAATTTTCGGAGAAAAGGAAAAGCTGGAAGAAAAGGCAAAACTGAAAGTCATTTTTCACCGTCTCTCAACCCATTTTTGTGTCTCCTCTTCAAGTCTTTACCTTTCATCGTAGACTCTTCAATTTGCTATCATTTTTCATTTTTCAATTTTACCTTTCTTTTGTTTCCATCATGAAAGCACATTTTCCTTATCAATCCATGTTCCGAAAACTGAAACATCTCAGATAAATCAATTATTATTAGTCCAATTTGAGTGTTAAAGCAAAAGGCTGATGTTTTGTTTGAATTTTCATTAGTCAACATAAAATGATACTGTTAGAGCTGCATTTACATGCTAACCTTGTTTAGATGGTTCATTTTTCATCACTTGTAACTCTCTGTTTCCTTTCAATTTAGCTTGAAACACCAAAGGAATGGATTCTGATTCATGGTTAACAAGGAGAGCAACAAGAATGAACAACAGCCAAAGTATCAACAATAACAAGATAATAATGCGAATCTGATGAGAAGGGAGAAATCTTGATCTATTATTACATGAAATTCTTGAACAATTCTGTTTTTATACACAACATCATTACCAGTGAAACCTCAGACTTACGGCTTCCTGTTACCATGGAAAGCGATCAACTACAAAGAAAAGAACGAAAAGGAAGGAAGATTGAAGTAGACTCATCATTATAATCATTATCATCTTTACTCTAATTTCAAAGGTTGTTATCCGCCTTTAGATGTTCAATGATAATCTGTTTCCAATGATTCTTCCGGAAACTGATCACCGTTAAATTTGTACATCAATTCTTTTCTTTTTTTATTCTCATTCTTCATCCTTATCCTCATCTTTATCCTCTCGATTTGCTTCTCTCATCTTCTTCTTACCTTTTCTCTCATCTTCTTTCAACCGGAAGGGAACAATACAGTAACTTTCATCTCAAGTGTTTCTCATCATGTTGATACACATTGAAATAACTGGGAATCGATCAGGTGAACAGAAAACATGGAAAAATCTTTCTCCTTCTTTCCTCACATTTTTCCTTCCCTTACAATCTAATATCTTCAAGATGGATTCCATCATCATGATCATCATTTTTTGTTCAATCTTTAGCTTCTTTCATCTTCTCTTTTATATTAATCATTCCAATCATCACATCATAATACATTGAAGGATTATTAACAAAGTATCATCTGAAAGAGAAACAATAATGATTATGATGATCATGATGATCAAAGTTGAACAATAAAGGAAAAGCAAAGGAAATTGGAAACAAGTAAATGGCCAAAATGAAGCAAAATACATCAAATCTTGGCTGTTGATGTTTACATTATTATTTGATTTCACTTTTTTCATCCGTTTTTATTAAGTTAAAAGCATTGTTATTTACTTTGATTTACAATTGATTTGCATCGATTTTTTGCTCATAACATCATCCAATACATTATATTACCTTGTATATTGATGTTTTACCTTTTCTCTTCTTCTTCTTCTCTCTTCCAGCCATCATCTTTAGGATATAACTGATCAAAATGCGAGACAACATTTTGCCATTACACTATCCATGGGTTAAGGATAAAGCTTTAGAAGAGGATTTCCATTATCATCATCATTTACCCTTCTTATCATCTTCACCAGCTCTTCAGTTGCTCTCCCTGGAAACAATGATTATGATGAAGATTGAAATTTCATTGCAACAACTTGATTCCTTTCACTTTTTTTTAAAGAAACTCAATGATTTGATGAACACAAACAACTTTATTGATGAACAGCAATTCACTGAAGATACTTTTTGTTCCTCTAAATCGGCTTAACCAGTTTAACCATTATTGACTCAACTTGAATAATATTACATCAGTTAAAAGGTAAAATTTTTACCAACACAAACATTTATTGATCCTGGAAGGTGATCAACAAAGAAACTTGATGATGGTTAAGAGATGAAAAATTTTAATCTGATGAAAAATGACTTGCAATAAGGATGAAAATTGGTCGATGACAGCAAACGTTTTGCTTTCCATGATAAACTAGTCTCATTAACAGGTTATTAACACTAAATGGACAAATATTTCATCTTTTGTCAATTGGTTCAAATTGTATAAATCAATTTGTGATTTATTTATGATCTTACATTATCCGTCTACTTGAAACTTAATTTGGTTTGCTGTTTCTTGGGTTGAAACAAAGTGTATCAACTTGATTGGGAAAATCCAGTCTAAATGTAATATTATAAAACTCTCATTGTTTTCACTGGAGTAACTGTTTGTATCATTTATAGTCTTCTTTTGGGACTCAAGTTTTAGTTCCTTTTTTACTGGCAAAAACATCTCATTAGACAGTTAATTGTACTTCCTCTGAGTCAATTTAAAAGACACAGTCAGATGGAGTCAAATAATTTAACAATTATCAAATGCAACTCAACATTTCCTCTTCAGCTTATGCTTGATGTTTAATGATATCTTAAAATGTAATACACTTTTGCCTTTCCGATCTGATTGTTCATTTTGATAAAAAGACACAAAAATTGAAATGTTTTTTTTCTCAAGCAAAATTTACTCTCATTTAAAGATGAAACGCACAAAAAACACTAAATTTACAGAGAGTTAATTAAAGTTGCTTTTTTATGGGGAAACTTGAAATACTCAGAATTGAATGAGTCAAGAGAAAATCAAATTGTATTTCCATGAGAAACTATCATTTCTCAAGATTTTTTCATCCGATTGTTGACTTGAATGTAAATTCAATTATATTTTGTACCTCAATCAGTCTTCAATCAGATTTTCATTACCATTTAATTAAGATTCACGTGTTATGAGGGGAAGTTTTTTGTATTGATTGAAAATGGTTACTTTGAATCAAAATGGGTTGATTCGTGTGTCTCTACATTATACCAGACTTGTGCTTTGAGTGATGCCAAAGGTTTGACAAGGCTTGACAATTAGTTGATTGTAATTATCTTTTGTCTTTTTCATGTGACAATCATTATTTGCCTGTTATATTGGAGATGATGGTGATAATGGTGAAATGTATAACTTGACAAGCTCATTAAATTGAGAAAATTGTTAAGAATTGGAAACAAAATGAACCACAGAGATGAAATGTTCAACAAAAATCGCTGATGTAAGGTGAAGATGGTAGAAGACAATTAAGGGACTTTAAGATGACCCTTTTATTTCTGGATGATCATATGAACTGAATAGAGCTTGATGGTGGTAATGATGAGAGTGAGAAAAGCAGGATAAATAAGATGAAAGAAGGTAATTCTTAAGCGTGATCCTTGGATAAACGTTAATACTTTTGCTTGAACAAAGAGTCTTGAGATTCATTCAAGTGAATTGCTCGACTCTCTGTTTCTCTTTTTTAACAACCAACTCTTAATTGATGATTAGTGAACCTTGATTGTTAAGACCATAGATCATCAGATCATAGTGGAGACAATTTCAACAGATAACTGAAAGATGATGAAGAACCGGCAAAGGGTGATAAAAACAACGATGAGAAGCAAGATTAACAAGCAACCATTTTGTTTCATTATTTGGCTCATCCTTTCAAAAGCAGAAGGGATTTCATTTTCAACAAAATGAGGTGACAATGAGATAGATTACTCGATTATTTTAGAGTTTCTGTGAACTCGAATTGTGATGAAAGTGGAAAAAGTTATGATATAATTGTTTGGTTAGTGTAAGGACACTGCGAATCACCAGGTTTATTGGCAAACGCTGTTTTCTTTGACAGCTTATAGTTGTTACAAGTTTACTTCTTCGACAGGTTTGGGTACTCTTGAACTCTGCACTGCTCAGTACAGTGAGAATAATTATCCTCTCTGGCTAACTTTTCTGATGAGAAACCGAAGCCGTCGCAATTCCGAGCTCTGGTTCGTTATCGCTGCCTTCATGCTCTCTTATGGTATGTCTTTTAATATGCTTTTTCGGGTTCCTCCATGTGGATCTTTTTATGTTGAGGAGTTGTCGGTAGCTATTAGATGATTAAGAAGAAACTGGGAGTATGGTGGGTCTGAAGTTTAAATGACTAGCATTGCGCTAGAAAAGACCATTTTGACGCTGTCTAACTTGAGCTTATTCACGATAGTCGACAATCATAAGGAAGCCCTATCTTAGCTCTTTCACTTTAAGTTACACTCACGTCCATGTACTCTTGGATTTGATTATGAACGTGTCCATTTTCATAGTCTAACCTGCAGTTACTTTGTTTCATCACGACTGACGTGAAGCTTTTGGGGGGCACTGTGACCGTTTGCTGTTAATCAATTTACATAACGTAAAAGGGGCAAGAATGTTAGGAATGGATTGGATAGTTTTGGGAGAAGTCTCTAAATTTTGTCAGTCAACTTTGTTTAAAATAATGATCCCATCCAAGGAAGATATAATTTGTCATGAAATTTTGTTCAACTTTTAATCTAACATTCATTAATCTGAAAATGTTTCGGTTAGTTTTACAGTATCAAGCTGGCATCTAGTGTTTATCTAATGTATCATGCAAGATTTTCAAGCTTTTTAAAGATTTTTCTGACAGAAGAGATGAGTTTGAGTGAGTTTACTGATTTTCTAACAAGTTGAGTAAATATTAGAAATAGTAAATAATAGAAATTAAATTAGATCAAATTGTGTCAAAATTTAGGAGTAGACTCATTTGGACACTACAGCAAACAGTTGTAAAACTTAAACTTGGACTTCTTATCCAATGATTGTTTTTCCGAAAATTTTTCGTAAAATTAACCGAGGACTTTTACAAAATTTAAAAGTATCAACGCTTTAATCAATTATATAATGAACCAACAAGTCTGTTTTCAAATGGAAATCTAACTTTACTTAATTTATTTCATCTCTTAATTGTAATCAATATTATCAGACTAACCAATTAATTAATTATTATTCCGTCAGAAACCCGTCCGTTTTAAATTTTGTAAGAGTCCCCAGCCAATTTTGACAGAATTTTTTTTAGAGACAATTATTGGATTAGAAGCTTACGCTTCAGTTTTACAAATGTTTACTTTAGTGTCCAAATGAGTCCAAACCAAAATTTAATCTGTCATCAAAACCATCCAGTTTAAATTCATACAGTTACGATTAAAAATAAAAGAACTAATTTAGGTTTGCATGCATAAAAGTTGTAACTTATTTAATGGCAAAAACTGGATGATGCTTTGTGTACTTCTACAATTATAAAATCGAGTGTACGAGTGAGTTTAACGCTATCTGATAATCAATAAACATTCTATTAGATTGAAAATAAATTTTGAAATTAGAATAGTCGATGAAAGAAATTATTTGGCGGTATGACAAGAAAATTTTGAGATAAATGGTGATCAAGTTATAATTTATAAAAAATTAATGATTTACAAATTACATTTATTATATAATTGGTTTTAATAGATACATAATGTGTTTATGTTTCAATGTGATTATGATTATGGTTTAGATAACAATTTAAGTTTTTAGTTGCGTCTTCTACGAACTTTAGATATTCTCCATGCATTGGGTTCTTCATATTTATTATACAATGGTTCGAGTCTTAATTGTTTCTTTTGTTTACTTAATTTAGTAGGATCAGCAAACTTGAAAAATGATGCTGCAAACTCAACTAACCATTTAGGATCAATAGTAGTTACTTCTCTCATGTACTCCTTAGTTGTTAAAACTAATTCATGATAAACAACCCATTCGGGTTGACGATTGAACAAAGCACTAGATGGATGAATGTAAACAACTTGATTGTCAACTAATGTACGATAACCTTCTTGTGGATCTTTTTTGGCAGCATTCCTGAAAAATCCAGAACAAATGGCCTTTTGTATTCGAGCTGTGTTGCGACCGCACGAAACAACATCCAGACTGTGTCGATCCATGATACCCAGCAATTGTTTACGAACATCTTGAGCACGTTTAAGAGTACGAATTTGAACAAAATTGTCATAACACCAAGCGTTAGCAAATTTGTTGTTCTTCCAAGAGTTGAAAACAGCAAGCAATGTACAATGATCTCCTTCCATTTGATTAAATTTAGCCTTTTTAGAATCAGCCAAAGCTTGTTTATCCTTTGGTCGATAGAAAACATTTTGAACTGAAAGCATTGAGACAATAGTCAGAATTTCATCCGAACAGCCTAAATGTACAGACATAATTAACATCTTGGAAAGCATGGGTTCTAATGGAAATTCTGCCATTCGTCTACCGAGCCTTGTGAGTAAACCTTCATCATCAAGAGCAGAAAGGGAATGAAGCTGTTCCAAAGCCATGATCAATGTTTCAGTTGGTGGAGCGTCCATGAAATCGAATGATAACAAATCGTTAATTCCCATAGCTTTAAGTTGCAAAACAGTTGAAGCTAAATTAGTTCGTTGAATTTCAGGCACCGGAGTTGTCAACATTTCGTCTCGATAAGCTCTTTCTGTATATAGTCTGTAACATTTGCCAGGTCCAGTTCTTCCAGCACGTCCAGCTCGTTGTTTGGCTTGTGCTTGGGAAATGGGAGTTACAACCAAGGCATCCATTCCCGTTTTGGGATTATAGACATTTTGTTTCACAAAACCAGGATCAATTACATAAAAAATACCGTCAATTGTTAGTGATGTTTCAGCAATATTAGTGGCAATTATACATTTTCGTGATCCTGGTGGAGCAGGTTCGAAGATTCTAGATTGCATTTCACTGGGTAGAGCCGAATAGACAGGCAATATTAACAATTCCGGTATCTCGGGTCCAAGAGATTTCATTCGTTCGTAGAGTGTTTCACATCCAGTGTCAATCTCTTCTTGACCTGTAAGGAAAAGTAAAATGTCTCCGGGAGGTTCAGTCAAGTGTATTTGCATCACAGTGATAAGTGAAGCATCTAGATAATCGGTTTCAGGCTCTTTGGTGTACAAAATTTCAACTGGATAAGATCGACCAGGAATTGTGAAAATTGGAGCTTCAAAAAAGTATTGAGAAAATTTAACGGCATCAAGAGTAGCTGATGTTACAATCAATTTTAATCCAGGTCGCTTTTTAACGGCTTGCTTGAGCAATCCAAATAATACATCGGTATGAATGGTTCTTTCATGAGCCTCATCCAACATAATAATTGAATAAGCATTCAAATCAGGGTCAATAAGACACTCTCGAAGTAACATACCATCAGTCATGTACTTAATAACAGTTTCTGGGCTTGTACAATCTTCAAAACGAATAGTGTAACCGACTTCTTGGCCTAATCGACAACCAAATTCTTCAGCAACACGCTTAGCAACTGACATTGCTGCCACTCTTCTAGGCTGTGTGCAACCAATCTTACCACGCATAGTATATCCTGCATCGGAAAGATATTGCGTTATTTGAGTCGTTTTACCTGACCCAGTTTCACCAATAACGATAAGAATTTGATTGTCATTGACAGCTTTTATCAATTGATCCTTCAATTTATAAATAGGCAGACTGGCTCGTTGTTCAATAATGGACATCTGAGTTTTTTTACCATACGAAGCTTTAGATCCACCGCTTATATGTTTCTTCCATTCAGGAAGCTCTTGTGGAACAGAGTTTGAAGTCCTAGCATTAGCTGCCAATTCTCGAAGCTCATCTTGTGCCATGGGATCAATCCAGCTTTTATTCAAACCAGTAGGTGCGCTTTCACCTTCTGCTTCTCGTGCTTGCTGTTTCAACTCACGACGTTCCTTTGCTAGTGCTGATTGCATCATAGCAGCTTGGGCAAGTGATCCATCAGGATTTTTGACTATTCTGACTGGACTTAAATCCATAGTAGAAGCTCGTCCATGACCTCGAAGAAAAGGAGGCTCTTCTTCGACAATTTCTACTTCAATATCTTCATCATCATCTTCTTCTGGTTTGGGTAAAAGACCAGTGATTTCATCAAAATCAGGAAGACTTGATTTGTCAATCGCATTAGCGTGTAGCATTTGAGTTAGTTCCCACTTTTCGGGTGAAGATATTCGCTGAACAATCCGTCTTCGACTATCTACATCTTCATCGTCTGGGCGATCAACTTCTAAAGGTAACATTTCTGGCCTATCAGGATTTCTGGCCACCGTGTCATCAGCTTCATCAATATCACCAGGCCTTTTGATAAACATATTTTTACACAGATCTTCTCCAGTTTCTTGATTGACATCTCTGATGGATAAGCTTGTCTTTTGTCCATTGAAAGAGAGAACTTTAACTTTTACTTTTTGTCCCCGTGAAACAACATCACTGACATCATTTACTCGGCCTTCTCGTCTAAGTTGAGATATATGAACCAAACCTTCCCATCGTTTTTTAAGCCCTTCCAATTGTACAAAACAACCGAATTTCATGATATTAGTTACCTTCCCATCATAAATAGCACCAACTTCAGGTTCAAGTGGTAACTTTTTTTCTTTTGGAGGTCTGCTAACTAATTTTCTTAAACTACGTTCAACACTTCCACTTCTGCTCCTACTTCGATGTCGACGGTGTCTGTCGCGTGATTGACTGCGACTTGAGCTCCTATGTCGAGAAGATTCATGATCTCGTCTTCTAGAACGGTGAGGACTTCGATGTCTTGATCTACTCCTTGATCTGCTTTTTGACTTATGTCTTGATTTGCCTTCACGCCTCGATCTTGATGATGATCTATGACGATGGGATCTGTCTTTACTTCGGTCACGACTCCTACTTCTTCGGCTCTTCTTACGATGACTGCTCTGAGAATGGGATTCACTTTTAGATTTGTCAGCTACGGACGCTAGAGATTGAAGTGCAGCCATAGTATCATCTATTTCAGTCTCTTCCTTATTTTTCTTCACATATTTTGATGATTCCAGAAATTCCAATGCTTTAAAGTCGTCACTTACATCTTTTTTAAGATCTTCCTTTAGTTTTTCACGCGCATTTGGATCATTGGGTAACGCTAGAAATGGGTAGAGCACTCTTTTGATGGCTAGATCATTTTTAGATGTTGCTTCAATAACAGGTCTATCTTCCACAACCTTCTTTTTAGGTTTCATTCTTTGAATAATTCTGAGAAGATTAGCAATGAAAGAATCGGTGAAATCAGCATCATTTTCTTTAAGGGCAGCTTTAAATTTATCAAAAGTATCATTCTTTTCCGCCAAAGCAATGATAAATTCAGCAAGATCCTGATCATTAATTCCTAAATGATTTTCCAGTTCAGAGCAAACTTTAGTAACCAAAGAAAGATATTCCAATTTTTTCAACTCTTCTTCTTCTACTTGTTCCATGGTCAACTAGAGATTATATTCACAAAATTAAAAAAAAAGGATCAATCACATATTTAAATAAATATTTTCTCGATTATGAGAGTCTGACTTGTTAGTGGGTTTGAAAAAACCTCAACATATGATAAGGGTAAGCCCTATTTGTACACAGATACTATCTCCTTGGATTCAATCTTGATGGGCGATACTTGGTGTTAGAGCTGAGTTGGTTAAGGCTTGGAATGGTTGGTATAACCAGTAACCGCTCAATTTCCCCCCCACGGTTATACTAACCAAGTAATCATGAGTTACTGAAGCAGGTCAGCGCCATCTAATGATAATTAGAATAACTTCGCCAAAACGAAGATCGAATTTCGTGTGAGATGAGCGCCTCCAGTGACAGATCAACTAACTATTATCGTAAACAAACTCGATTTCAAGCTCTCTTTCTTTTTCTCTTTCTAAGCTGAGACGGTTACAACTAACCGGTTAATCGTTCTATAAACGCAAGTAACCGGTTAGTATAACCATTAACCGGTTACTTCTCCTCCCCCAATAACCAAATCATCGGTTAGTGGTAACCGTCTCAGCTCTACTTGGTGTTGTTGAATGCACAGGCTCTAGCGCTATTTTTGATTTAACACGATTAACTAACAATTACTAATTTGCAGGAAACTAATTGATAGAAATTTTCTCTTTCATCTTTTCATTTTTTCATCTTATTATATTTGATAAACAAAAGGTTCAAAATAGCATTAAATCAAAGTAAATTTCGGGAAAAATTTTGATTGTCAAAAAAATGAAATAAAGACTATGGGATTCGAACCCAAAATTAACCTCTAATCCCTAACCTCTATCCACTGGACTAATTTTTTAACTTTTAAGTTTGTTTCACAACAACAATCAGTTTAAAAATGTCGAGTAAAAATAGGCTCGGAGACTATTTTTACATAAAAAAAGTACAAATAGCGGTTTCCTATGATAAGCGTTTGTCAACATGGCTAAAAACAGAGAATATTTCGTTCAAATAGACTTATAAGCTATTTATCGTTAAACGCATTTCGACTTTAATCTTTCCGGTAAACTGAGTCTCGGAAACTCAGTTTCCTAATTAAAGTTATTGATAAGCTTGAACTTCCTAACTTACGTATGATTTTCGAAAGTAAATAGTTCATAAAATTAAGATTTGAGTAATTTAAAGAAAAATATTTTGAATGATAGTTTTTATTTAGTTCATAGGCATAGACCCGAAAAGGATTCAGATACATACATACACCTTAATGATAAATAGGTGGCATTAGTTTGCATTTTGGATAAATAGTCTTCAGAGACTAAATAACCAGACATTTCTGGATCTATAGCCTGTTCCAAAAATAGCATTGAATTACAGAGAAAGCTCCAAAATTTAAATGAACAATAGGAAAAACTACAACACCCATCACAGTAATGAACGAATACACCTCGGACACCTCAGTTCATTTGCTCAATTTTACTGACCATGGCTCACACTATGTGTCACCCATAATTCCAGTCAAAACTACCTTGGAAGTCATATTGTAAAACTTCCACTGAGCTTCTATTGAGGGTAAAATGCATCCAAAAAATTCAAAATGTTCAGTACAATTGATTATATGGTCTGATTTTATTCTTTAAACTTGAAGAGAAGTAGGAAAAAACCGTTAATATTTCTCCAATAATCTTTCCCATTCAATGAGCATCAGTTTTCTCATCCACTTTGCTTCTTGTTGACGTTAACATTGCGCTTGACTCTTTCTATTTTACTGTACGTTTGTTGTGTTGTTTTCAAAAATATTTTATAAATCGTGTCCAGCTATATTTTAGTATAGTTATATTTGGGTTATTAATTAAAGATGGGCAAAGCAACAATCGGTTGGGACAATTTATTTACCTATGACAGTTTGGTTCATGCTATGGCTGGATCGGCTGGTGGTGTTACAGCTATGACTACATTTTACCCTTTGGATATTGTGAGATCTAGACTTCAAGTAGATGATTTAGCTAAAGGAAAGAATACTTGGATTTTGATTAAGGAAATTCTTGACTCTGAAGGATTGTAAGTTGATTTGCATTTAAAGATTTTGCATAACAATGTTTAATGTTGACTATGTTTTTCTAATCATCTGTTCATCTCTAGGGAAGGATTGTACAGAGGATTGGAACCAGTGCTTATATCTTTGTGTGCCTCTAATTTTGTTTATTTTTATTCATTCCATGGATTAAGAGCTATGTTTAAAAACAAGGAACCTTCTGCCTTGCGTGATTTATTTCTGGGTTCAATCGCTGGGACATTCAATGTGCTCTTAACAACACCGTTATGGGTTGTCAATATGAGAATGAAGATGCAAGGAGCAAAGGTATCTTAAATGCTTCATTCTAATACATTTTGTATTGTTTTCATTGAGATAGCCGTAAGTTTTTGTGATTTAGTATCAGTAGTTTAGTCTATAATTGCAAAAGAATCGATCAAAATTGTTATTTACAGGAAAATTTGGCGATGTAGATGCACGAAAACTTCCTTGTTTAGTTCAAATATATTGATATTTGATTGTCACTAAGGTGCTTAGCAAATAAACGCAAGGACATTGATCTTTTCAGAATCAATTGAATCACCGAGATATCTGTGTTAATATCAGTTTTCATTCAGATACTTATAGATTTGAATTCTTAAATAAGAAGCATCATTTGTTTTCATCACATTTTTCCTTATTGTGACCCAAATCATGATTACATGTTTAATGGTTTTTATTTCCTTTTAATAGCTGAAGAATGGCGGAGAAATGACAAGAAATGCTCCAAGATATAAGAATATTTTCCATGGTATCTACAAGATCGCATCGACTGAAGGTGTTCCAGCTTTGTGGGCTGGTGCGATTCCATCTCTTGTTTTGGTAACTAATCCGGCAATTCAATTCATGATTTACGAAAATTTAAAACGTCGAACTCAATTATGGACTGGAAAGGAGCAGATTAAAGGTTCAAACGCTCTTCTTCTTGGGGCAATATCCAAAAGTTTAAGCACTATTCTTACCTACCCACTACAACTTGTCCAATCTAAATTAAGAGTATGTAGATCTATGCATTTAGGCGTCTTTCACACAGTCTATCATATTTTGATTTTGATCTAATTTGTCTTTTCTTCCTCATTTTCTCATAGTATGGTAGTGAAGACGTAAAGAACAAGAATATGATGCAAGTTATTCGTATGATTTTACGGCGAAATGGTCCTGGAGGTCTTTACAAAGGGATGGAAGCCAAGCTTTACCAAACAGTGCTTGCAACTGCATTAATGTTTTTCACCTATGAAAAGATTGCTGCTTTTGTATTCACCATAATGAAAGGTTCAAGAAAAATGAAAAAATGAAATTTCTATGTTAACAGTGGACAGTCAACAATCAATTGGCAGGCCTAAAAAGCCAGGATTGGCCATTTTTCCGTTTAATTAAATAGCATTTACAAGGATCAAGTCACAAATTGAGAAAAAATACACACCATTCATTAATTTAAAGAGAATCAAAGATACTCCTTTTGTATATTACAGTTATTATAATGATATTTTTTACCACTACAATTTTTTGTTGTCCTTTTTAATGCATCACAATCGTTTACATAAATAAAATGATGATTCCAGGAATTCCAATGCTTCAAAGTCGTCATTTACATCTTTTTTAAGATCTTCCTTTAGTTTTTCAGAGCAAACTTTAGTAACCAAAGAAAGATATTCCAATTTTTTCAACTCTTCTTCTTCTACTTGTTCCATGGTCAACTAGAGATTATATTCACAAAATTAAAAAAAAAGGATCAATCACATATTTAAATAAATATTTTCTCGATTATGAGAGTCTGACTTGTTAGTGGGTTTGAAAAAACCTCAACATATGATAAGCGTTTGTCAACATGGCTAAAAACAGAGAATATTTCGTTCAAATAGACTTATAAGCTATTTATCGTTAAACGCATTTCGACTTTAATCTTTCCGGTAAACTGAGTCTCGGAAACTCAGTTTCCTAATTAAAGTTATTGATAAGCTTGAACTTCCTAACTTACGTATGATTTTCGAAAGTAAATAGTTCATAAAATTAAGATTTGAGTAATTTAAAGAAAAATATTTTGAATGATAGTTTTTATTTAGTTCATAGGCATAGACCCGAAAAGGATTCAGATACATACATACACCTTAATGATCATTTACGGTGAGACCATTAAGACAATGAAATTTACTCTGAGACGCAATTAGAATATTATATGTATTCTTTCATATCACGTTTCTTCAAGAATTAATTTTACAGAAATTAGAAGCTAGAATATTAGCTATCAGCGTTTGCTGAAAAAATATCATTATGTTCCTAATAATCATTCTTATGAAATAAATAACATAAAATCAATTTTTCCAAGCTACAAGATAAAAAGATACAAGACACAACTGTAGTTCAAGATACAAATGCTACAAAGATACACTAAATTCAGTGGAGTGTTCAATGAGATTTTGTGTGAGACTGGGTTTGTCATTTTGATCCTCTGATCATTTATCGAAACTTTTGTCTTGCGTATAAATTCATGTTTGTCAGAGTTATGAGTTGATCGACCGAATGGTTTAATTTGACCACAGCGATTCAAAGATGAAGTAGGTTGGATTTCATGAATCGGTATCGATCATGGGAGATTATAAATGAACACAAACATTATTATAATTTTGTTATTGAGCAGAGAGAAAAGGAGAGATCGAGGGTGAGTAAGATTTCATCGATTAGATCAGAATAACACCATGAGTAGAGGTGTGAAATTATTCTTTATTTCGTTGGTGCACAGATATATTCCAACAATTTTATGGATTTGCAGGAGACAGACGAATGAGTCAAGGCAAGAAGACAATAAAAATCCTTGACCAGTATTGATCAGCAAAGTCCGTATAATTTATGGAAAAAATTTTCTTCTGAATGTTCTATGGCCGGAAAGATGAATGAAAAATGCAAAAGGATGGTGATGCAGCGCACATCAGTGAAAGTCAATAGTATTCCGGCATGTTAATCCTTTCCGGTGTTTTATCAGATCCAACCACAACATTTTTATGGCAAGTGAAATTTTTTTAGGATTTATTGTTGTCAATATAAGCTCTTTTACTTGAATGTCAATTACGTTGGATTAACGACCAAATAGTATCGAACTGTTTAGTCGAGCAATCATAGATAACTATTGCATTCGCAACCTTTTCTTGAAAATTTCGCTCACTAAGTTGAGAGCAGAATAAGAATTGCGGATTATCAATTATATCGATACCGATTTCACGGGCAAGCAAAGTTATGTACACGTCTTCTAAGAAATACAGATCTTTTCGGGAGGTCAATTTAGCATGGTTAACTAAAAGTATCACAGCAGCTCGAGTCATAACGTACATTGGGCCAGCAGGGTATGGAGGATAACGGTCGAGATAATCTAATTTAAAATGCTCCTCAGGAGGCATACAATGTTGTTGTCTCCACCAAACAAAACAAGGAGCATTCGATTTGAGAAGATGTCCAATGATAGCGTGTGAATTAGAAAAAGTAACTAAACTAGTAAACAAATTGTCAACGTTGATAACAGCATCATCGTCCACTTTAATATAGTACTTAGCGTGACTACAATAATTTTTGTACCATGAAAGGCTTGCAATTGTCTTCAAAGTTAAATTTCTCCAATCATCGACAAAATTTAATTGAACGATATCTTGATATATCTCATTCTCCTTTAAAATTTCTGTACTATCATCATGAAACACGGAAGATCCCAATGAGAATAAGACTTTCATTCCAACGGTCGTAGCATCTTTCATCCATGTCGCTCGTATTTGATCTCTACGCTTTTTTGATCTTACACTTGAAATTACCATGATAAGTGCCAAAGGCGTTGAATTTTCACAAAGACTCGGTTTGTTAATGATATATTGATCGGTTAAGTTAATAAGTTCACGTTCAATGAATGCTTTCGGTGAACATCGAGGACACCAACGCCCAGTTCGACTGTAGATGAATACTTCCTTGAATGCAGTATCAAACCAGGTTAAATTGTAAACCAAAAGGAATGCAATAACAAAAGTAAAGCACGTTTGATAATATTTCAATCTTGTCGGTGAAGCTTTCAAACCTCTCATGTATCGCGACAGAACAAACATATTTAATCAGAATTCAACGAATAAAATAGCAATAATTTCCTTGTTCAAATCAAACTGAAAATCAAATGAATGTGATGAATTAACTCCTGGATTATTAAAACATATTGTTTCCTTTCAGTAATGAAATAGAAGACTAAGACAAATAGATTATCATTCATAAATCTGTATCGATAACGGGAAATTTTAACTGAACACTAAAAATAATTGTAAATGGTGTTGCGTGTTCTTTCTGTCAGTTATCTAAACGAATGGAAATTAAACTGAGAAAGGTGAAACTGTTAAACCAATGGTAAAGGTTAGGATTTTCATAAGACATTTTCATCTTTATCATTTGTTTAATCTCCATTCGGATAAGATAACTGGCAGAAACACCCTTTATTATTGAACAGGGAGACACAGAAAGAAAGGTGAGCAAGATTTCATCGATTAGACCAGAATAACACCATAGTATACGTGTGAAATAATGCTTTGTTTCGTTGGTGCACAAATACAAATCATCAATTAAATTGATTTAATGAGGCGGAAGAATGAGCCAAGGTGAGGCGATAATGAAAATCCTTGACCAGTAGAGTCAAAAGAGTACAAGAAATTGCAAAATACCGAAGATAAAAATAATATCATATCGATAATTGTCTTAATTGTATCAAATCATTTTTTTAAATCAGAGCCATCTGTCTAATGAGGAAAGTAATAAGCCATAAAATCTTATGGTTTTTGTTGCGTGGGCTCTCTTGTACTCTTTGGCAGAGTCCATATGATTAAGAGAAAAAAAAATTCTGCTGGATAGTTCTATGGCTCAAAAGATGGATGAAAAATGCAAAAGAATTGTGATGCAGCTCACATCAGCAAAAGTAAATAGTTTTCCGGTGTTTTATCAGATCCAACCACATTTTACGACAAGTTATAAATTTTTTGAGATTTCTTGTGTCAATCTCAGCTTTTTTACTTGGATGTCAATTACGTTGGATTAACGACCAAATAGTATCGAACTGTTTAGTCGAGCAATCATAGATAACTATTGCATTCGCAACCTTTTCTTGAAAATTTCGCTCACTAAGTTGAGAGCAGAATAAGAATTGCGGATTATCAATTATATCGATACCGATTTCACGGGCAAGCAAAGTTATGTACACGTCTTCTAAGAAATACAGATCTTTTCGGGAGGTCAATTTAGCATGGTTAACTAAAAGTATCACAGCAGCTCGAGTCATAACGTACATTGGGCCAGCAGGGTATGGAGGATAACGGTCGAGATAATCTAATTTAAAATGCTCCTCAGGAGGCATACAATGTTGTTGTCTCCACCAAACAAAACAAGGAGCATTCGATTTGAGAAGATGTCCAATAATCGCATGTGAATTTGAAAAATTCGCTAAGTTAGAAACCAAATTGTCAACGTTGATAACAGCATCATCGTCCACTTTAATATAGTACTTAGCGTGACTACAATAATTTTTGTACCATGAAAGGCTTGCAATTGTTTTCAAAGTTAAATTTCTCCAGTCATCGACAAAACTTAATTGAACGATATCTTGATATATCTCATTCTCCATTAGAATTTCTGTACTATCATCATGAAACACGGAAGATCCCAATGAGAATACGACTTTCATTCCAACAGCCGTAGCATCTTTCATCCATGTCGCTCGTATTTGATCTCTACGCTTTTTTGATCTTACACTTGAAATTACCATGATAAGTGCCAAAGGCGTTGAATTTTCACAAAGACTCGGTTTGTTAATGATATATTGATCGGTTAAGTTAATAAGTTCACGTTCAATGAATGCTTTCGGTGAACATCGAGGACACCAACGCCCAGTTCGACTGTAGATGAATACTTCCTTGAATGCAGTATCAAACCAGGTTAAATTGTAAACCAAAAGGAATGCAATAACAAAAGTAAAGCACGTTTGATAATATTTTAATCTTGGCGGTGAAGCTTTCAAACCTTTCATGCATCGCAATAAAACAAACATATTAAGAATTAATTAATAATTTTCTCGATCAAATCAAACTGAGACTTCAATGATAATGATGAGTCAACTACTGGATTATTTAACGACGTTGTTTCCATTCAAGAATATAATAGAAGACAAAAATGTTTTTGGTAATGTTGGTTAATATTATAAGATGACAGCATTTGGTTTAAAGGTGCATAGGTGACATTTCGACCAGCAAAACAATTACAAGAGCAAGAGCATAAAGAGAAAAGCTATTCGCGATGAGATTCAAATTAATTTGGTTTTTGAGATCGCAGTTGATTTATAAAGTCAGAGAATTTGGGTGATTGCTAAGCACACATCATCCGGCCCAACTTTCTGTTTTGAACACAAGAAAAGGGTCATCAGGATTTGGGTTGAGAAAACATTGGAAGAATAAGTGTAAAAAAATATTTACAGACATTTATCCCATCACCAAGCGAAATTGGTAATGAGTTGATTTAATGACACTCCTGCTTTTACATAGCGACTGGTTGACTGATTACAAGTAATAGAATCAAACTAAATGACTTGTTGAAATGAAGAGAATAGTCATGAAACTGAAAGCTTTGAATTGTAATGAAAATGTACAAGCTGGCTGTATTGATAGAGAGAAAAGAAGAAGAGAAGAGAAGGAGAAGGCAAAAAGAGGGAATATAGAAAGAGACAGAGACAGAAAGAAAGAAATGAAAAATTTTTTTCATGGTGTGTTTCCTTTTTGATCCTGTTCAAAAGTATTAATTGAGGAAAACTCTCTTCATTAATAATTTTTTATCTGTTTTGGCTACAAAACTCATATCTTTTTGATCAAAAATTACATTGGTACCCAAGGTATGTTGATATTGCCCACGGAAAAAACAATTGTCAATTTGGAGTACAGGTTCGCTTGTTTCAACACCGATGAATTTAGCTGAGGCAAGTTTATCTTTCATGGCAAGTCGATCAATTAAACCGGTAAACTCGACCACAAAGTATTTCTCCTCACTCTTATTTACATTACCGGGGACATTGCTATTAATAAAATTATTGTTGTTGCAGTTTTCACAGGCAGCTTCATTACCATTATTGTTAATATTGGATCCAGGCAACTCACTTTCCATAATTATTTATAGTATACAATGAAATAAGTTATGCACAAGTAATCAATGAAAAAAGATTCACGTGAATGTTAAAAAGACAAACGAGCATAAGATTTATACATATTTATGTGTATAGATTTTTCAGGATCAACAGTGAACGCAATAAACAGATCAAGATGTAAACAATCACCAGTAATAATGATAATGATGGTAGTAAATAAAACTGGAGTGATAAACGATGAACTTGGAGTGGTAAACAAATGAGAAAACTGTTGGTAAATATGTGTTCAAATAGCAACTGAAAACAATGGCGCCTCAATAAAAATCTTCACATTGCAATGGAAAAGACTGAATCTTTGAATTATCTCAGGCTGACTCTATATTAAACTGTTTAGTTAAAATAAACTGATTAGTTATTGACTACAGTCCATGCTTGTGACTAATCTCTATCCGGTTTAACCATAAAATTGATTTTTCGCATTTTCTGTCCAGCCATGTTTCATAATTCAATCGATTTGATAGTTTCAAGAATTTTTCAACTCAATTTTAGATTTTATTTCTAATTTTTTTAAAACTCATTTCAATCCAAATTACAAATTTCGCATTAATTATCATAAATCTTAACATGAGCCCAATAATTCATTAGAATATGATTTTCTTCAATTGGGTTGTTTAAAATGTTAAACTTAAACAGTCTAATTTTTGGCATAATGTTATTGACCCATGCTTTCTACATTTACATGATTGAATTCGATATAAAGCATATCTTAGGGCATCAATTGTATTCAATTGAAATAGTTGTCGAATAGCGTGATTTCGAGAGTTAGTGTCAACCCTTCATTGCCAATTGAGCTTCTCCGGCTTGTGCAGCTAACCGAGCTTCTTCAGCTTGAGCTCTCAACAGAGCTTCTTCGGCTTGACGGGCCACAGTCCAATTAAAAAAGGCAATCTTACAATGTTCAACAACACATTTGAATGAACAAAATTCATTATCCCATTCAGTGTGGGCAACAGGAGAGTTACAACAGCCAATACGTATACATTTGGGTTCTATTTTATCGTCCAATTTTCCGTTAACTGAGTCAATGGGTTCAATGCATGTATCTACATTTTTCGATATATCTTGGATTTCTTTTATTTCTTTCATCTCTGACTTTTTCTCATCGATTTCCATTGGGCTTGTCTTAACAGAATCGAGATTTTCACCCGAACTGATTTTAACATCTTTTTCATCTTTACTCTGATCACTTGAATTTACGGTTGGCTGTTCAGGGCCTGGAATGTTATCTTTTTTGTCAACATCTTTTTTATCTTCATCCGCTTTGATTGCTTTTTTCAAGTTATTCTCAGTTTTTAACAATGAGTTCGATGAGGTAGTTTGCTTTGAGTTGTTCTTGCGCCTTGGTCGCCTCTTTTTAATACCATTAACTTTAACTTCATTATTTGGTTGTGAATCATCCGATTCGTCTGTAGTAGATATTTCATAAACAGAGTCGGATTCATCTTTCGGCTCAACTTCCTTCTTGTTGGTTCTTCCAGCGAAATAGGGATTCCGAAAAGATCCTTTATCAGGGATATTCCACAATTCAGTCATAATTTACACAGATCTGAAAGCAATAAATCAAAAATTAAAAATAAGTAAAATATTTTGACACAAGTGAAATAAAGATGGGCAATATTCAAGTATTTACAAAAGTCTAAGATTTTTTACAGCTCGATATTTATTGATATTTTAATCGATAAACCGAATGACGAATGCAGCCTTTCCCGTCGTGAAGCTGCTTTTAAGCCGCTTAAGTTAAAATTTGATGAAATACATTCAACTTGATCGTGTCTCATCAAAACATCAGAATTTAACACAAACTAATATGTTATGGTACTTATGATACAGATACAAGTATTGATATCTTCACAAAGCAATATTACTCGATACTCTTCTCGATAGTATCGATACATTGTTTCATTTTCAAACTTTTTTTCATTTAAAATGAGATATGAATTATTTTTTGATCGGAATTACAGTTCAGGAGATATTCACGAATATTCAAATTTTAAGATTTAATTATTTATTTTACTTCGAGATTTTTGATGGCTAATTTGATAATTCGTGTATTGTACAGAATTAACAAGTTATTAACAATCTTATAAAAATTAGTCAAATTAAAAAACTGAGTTAAAAGAAATTGTTTATTCAGTTACCATGATTCTGTGACAATTTGAGAGGATTTACTTTATGGAATAATTTTGGAACTTAAATCATATGAAACTAGTTATGCATTGGAATAAGTAAAAACGTTTCTATTTTTCTTTTTTTTCATTTTATGTTATTATATTATTTGATATTAGATATTATTATAATATATTTCAGATATTTATAAGTATTATTTAAATCATTTTTCCAGTTTTATTTTAGTCTTTATTAATTATCAAATTAATAATCTTTAATCAGAAAATAGGCAACTTTTGACATCCTCCTTGAAGATTCGATAAGTTTATGCATAAACATTGCATAAAAATTAGTGACATCTATGTGCATCCATACATGCATACATGCATCTTGTTATTTCTGCAAAAGTTGATGATGTTTCAGTCTTCAAATTAAACTTTTGTTATTGTAAAGATCAAATTGTTACTGGAATAAAGAATCATTCAATGTGATGATGATCTAATTTGGCAAACCATCAACAGTGTAAAACTAATGTGATAAAATATCAAAACAGAAATATTTTAATTTTTCAGAAACCAGAATATTAATGAAGTTAGGTCAATTCGACAGTGATTAGCTTTTTACTCATTGTGCTAAAACAACTATATTTAGTTGAAAATAAAAGATTAAATTTAAACTATTTTATACGGATTAGTGATATACATAATAGACTCAGCAAATTAATAATGATTTATAATCTACAATATCTATAATATTAGAAAGTGTTGATTAACCAATATTTTGGTAATGAGTTTATACTAGAGAGTATTGAATTTACAAATCTTTTATTGATCAACTAGAGGTGTATGCAGACGAATCCGCCTTGAAAACATTAATTGCTAATCAATTCGACTAATCAAGAAATGTATAGTTTTAAATGTTTATGATGATTTCCCGGCATCTTCAACACCATTACAAACATAGTCCAATGCCTTTTCAATTTTTTGAGCATGGCCACTCTTAGCTTTGACCAAGGTGTTGATCAAAGCATCAGCAATGGCATCAGATGAGTTAGCTGAACTCATTGATTCGAACAGTTTACCGGTTGATTCGATGTTAGACAAAATGTCGGTGACGGCATTCAATGGTTCAAACATACCACCAGTCATTTTGTTCAATTGTTCAAGAGCTGAGGTAATAATCTCAAGACCTCCAATCAGTTGTTTAAGGTGAGGACTATTCTTAACGTGTTCAAGGAAAGGCTCGAAAAGGGCATTTAAACGACTAAATCCAGAATGAGCGACATTTGACAAGATAGATTGGACCTTATGGGTGAGCAAAGATGCCTTGGATGTGGTATAATTGAAAGCACCACCAATTGCTGAGAAGAAGCCACGAGTTTTAATTTGCTGGTTAATCATATTTTCAAGTTTGCTCAAGTCAGATCGGACAGCATCAATGTGACTTTGGTACATGTTTTTGGTTGCTTCATCTTTGCCTACCATTAAAGTAATGGCCAAACCAACGGTTTCCATGGCCTCTGTAACAGCATTGACTGCGGCCTGATTGTTCTTTAGGGAAGCTTCCATCAACAAGTCAGTCAATTTACCCAAGATCTCGCTGTTTGATGAACATTCAACTGAGGCTGTAATGCAAAGTAAAAGAGATTAGGAATCAGAAAATTTAATAAATAGAGGTGAGATATTAAATTAAGATTAACTTACCAGTTGAGACAAGAAGAGCTATCACAATTAAAACAGACTTCATCTTTCACTATTGATTACTGGTGCAATCTTGCTTTTGTTTGTATTCTGGACTTAAAGCCAATAATAATAACCATTTCACTTCATAATCAATCCAATTTTATACTAAAACCGAGAGAATTATTTGCGTGATTTAGTTCGCATTTTCACCTGTTTTACCTGGATGAATTTGACGATTAGTCTGTCTACACAAATCAAATTGATGAGTCGCAATGAGCTTGGAAATTAATAACAAAACCAGATCAAAATATCATTATTTGAGATCATGTGAGCAAATTTTGACTATTCGTCATCACAATGAACCATTATCTTGTCCAACGTATATGTTTCAGGGTGATAATTCGGATGATAAATGACGTCTTTAACATATTCATTTTCCCTTAACAATTAATCAGTTAGCAGAAATTTTAGATGGAACATTACCAGAAGTTAACACGTTTATTACTCGCTGAATTACTAATTCTAACTATTCAAGCAATGAAAATCAGTCTCGAGATTGTATAAAAATTGACGAATACATTGTTATTCCATCAATCCCTTGATATCATTTTGACAACAAAATTATTAGATTGACAGGCCAGACGGGTTGAATCAATAGATTTGCAAACTGGAAAGATTTACGCCGTTTATGCGATTAGCAAAATAAAATTCAGTTTCATGATTTTGCAAACAATATAAATATGATCAGATGCTCATGATTTTATTTTAATTGGTGTTTAAACATTGCCACTTTAGATCAATTGAGTAAAGCTTGAACAGAAATCATGAAAGTTTCAATTACCATCATCACTGTCGTTGCTTTTGCAACATTGGCCAGCGCAGGTAAGTCAGGTCTTACTAAGGTTTAACTTGTAAACTAATCTGTTGTATAATCGCGATTGAAGTCTATCTTCAATTATTCTGCCATGATTTATATCTAATCTTATTTTCACTTTCTTTTCTTGACCGAAGCATCAAATGAATTTGAACAGCGTCTTTCAAATTTACAATCAACCCTTTCCTCAGCTTGGGAAAAGGCCTCTAAAAATGGAAATGTTGGCAACTTGATCAACCAAGCTCTTAAGACCCTCAAGACCGCTGCCTTGGCCGGTGAATCTGATGTTGCTGAAAAAGCTATTGCTCGAATTGAAAGAATCGTTCCATCTCTTGATAACTTGATCAACAACGGTCCTTCTACTAGAGCAAGCTTAGTCTCAACTATGAATTCTTTGCTGGGAGAACGAAAAGAACTTCTTGGATCTCTTTTATCCGAAACTTCAAAAAACATGGATAAAGAAGGTAATGGACCTTGGGCAACTATCCTTAAGTTTGCTGCCGATACTGTCCGAAACCAAGTTTTGAAGAATGACAATATCCGAAACATGACTGATAAAGCAGCTGATGCTTTGGATATGATTGAAGACGCTGTTACTCTTCTAAACAACTTCTCTGGTGGCTTGCATCCAACATTAAACATGGTTGCTGGTGCCATTGAAACTTTAGATGCTGCTTCAGACACTCTTCTTGACCGTGAAAAGGATGATGACTCCAAGAACATCATTGTTTCAAAGGTTATCTCTATGCTTTACAAGTTGAAAAACACTCATAACCAAGCTGCTTTTGATGCTATCAACAAGGTATGCGCCAAATTACATACCGCCCAAGATAAGTCTTCAAATTAATTCAAGATTAATTGATTCAACACCTATCATAATTATTACAATAAAAGTGATTCGTTAGTTACATCACGTTGCAGTTTCTTAACTCACCTTTATAATGATGCTAAACATGTAAAATGTATATCGTCAATATTAAGCATTTTTGCGTCTAATATTGGTTTGTCAATAGATGACAATCAAAATTAACTTTCAGTTAATAATTACATCGTATATATATTCATTAATATCTATTATGAATTATCATTATTCACTCGGAACACACACAGAAAAAAAATCTCGACTCATTTTAGGTCCAGAGCAATTAATTAATAGAGATAACAAATGAGCTAAATAAAAACAAAAGTAGCAAAAAAGCTGGAAAATCCTTGTTGCTAAATTAATTGACCATATCATATCCATTGTTTTCGTCAAATCGTACAAACAACTTAATCAATTTAAAAAATCAAGAAGTTAGTAAACATCAACAAAAGGTTAATTAGTTAAAAACAAACATTAAAATAGATAAAGTTAATTTATCAGATCAAAATGAACGGTAAACAATAATTTTCCGAGAAACAAATATTATAATATAATATAATAATTAAACATAAATCGTGTAAATAGCATTCATTAAGTCTATTGCTACAGCAACTATTGTTTCGACTATTATTAATAGATCAACATATTTGGATATTTGTTTTTGATCCAAAAACTCAAATGTATTAAATTTTAATAATTTAAATTTTCTTATTTTATACTAATTTCTCTAGTTTTTTTTGTGATCAAAGTTATCATTTATAAGTTGCTATATAATTTTCTTTCATTCATTCATTAGATGATTAACTTTAATAACAGTCAACTCAATCGTCTACTTTCCTTTTGATTGCAAGTTATTTTTGGTTACGTACCTAAAGTTACTTTCCCAAAGTGCCACAATAAACATTAGTAACAATTTAAACGTTATTCTTGTCGGTATCGATTGTATAACAACTTAACCAACAAACCCAGAATTTAGTTAATCTAATTACTCTGTAAATTGTGGCTATGGAATTTTAATTGACTATGGATTCAACTCAGAGATTGAAGGAGAAACATTGGAAAACACATGATAACGTTAGATGTTTCTTATTACCAATACTTTCAACACTTATTAAACAGCCAAGATGAACAGTGTTAATCAATTGATAAATTTTCTTACCTAAAACACTTTCGTTGTAATTCATGATCACCTTGATATTGAATGATAAAGCTAATGTAATGTAGATAAAAGATGCTGATGATGTTGATGTTTTTACATAAAAAAGCTGACAAAACCAACTATTTCTGTGTTGATGATTGCACCGATCAAAGTATTAATTGGTATAATTGTTGGATTTCCCAAGAAAAGACTTTGTTATTAATATGTTAATAGCTGATTGAGCCGAAATATGCCCTTGGTCAAATTAAAATTGTACATTAAACGTTCATTAGAATTAATTGTCAGAGATCTTGAACTGTCAGCAAGCTTTTACGCATTCATGTTATGGAAACATTGATAAAAACTAATGTTTCTAAATCACTTTTCTCGCTTTTTTACACCAATAGACTATTATTTATATCTTGAACGGAAATAATTATAATATTATTATCCATATCAACATCATCAGCAAAATCATCTTTACCAACAAACCTAACATCTCCCAACCGTCACCAATATGAACTCTTTGAATCCAACAATCGTATAAACGAATCATGTGTTTCCTCTTGCAGAATTCACTACTCAATCATTTAATCAAATCTTATTTCAGAAGGAAATTTAACAATTCTGCTTTCTTTCTATGTGTAACATTAAATTAAAATTCACAATTGTTTGCTGCTAAGGTTGACCAGGTTTCATTATCAAATTGCGCTGAATAAATTTCCGTCCACTGATCTTTCTGAGTCATAAAAGCTTCCGTTGATTTTGATTTTTTTGTTTTCATCCTGTTTAACTATCATTTATGCTCAACAATCAACGGATTGACAAGATCTTAAAGGCTCCATTGGCCATCTCATATTGAAATAATCAGCTGATGACAATGCATAACAATCAACCGAGTAAACAAGCAACGGAAATAATTGAAATCAAAAGAAACCATTGAATTTAGAGTAAACAACATTGATCTGAACAATTTAAGTTACTCAACAAAATTAACTGAAAAAAGTCCACAAATTAAGTTATATTATGTACAACAATTGGACGGAGCAAGCAAATTCAAGTAACAATTGAATTCTAGCTTTTAGTTCATTAAGCAAGGTTATCAACATTGAAATTAATTTCGATTGTAATCATCAAGGATAGATTTTTTGTTTCAATTTACAAATTCCAAAATCGATTACTCTGAATATTAATAGAGATCAAATGCAAACTGTATCAATCGTGGGAAATTTGGCCATTTGCTAAATTAAAAATTCTGTAAATTGAATCTTTGTAGCAGAAATCATCCGTTTTTAAGGTTAACCAAATGGTAATCTGGTTGATGGTAAAATGGTAAGCATTTGACACTGAAGCTATAATTTACAGCAAATTCACTTGAAAAAAAGTATCAAATTTCTTGATTCAATTAAAATTTAGATCAATATGTTGATTAATTGATTCGATAGCTGATTAAATAACTGCTGATGTTCGAAATCTTCCTTTATTGTAGATTATTTTATGATTCAATATAAATTTTCTCAGATGAATAATAAAGTAATTAAATGGTTGATTTCATCATAACTATCAATTGGGTTTCTTTTCGGTTCATATTGATGTTGATATTAAAAAATGATGGATTGAAACCTTGTTTATGACATTTTTAACTCTTTCTTAGGTATTTCACATTATTGTTAAACAATTTGACAATAATGTACATTGAAATTAAAGTAACAATGAAATTGAACAATCAAAAGTAAACAAGGTTTTGAAATCATTCACAGTTGATGGCAAAATCTTGTGTAAATAACCTTCGAAGAGCTTCTTGTGATAGTTTTCAGCTACAAGATGAATAATACTAATATTAGATGTCTGCATTTTGTCAATAAAAGGTTTATCATTTAAAAGACGATCACCAATACCTTTGGATAGTTGAGCTACAAATAAACCATGGCGATTCAATTGCAAGAGAGTTGGTTTCTTGGTTTGAAATTTCTGATTTGGCTGGAAATCAATTTATCAGTAAGTTAAGCACTCAAGCTGATTTCCTTAATTTGTAAACGTTCATTAACTGCTTATTACGATCTGTAAATCACTTAATTACTCTTAATTTGCTACCGAAAATTAACTAACAATTTGCCTTGATTAGTAAAAATCAAAATAATAAGTAGCCAGGGTTTTTTCAGCTCCATGAACTTGTTGGAAAATCAATGATTCGATTAGTTTTATTTACCAATGAAACACAACGTTGGACTTTTAACTGGTCTGGTAAATGTTTAGGAGGTTAACATAGGTCTTATTGATGGAAACCTCAATCTTATGAACAAGTGAGAGACCAAAACTTTGTATTGACAACTGTTAACAACAGCAAACAGGTGATTAGCTGTGTAGTGAAATAATTAGCTGAGTAGTCGATTCAATAAGCAAACCTATTCTAATTTGTAACCTTTTAATTGCAAGGTTTTTTTCCCATCTCGTTCTGTCTGTTTAACTGGCAACTGTTCAATTTGTCAAAGCACAAAGAAAAATCATCATTGTATATTATGAACTGAATTGAACGCCATCTCAAATCTCTTTTAATCAACCTTGATAATGATAAAAGTAATAATAATAATGATGATGATGATGAAAATGAACACGGCCACAATCATTAACATACCTGTGAAAATAATTAAACATATGGTCAAGACAAGGCAAGAAAAGGCAATGAAATGAACAGTAAACAAAAATAAAAGTGAAAAAATATTTACAGAGTACAAGTTAAAGCTTGTTTGCTTCCTTATCAACGTAAATTTTGATTTGATTCAAGTTCTGGCTGTAATCGAAGTAGGAATAAATTGTAATTAATAATTGTGGACCTTTGAAACCGAGTAAAGTATTAGTAAACAACATTCTTTCCGGGAAAAGAAAGAAAGGGCAGAAAAAAATTAAACTCTAAAACCTTTCTGTTGATGATCAACCTTAATGATCATTTCAATAATTAGCCTTTTGCTTTTTGATTTTCCAAGTATTAAAACACAATTTAACTCTTTTAACTATTTCAACTTTCATTCAACCATTAAACTGATTATTCAAACCTCAAGGGCTCCATGTGAAGATGATGGTAATTAATATAATGATGAAAGTTAAATGATGAAATCAATCCAATCTACATTGTTGAAGTCGCTGTTTACATTTTAACACAGTAAAAAAGTGAGCGGGAAAAGTGAAACCACAATAACATGGCTGGTTTGGTTGAAAAATACAATTTGTTGACTAAACTAAATACTGTTAATTACTTAATTGCATATTTTATAATCTCCAGACACTAAATAAATAAAATACAAATACAAATAAAGATATAATCACAATTAAAATGGCATAAAAATTTAAAATTAAAACAGAAGGTTAAAAAATGGGTAAAAAATAGCTTCAATGGCTTCTTTTCTGGTTAAAGGTGAAAACAAAACAAATGGTAGAGATCGGGAGAAACATTGAGAGAGTCAAAGTAAAACATAATGCTTTCTTTTTCTTTTAAATTGAAAATGTTGATTAAAAGATCATCAAATGTAAACGTTAAATGTATACTAATTAAAATTATAATTTATCATGGTGAGTTAAGATTATTCACAATTAACCAGTTAATCCATCGGAAGTGTTTAATCCTTCAAATCTCTTCCTAGTTCACAGCTTTTGATACCAGCATAATTTTAGGTAAGCCAGTATGCTTTTTATGCTTTCATGCCTTTCTCCATTTGCCTCTACAACCAAAGTTTACTTTCAAGGTAAATCACTTCTTTTGTTAATCAATATCCATTCCTTTACACCATTATACAATTAAATGATTAGTGAACGTCATCAACAACAATATCATCGCCATCAACATCAACATAATCATCATTCCTACCATCCTTGTTCAATTAATTCCTTGTTTAATTTAATCAACGTCGATAACAATTTTACAATTTGTTTAACATTTCAAGTCGGATCTTTTTTTACCCAAAATCAATATGCAATCATTAATTGTGATAATTGTCATTGGATGACAATAACTTTTGGTGTACTTATTACCTTTTTTTGATTATTTGTTCATCTCGAACTTACCATGATCATCTTTCTCTTCATCATCGTCATTAATATCTTTAAAAATACGATCAAATCTCATCTTTTACATTATCATCATCTCATCAACCATTGTAATAATTAATCTTCATTTTGTTACCTATCATTGCATAATATTACCTGTTCATCTTATTGGTCTTACAATCGACGAGTTAACACTTCAAAGGTAATTATGATTATATGATTTTTTTTATTAATTTTAATTTGCTTTCAATTGTTTCCATTTAACAATTCATCTTTCCTCTTTAAATGTGTTGATAACAAAATTAGATTCGTATATAACTGGATCATCATCATCATCATTACTTGGATTTTGAACTGACTATTTCTACAACAAGGTAACTTCACTCATTTTTATAAATCAAAAGCTTGATTAAGTACCTCGACGTGTTATACAATCTTACGATTTGTTACCGAATCAAAGATTGTTGTTTTTGTTGCTAAATTTTCATGTGTTATCATTTAAAATAATCATTTAATTGTTGATCAACAATCTGTCTCATCGCCTACTAATTAACCCTTTTTTACTGTCAACCAATAAAAATTCAATTGATTGTCAATATAAAAATGCTGGTAACCAAAGGAAAAGTAAATCTGGATCAACATCAATATTATTAATATATTAATGGTCTAAACATGTGATATAATACCTAAAATTCAATAATGTAGATACAGACAGAGCACAATCAATTATAAATACAGATGAATTAATAAATTGTCCAATTTGGCTTGTTTAGTCAATTAACCCAGAAGAAAAAAAATGAAACCAGAAAACCAGTTTTTTCACAAGTACACTTCAAGTAGTTAACATTGAATAACCGTATTGTTTTGTTTGATTACAAATTATTGATTGTTGATGATTAAAAGTCTAACGAATGAAAAAGCAAGAATCATCAATAGCTTGATTAATTTATCAATCAATCGTTTAACAGTAAACTTGTAACATCAATTGATATTTTATATTTATTTATCAATGAACTTGTCAAACTTATTTCTTAATACTAATTATAATTCTTGCTTCTTCATTTTGATCTAACTGATGATTGTGGTGATTATTTTAGGCAAAATTTTAGACATTCAACAGCTTCAACTTGAATTGTTTTCAGTTGTTTATCTCAATCAACTGATCATTAATCACCTCTATCAAGCTTCTTAACCTTTTATGTCTCAAATTAGATGAAAGCAAAAAACATTCAAATCTGTGAAAGTAAATACTAAACAAAAGTAGTCAGTGATTTTTGGTTAAATTGTTGGTTAAATTGCAGCCAAAAGGAGTTGATTAGTTAAGAGTGCCAATGATATAAGCAAGTGATCAGTTAAAATGTACAATTTGGTTTGTTAAAAAAGTCAATCGCACTCATTATGAGTAAAGTGAACCAGTAAAATGTGAACGATTGTTGAACCTTTTCATGAATGTTTTACAAGTTTTTAACCAAAAGACAGGTGAATTTATGACCAATTGATTGTAACAAAATTCATGTTATCGAGTGATTTTACAAAAGTGTTAAGTGTCATCAAAATAAGCATTTCATCGTTAAAATCATCATCTACCGCAAAGTATTCAACGAAATCATGTTAACCGATTGTTACAAGGAAAAAGGTTAGTTAAACGAGTTGTTAGACTTATGATAATTTTAATTTTGACTAATTAAAACCATAATTGTGAATTTTAATTAATTTCAATAATCAAAGATATCTTATAGAGAGAAAGTAAAAGCTAGTGGTTAACCCAAACTCAGCCTTATTCAGTTTACCAAATCTGGTTGATTTTGACTTGTAAACCCTATGAGCTTGATGTTAATATTTTTGTGGTGATTTTGATGATTATGATGTTATTGGCTCTGATGATGATTCGGTACAAATGGTGTCGCCAGATTTTTCATGATTAATTTCATTTTTCATAAGTTATTCAATATCCATACTGATTATGACTTTGAAAAGTGTACATTTGTATCAATTTCTCGTTTCTTTTATCGCAACAGCAAACAATTGGTATTTTCAATTTGTTATTAGCAATTGCAATTAGGAAGTTTTTATACCTTGATCCTTATTTGATGTGAAAGTAACAGTTAACGACAATCTAGACATTTACACTTTTAATTGTGATCATATAAAACAAGGTCGTTTGATTATCTATTGATGAATTGCCTTTTGAGTTTCTTGTATTTCCATTCTCATAACTGATTCATATTTTTGTTTAGATTCACTATTTCATGTCGTGATTACAACGTGTTTTTTCACCCAGATTTTGTCTCTTTTTGAATAAAATTCAAATCTCTGATTTAACCTTTTTTATAACTTGCAATTTGGTCGTATCATATCAATATAACCAGCTGACAAACCGTTAAACGCGTTCACTTTAAATTGAAACAAATCACATTCAGTGACAGTGATAAGTAAGATGAAACAATTTTAAAAATGAAAATAAATATCAACATTCATGATCAGTCAATTTATCACCATCAAAATGACAATCATGTTGATGTTGTTGTTAATGATGAGCTTGATGATGATGATAATAATAGCAATAATGATCAACAATTTACAAAGATAATAGGGGTTAATTTTTCCCATCAAATCAATGGCAACCCAATCTCATTGTTAATTACTGTAAACTCATAGTTAATATTTTTTTCCATGAGCAAAGTTATTCTTTTTCAAAAATCCAAATTGAATCTCTACCATTGCCTTTTCAATTGACTTTGTTTTCCTAAATCCAAAAGAATCAACCTTCAATTGGTTAAATTGTTTGATCAGATTGTAATAAAATTGGCCAAGGAACAGACAATTCAAATAATACACTTAAATAGGCAAATGGTTTGTGATTAAATGTTATACATTATAAACCTTTACAAGTTATATTGATATGTTTTATTACGATTGTTGATGGTATGTTGTTATGCTTGTTGATTTTTTTAATTGTAATATCGATGGCAATGACTGATTAATCAAAATTGATAAATCATCACGTTTTCGGTGGAAACTGTGAATGTTGTATTAAAAAAGACAACATTCCATCTCTCCTTTACTGTCTACTTTTGTCTCTCTGTGTCTATCATTTTCTCTCTTCTCTTTGCATCCATTATTTATCATCTTTTTCCTCCACCTTCACCACCTCCTACCTCCTTACATATTTAATCATATTTGATTTAATTGTGAGTATGAAAACTCCTCTTCAACTAATCAACATCCCACCCATTCAGACTATCTCAACCTTATACCAGTTGATTTAGTTACTCTATCAACAATTATCAACCAAATTGCCCTCAACATATTCTCTGCTCTTTATTATTAGACAAAAAAAGTGAAATATCAATGATAATATTGTCTTCTGAATCTTCATGACGTCCACTGAGTGAGTGATTGAATTGAGAAACAAATGAAGAGGATGAAAGATATTCGGAAATGATAATTGGCAAATGAGAAAACATATGATGACAATTTTTAGTTGAGAAACAAGTGAATCAGTTGTCTAGGATACTAGGAGAAAGTATAACAATTAATGATGATCAGGATGAGAGGGATGATGAAAATGATGAAGATGATGATCATGATAAACGAAATAATTTCAGTATATAAATATATATTATAATCAACTTTGTTTTCCCTCGTAAACATCATTTCTGATCTTACAGTGCCTTAAGCAACAACATTAGTTTGACTTACAGTGATTTTACATTTCAAGATATTGCAAGCGCATTCATTGAATTAAACTTTTCATCTTTAATCAGCTAATTATTTATCCATTTGTTAATGTGTTTAAATTTTGTTCAAATAGCATTAATTTTGTGTTTTTAAGCCGCATTTTATATTCATTGTGTGTGTATTTTTTGCTACTGTTTTTGCTTTTGGTAATACAAAATTTTTATACACTTTACTTTCAATTGTTACTCTAACCTGTACATTGATTTTTCATTTCCTTACCAAATTTTTGTCAAAACAGGGTAAATCATTTAAATTACCTGTCATCATCAACTTACTGGAACGTGTTTTTAATCTATCACCGTACAACAATCAAGCACCCATTCAACACAGTCAATAATCAAGTTCATTTTAATTAACTGTCTGTAAAATCAACACAAGATAAAAGTTTACTGCAGTTACTCTTTTTTCCAGTCTTTTACTGCTAACAAATTTTACTTTTTGTCCTGAACAATTTCCTTCATCGTTCTTTCACTTGAAACTCGTTCTAATGTTCTAAGGACGTCGTTAAAAACTGGTCGCATGTTAACCCAAAGACTGAACAAAGTGGCGAACAACGAACTGAAAAATCCCTGATAAGTATAACAATCACAAAGACGTATGTCAACCGTTTTCTCTTCAACTCATTATTTCTCTTTGCTTCATCTCTTTTTTTCACTGAAATTCGCATGCTAATGATACGCTTTCAATCTCACTCTATCTCCCTTTGTGTCTCACAATTGACTAATTATCCATTTGACAGAAAAAAAAAGATAATCTCGATCATAATTCGAAACAGAAAAGCTTCAGTTTCTAAGAAAAGTCAGTTTGCTAAAGTAGATGAAAAAGCGACCCGAAATCCTTTGTTATCCTTTTCTTGTTATCTTTCAAATGTGTCCATCTTTGTTCAATGTGTTTTACTTTTTCCTTTTTTTCTCAATTGATCAACTCAGTTGACTTTATTTGAATAGTTATTCATTGAAAAATCCTTTTTTTAATCAAACAGAGTAATTAAACAAGCGATCAAATCTTCTTTGGAAAGGGAATAAAGTTGACAATTTAAACGCAACAATATCAAGATGACTGATATAATTGGACAAGCAGAATCAGCTATTCATAAACCAGTTAAAAAGAAAGGACGAATCAATAGGATGAGAAAAGTTCCATGTTTAGGAATCTTTTTTGCCATTCTTTATGCATTCTTCATGTCAACAGCAGTTACTGCAGTTAAACTTATAAAGATTCATCCTGTTGAAGTGCTCGCCCTAAGGTAAATTCATTTTTTTATATTCACTCCCTTCTTAGACTTGAAAATCATCAATAACTTCAATTAAACGAGATTTGTTTGAGCCTTTGCTTTGAGATTCAATTGTTTCCAATTTTGAAATTGTCCACGTTTTTCAATCCTAGTTCATCTTTCTAACGCCAATGTTGAATTTGATTGAATCTGTAAAAAAAGGAAAATAAAATCAGATTTTCAGTTCTAGAATTGTCAAGGTTAATGACAGAAATGAGGTTGAAGAGGTATAATAATTTGAATAGAATGGATTACTCCTTTATAAATTTGACAATCAAGTTGCCTGTATTGGTTAGGAGTAATTGTTGGTCCAGACACTTCACCCTAATTGAAAGTTTCAAGTTTATTCAATCTAGAAAACAATCAACACGAAGACAGCTTTAAAATCTCAATTGTTTCTTTTAACAGTCAATCAATTTGAAAATGATCTTAATATACATTAATTGATGAATGATAAGACTGATGATATGAAATTGTTAAATCTGCTCAATTTAACCGCTATTAGTTTATGACAGATAATCTAAGTGACAGTTGCAGTTATCCACTTAATTTACTGTAATCACCTTTGCTTAATTAAGAAGTGAATAACTCAACAAAACAATCCTGTCAAGGGGTTGTTTGATTGGAACATATTGAAAAGATCAGACAAGTTCTAATTCTCAATCAATTAGAAGTGATATTTACACAGATTATTTTCATCTAACGCAATTAAAATCTCAGTATTAAAGTCCTTATTATTTAGTATGTTTCATTCATAACATTCATAGTAAGCTATTAAGATTGTAGCATAAATTAGCTTCATACGTGAATCTTGAAGATAATGAAAATACGAATGTATAATAAACTCGAACTTTCCCACGTCATGAAAAAATTTCCCGCAGAACTGAGATACGAGAATAACTTCTAATGTCATCTTGTAGAAACTGATTAACGCTGTTATTTTACTTTTCCAGATCAGCCGTCCAAGCCTTATTTTTTGGTGCAGTTTCACTGTATAATAAAAGATCCTTTCTGGGTGCACCTCAAGAGCAATGGTCACTCCTAGGTCGGGCTGTTTCTGGTGCTGTCAATCAGGGGTGCTGGTACACCTCTGTCCGTTTGATATCATTAACAGATTCTTCGGCTGTTTATTACAGTGCACCTGTTTTTGTTGCTTTGTTAGCATACATTTTTCTTAAAGAACCTTTTGGACTTTTTGAAGTCGTTTCCATTGTGGTGACAATCGCTGGAGTCATAACCATTTCTAAGCCTTCTTTTATTCCTATTTTTGGAAACCAAACTGAATCTCTTAAAGGTGAACACATGGAGGGTCTACTTTACGCCCTTGGTGGAGCCTTAACCTTTGCGTGTTCCAATATTTTTCTTCGTAAATTACAGAAGACATCAACCGAAGTAACCAGTTTCTGGTTCTCCATGGCATGTATTATCCTTGGTGTCATTACAGTTGCATTTTTTGAGACCTTTGTCCTTCCTAGAGGTTTCTTTGAATGGTTCATAATTATAGCTTCCGGAATATCAGGAGTTCTGGGTAACATTTGTTTTGTGACAGCTCTAAAAATCGAAAAGGCTGGACCTGTTTCGGTAGCGCAAACATGTAACATTGTTATCGTCCTTATTTATCAAATTGCCTTCTTTAAAGAACCTCCGTCAGCCAATACTTTTATTGGTGCCTTCCTCATAGCCTCATCAGTAGCAATGACTGGTAAGCCTTTTCCCCATAAGTATAATAATATATTTTTATCAATAATAATCATTAACCATCTTGTAAAAAATATCAGACTGGTTGTAAGAAATAGTTTCAGTATTGATGATTCAGTTACATTGGAAGTTGAAATGAAAGTAATGTTTGAACAAATGTTATTTCTGATTAATTTAATTTGAAGGCCAAGGCTGTATCTGTTAGTTTAGATTTGTTGACTTTTCTGTGAATACTAATTAGTATCTTTTTCACTCATAACGATAGATTTGTTTTGTATAAATAGCATGATTGCACAAATTCATTTATCCTGAAATCTAACGGACCATTGAAGGAAAATTGAATTTTTTGTAAAAAAATCGATCCCATTCATTTGGTTTTACTGTTTTCCTTGTACTCTTTAGTTATCATTTCAATGTTCAATAGTTAGATCACTATTGAATCGGTTTCAGGCCTTGTTTTGGAAAAATGTAACATTTATAAAGGATAAGAAAATCTCGTTGAAACCAAATCCTATTTGATAATATAATAGTGATGATAATAGTCTTGAATCAGCATTGACTTTTGCATCCATGGCGTGAAAGGGAATCAAAGAAAGAAAAATCTAGGCTAATTATTTATAAAACAATGATATTACCTATTAATATTAAATCTTCTACTTACCTAATAGGTTTTAATCTCCATATTGAAAAATAATGAAAAAAGAAGTAATTAAGTGAGATAATGGAAAATGGGTGGTTTTCAAAGGTGGTAGTAGGGTTCGGGATTGATTCACTTTTAACTTTGACCTATGGAAGGGGAGAGAAAGAAATAGTTAGTTATATTATATTGTTCTTGAAAAAAGCAAAACAAAAAAGATGGGTTCGATTAAAAAATTCCGAGAATCCAAATAAGAATGATTCAGGTTTTGAGGTTGAATTACATAATGTTATACACAATCATACTATCTTTATCATCACGTAGAAACATTTAAACTAGATGATTTTAATGAACGTGATGCGACAGATACCGATGAATATAATGAATAATATCATTCAATATTTTTTATTGAATGATAACTGCAAGAGTGCTGAATTGAAAACAATTGAAAACAATTAAAGCAAAAATGATAAGAGAAGGTGATTAACGGGCTAAGACCGGATTTACCTCGACTTCAGTTATTGTTTTGATACACAGCTGCACCAAAAACACCAGAAAAGGTAATACGTGATAAAGATAATTGAAAAGACCAATTGAAATAACTAGGAAATGATTTCACCTTGTGTTATCTCGTTTTTTCTGCCGTCGAGGTTGATGATTGTTTTTGTACTAAATTAATCTCATCCAATTTTGATTAGTGTTCATTGTCTTGTTTCAATAATCGAATCATTTTAAATATGCAAGCTCCACCATGTTATAATTCATAATATGCAATGGCATCCAATAGGCGGTCGATTGATTACCTGCTTAAAGGTAGGGAATGAAGAAAAATATTTCAGTCGGTAGGAAATAAATTTTCTAATAAAAAAATGACATTCTTGTTGAGTCTTTCCAGTTTATATGAGGTTCGCTTGAAAAAATTCCATAATATGCATGGAAAATGTTGAATTGGTTTTCTGTTGAAATAGTCTCACTACATGTGCGTTGGGTGGACATTTTGTGTCTGTAACTGATTCTAGAGCATAATTTGAGAAACAAAACAAAGAAATCTATCTTAGTCTTGAAGTATTCAGTTGATTATATAATTGGCAAATATGTCTCTTCATTATGATAACCATTGGAAATTGAAATTTCAGGTTAGTCTAAGGCTTGTTGAAGCTCGTTGAGATCCCCTGCTTTTCACGTAGCAAAATGCTTAAATTATTTTAGTTCAATTCTTACCTTATCATTTTGTCCATCAATAAAATGTAAACAACATGACGGCATTAATTAATTAAGTTTGTCATGTTGATTGTTCTAGTCACATCTGATCAATCAATAAACAATTAGATTCTTTACGAGGTTAATGTATTTATGGTCTCATCTATTTGATTCAGTGTGTGTGTCCTTTACTTGTGTTTGTTTACTAGAAAGGTGAGCATTAAATTGATTCTAATGGCAATTAGTAAACTATAAACACATTAACATCGCTTTTTATAATGATGAATAATTAAATCTTAGTTGCAAAAGAAATAATAGTTAGTATGTAGATAAAAACGACGAGGAAAACAACTGTAAAAAAGGAGGGAAACTTTATCAATCAAGAGATTCATTATGAGATGGACTAGATATAATAATTGATTCAAGATATGAATCCACAATACAAGAACAAGTTTCATACTCTGAGTTTGATTAGTGGTTATCAGTTCAGTTCTAAATAAAACCGATGTTACAGCTGAACAACAGAATTGTTCATTTGGTGAAATTTTATATTAGACAACTAACAACCTAAAATGTAATGATAATTGAGTTATCAATATGCAAATTTGTAAATATTGATAATTATCGTCTAACTGTTGATCCTCAACTCTAAATGTGAGAAAATGTTGACTAATTGAATTTAACTGATTACAAATAATTCGTCTATTGCATATTTTCTGGTAAATCAACTGCTATTTTCAATTTAATATTAGATATTAGATAAAATTCTCAAAACATTCTAAACATTATCAAAATTGTATATAATCTTAAAAACTAATTCATGTTTTTTTATTGTATTTTCACAGGCCTGAAAGATGTTTTCAAAGAAACACAATTCTTGACCAATCTAAAAAATTTTGCATCAAACACAGTGTCATATCAAGTGGACAGTAAACTAACAGGCAAGCCAGCAACACAATCGGTGGCCGGTAAATACATACCATACAATAAGGATGAAATGTAATTGGAATCAAGTAAACACGTGGTCGCCACTTGTAAATAATGTATATAAAGTCAAGTATAAAAAGAAAGTTAATCGAAAGTCTAATGCAATGGAATTGACAAAAAATTCACCCTTGCGGGGATTCGAACCCCGGACCTTTGGATTAGAAGTCCAACACGCTATCCACTGCGCTACAAGGGCCGCGATGATTACAAAGTGTTTATTTAACGTCTCCTCGTTAATAGGTTTTTTTTGTATCATTTGACAAATAAATATTTTTTGAATTCCGAATTTACAATAAATTTCTTGATCTATAATTGTATTGAATGGCTTTATTTCAACCTCGATTCTGAATACATAGGTGTTTGGGAAACACGTGTTCATTAAATGAAGAATCTTTAATCTAATAAATTTAAAGAGCTTGTCTTGTTTTTAAATATTCATTAATAATATCTTGTGCCGGCGTCTCCTTTCCATAATCTTTAATCACAACACATTTACAGCCGACGACTTTCCTTGCTTTACCATCCTTGTCGATTTTACATAGACCGGCCCATTCTCCTAATTTTTTGTTATCGTCCAATTTGATCAACGAGATTTGGTGCTCCTTACACAGGGCTTCGACCAATTTGATGTAACTTGGTTCATCACAATCTGTAGCTAAAACACATAAATGAGCTTGTCTCCTAGATGCGTACAGAAAAAATAAAGACAACGTAAAACGTTAGTAACCGTAAATGACAAATAATAACTAAATGGTGTATCAGTGTGTATTTATAATGAAAGATCAACTTACTTATCTAATGCTTTAGCAGCTTCATGTAACCCTCTAGCAAGACCATTATTAATCAATGAAGTTTTCAACACTTGCTGGAGAGCGGAATGGACATCATTTTGAACATCAGCCATTTTATAAATTAATTGATTGCTTTATGATTAATTGGAGCACTAGACGGTTCAATAATAACAATAAAATTGAATTTTCCCTTCGTTAAGGTTTCTTCAACACATTAATGTTTTCAAACCAAGTTATCTTCCGTTTCCGAGACGTAACCAGGGTGACACATGCGCTCCCTCTCGTTAAAGTATCACCGCACAATTTGAAATTTACTTTTCATTGACTTATACAAAATATTGAATCTAATCTATTTAATTGACAAAATAAAAAGGTAAGAATTAAACAAAATGTATTTTCTTTAAATTTTCATTTGCGAAAATGTATAAACTCAATAAGATTCACCAAACATGTCGTCAAAATCATCAGTATTTTTCATGTGCAAAACAAATTTACTTGTTATTATTCAATCAACTCGAAAATTTGTCGACTGATTAAAGGCCAATTCGTTTCTCAAACCCTACTCAGCAATGTATTAAAATTTTGTAAAATGACCTATGAAGTGTGATTATTTCATTAGAAAACTTGAATCTACCTTTCTACTTGTACATCCATTATTATTTTGTCTGCCTGATCAGCTGTCGATGAGAAGTCAATCATTTTTTTATTGTTTATGATTGATTATTGCTGCTGAGTAAAACCACCGATCCAAAGGCCTTCATCAAGCGTAGTTTTAGTAATTTAATCCAAGTAAACGATTGAACAACCATCGAAATTCAATTCCTATTTCAGTTTTTTGAAGGAGAATGCTATGTTCCAATACTAGATGGCTCTCATCTTATGTCAAAATAAGCGGATAATAACACTAAGCCTTGATAAGTTTAGGCCCAGTTTCTCACTAATTTTTTTGCTTTCACCAATAACATGGGATTTGACTTCTTATGTTCATTCATTAATTGTTAATTTATTATTTTTCATCTTAACCATCAGTCTACTATTTCATCCTTCGATTAGTTATCATAAATTCAATTGATATTTCCCTCTTTATTTATAATATTTGGTATGTTATTTTCATCTCACTTTCTTCTCCTATTTTCCTCTGTCTATTTCTCTGTCTCTTTGGTTACTTTCCTATCTTGGCTTCTTTTTTTCTTTTGTTCAAAAGTGCGCACATTTTGTTGCGCATCCTTTGTAGAATCGATTCTTGAGTAAATCTCAAATGAAAACAAATCAAATGTGACCAATTGTCAAATTTTATTTTCTCTCTTTTTCGCTTTCTTGCCCTTAACTCATTGTACTTTTTTTTCGTTTATTTACTTTTTCTGACTTTTAGTTGATTCTACCATAGCTCTTATCTGAACCGATGAACGCTAATGTTGATGGAATGAATAAGCCTTCGCCCACAGCCAGCGTTAATACTCCATCCGGTGAGTAAATTTAAACAAACTTGGTAAATCTTGAGCTAATCTAATCTTATCTTTGTTTTTGACATTTTTTTAGCCAATGACAGTGATCAAGATTTTGATCCGTCAGCGGAGATGTTAATAAATGATTTCGATGATGAACATACACTTGAAGAGGAGGAAGCAAATGATGATTGCAGTAATATAACAAATGAAATCATGGACCTAAAGAAAGTGAGTTCGATCAAGAAAAAAGTTTTTTAAATATTGATTTATTCATATTAATTTCTTTGTTTTTAGGAAGGAGAAATGCCAATCGAACAACTTCTCGCTCTCTATGGGTACGAGCAATCTGGTAACAAAACGGATAAACCCGAGCAACCAGAATCGTCCAATCATGGGGAAGGTAGTAATGATGGAGGTAATAAAACCAATTGTACCTACTCTGAAGAAACAGCAGCATATGCTAGTCAAGAAACTCAAGTGAATACATCTACAACTACGGCTGTGCCTACTATGACTACGAATACCCGTTCTTCGAGGCACCTAGAAGAATTATCCTCTCAATGGACTCTTCCAGCTTCCGCGGCTCCCTTACCCAACACTAATTTATTAATTGATCGTGACGAATCTGATATGGAAGATGACGATGAAGAGGATGATGATGATGAAGAAGAAGAAAATGATGAGGACGATGAAGAGGACGAAGGAGGGGATGACTGGAGAAGAACCATTCAAGTTGGTTCAGATTATCAAGCAGTTATACCTGACGGTTTAAATGGATATGGTAATGTACCACCATACGAGAATGAGGATAAACTTCTGTGGGATGCATCAGTTCTTCCTGAAGATGTTGTGGTTAATTTTTTGAGACAAATTTCTCAAATAGATGTGATTGAAAACTCCGATACTTTAGGTACACCAGGAGGTACTAATGGTAGTGGTGACAATCCTGTATCTGAAACAGCTACAACAGTTCAGCCATTAAAAGAAACGACCAACTTACCAAATACTAGTAATATAAGAGACGATGAAATCGCGCTTTATCTACTTCATCAATGTGGTCACAATGTTGAGGAAGCTTTACGAAGAAAGAAAATACAGCAGAATAGCCCATTCG
The DNA here is from genome assembly GCA_036759885.1 of Tetranychus piercei. NCBI lineage: Eukaryota > Metazoa > Arthropoda > Arachnida > Trombidiformes > Tetranychidae > Tetranychus > Tetranychus piercei. The sequence continues at coordinate 13,552,229 of CM071879.1, read as the reverse complement.
AAACGATGAGCTCATGGTCAGAAGAAGAATGTATAAATTTTGAAGATGGAATAAGATTATATGGGAAAGATTTTCACCAAATTCAGAAAAATAAGGTGAGTGAAGATTCTGATATAATCTAAACTTTTTGTATTTTAAAATTCCTTGGAATAAATTCATAGGAACTTTTAAATAAGAATTCGAGCTTAAAATTGATGATTTGAAAATGAATAAATAAATTTTTCCAACTCAAAACAACCTGCTTGCAGTTTTCTAATCGTGAAGTGTAATTAATTTTGATTTGTTTTAAACTAATTATTTTTAGGTACCAACAAGATCGGTCGGAGAATTGGTACAATTTTATTATCTTTGGAAGAAAACTGAAAGGCATGATATGTACGCAAGTAAATGGCGGGTTGAAAAGAAAAAGTACTCACTTCATCCTGGTACAACGTAAGTTTATCGAATGAAAAAGGGGTCTTAAAAAATCTTTTTAAGTAATAATTGCCATTCTCTGATTTTTTAATCAAGTGATTATATGGATCGATTCATTGATGAACAAGAAAATTTAGCTCTTCAGGCTCATTCCATGTCTACATCCAATTATACCAGACAACAATCCCATGGGTCATACTCCATCATTCATTATAATTATACATCATCTGGTGGAAGCGTAAGCGGTCAACAACCATCTAGTGTCCCATCAAGGGAAAATGTCTCTGATAATATTTCTGATCCTTCTACATCTCAATCGAATGGAGCAGGCTTGATTACAGGAAAATCATCCAATTCAGTATCATCAAATATAACACTTTCAAATGGACCTGAAACTGTAAATCGTAATGCTGCTGTGTCTACCACTACCAACGATTCTTTAACCAGCGGGGTATCCCGTGAAAATGTACAAATCAATTCTAGCAATACTAATCCATCCAAGACAACATCCACTTCAGATTTATTCTCACCTCTTTCAAAAATAAGAATGAATATTGTGGATAGATAAATATATTTGGTAAATAAAATCCTTATTCCAACTGTTATATAATTTAAAATCGATTGTCCATTTCCATCTTTTAACTCAAAAGTTACATATTCTGATTGATGCAGACTCCTGTATACATTTTACCATCCAATTTTCATTTAAAATAAATTTAGAAATGCTCAGCTTTCTGAATAATTATCAAATGGTGCATCCATAGTCTGATTATCATCACCAAGTCCTAATTCTGTAAGTAATGGAATAATTTCATTACCAGTGTCTTCGAGTTGAGATATAGTTGAGTTGGCATCTTCCTGAGCCAAATCTGTCAGAAAAATTTAAAAGTATTCATTCTATTATACCCTGAAAATTGGAAAGACTAAGTAATATAATCGAATGGTTGGAAATTCTTCACTTCCAACAATTTACGGGACGATTGTTTGGAAGTAAATTCAAACTTACCATTATAACCAAGTGATGAAACAGTTTGGCGAGTTGATGAAGGTGTTAATCGATCTGTAGAGTTTTCGATTGTTGGATTAATTGTTGAACGTGTTGGTTGACCTTGATCTTCGGATTGCTGATTGGTTTCTCTGGTCATCTCATAATATATCTTCAACTCAAGCGGTGTTTTCAGTTCAGAAATTATAGATGAACCACCGTTCGCTGATCCGGCACTTAATCGTCTAATTCTTTCCCGGGTTTTACTTTGATTGTAATATTCTAATACTTGACTCATCCCTGGTCGCTTTTTCATCATTTTATTAGCACAATCAAGCCCTAAACGAATTAAATGTCCGAACCAGTGGTCATCACCGACACTTAACCCCATTCTAGGATCTTTTAAGTGAACACAGTCTTTTCGAGGCTCGTCTAACTGTCCGGCAGCCATTTCTTCCTGAACCAATTCTAGGAGTAGCCTTTTACCATCATAGGCACGTCTTCCAGTGGCCATTTCAAGCATAACAATGCCATAGCTGAATACATCCACAGCTGGGCTCAACATTTTGTTTCGCAGATATTCCGGTGGAAGGTAAACACATGTACCATGGACTGAGGTCACTGTTAAATGAGTGTAATTACCTTTACTTGTTGAAGATAAAATTTGTCGTGCTAAACCAAAATCACCCAATTTACATTGGAACTGTGAATCAAGTAAAACATTGGCACTTTTAACATCACCATGAACCAAAGGTTTACCTCGAAGTGTATGCAAAAAATTCAAAGCTTTAGCAAGTCCTTCGCCAATTGATGCTCGTTGATCCCATGTCAGTGGACAAGTATTACCTTTGCACAATAATCTGTTGAATTTGATGAATTTAAATTATGAATGAAGTTTGGTTTCAATTAAAATTATTTATTCTACCCTAATCTCTTACCTATCTTCGAGTGAACCATTCGGCATGTATTGATACAATAAACAAGCTTCCGGGCCATCCAAACTAATCCCATAAAGTGGTAATATGTTATCAATCCTGTATTGATTTAATGCTCGCAACTCAATTTTTGCTTGGTGCCTAAAAAAGTAAATTTTCATGAAAGTTTGTAATTTTTTATGATCGTTGATGAAATTGCTTAACTTACATGCTGTCACAGCTTTTGAGTCTTTTAATTGCCACTTCAGTTCCTTTCCAAACTCCCTTATAAACTACACCGAAGCCTCCCCGACCAATGATGCGATCTTTACTAAAATCATCGGTAGAAATGAGAAGTTCTTTGTATGGTATTTCTAACCCTTCGAGAAAATTTTGGCCTGAGCTTATTGAACACTCTGACGGAGTCACTGAGATACTTTTGTCTTTAAATTTAGATCCTGGTAGGTTTATATGTTTTGATGGCGACGGATTAGCGGGACCAGCTGCAACGGATGATAAAGTCTCTGCACTTAAATCATTCCATCTATCTTTATTGAGAATCTTTTGTTCAACGGAATAGCTTGCAGCTGGAGCTGATGGATGATGATTGGTAAGTCTGTTTTTACCCTTTCCACTCACTCCTGATGAATCTTGATGATGACCTTTATCCACAGCATCCAATTCTGAGTCTCTACTTTTACTCGCTGGATAATATTGTCGAGCGTTTATTTCTTCATTTGTGTTATCAGCATTTGAATCATTGATGTTGATCCGTTGGATTCCTCGAAGTTGACTTTCTCCATTACCTCTTTGAGAGGCTGGTGATTGTTTTCTGATAATACGGTTTCCATTGTTATCAATACTCCTGTCGAAAACAGGGCTGTTTCGATTAAAATCAATATCAAACTCATCATCTTCATCACCATCTTGAGATCCCAAACAAAGTTGCTTCAATTTAGGATCAACGTGCGGAGCCAAGACTAACATCGCTCTTTTATGGCCCATATCGTGTAGGTATTTGAATAAGTGGCGAACCTGCCCATTAGTTTGTTCCCAACGCACTAAAAGATCATTTGTCGGAGATCCATTCCGTAAAATGGCATGAGAAATCAAGGTTAATTGTGTATCATTTATCCCCATGTACTGTCCGCCCAAACGATGCCATTTTCCATCTGCATCTAATAAATCGCATAGAGATTTACGCACATGATAAGGCAAATCATAAATATATTTGATTAAAGGCGATTTAGTGGGCAACTTATTGGCCATTGTATTGACAACTGTATCAATTGAAGTTCTTGAAGAAGTTGTTGTCGTTGATGATAAGGTAGGAAAGAGTTCAGTTGCTGCTTCGTAAGCAACAACAGTTGATGGAGATGAAGTTAAACTAATTCTAGGTTGATTACAATTTTCCGCAGTTGATTTACCATTATCGATGGTATCTTTAACAACACCATTAACACCACATGTGGAACATCGTTGGCTTGATGAGTTTAAATAATTGGAATGGTTACAAACAAATGAATGCATTGGAAAAAAGGTTGAAAGTTGAATACGATGGAAAAAGGTGTAACGGTTGAAGAATAAAGAAATTATATTTTCATTGTTAAATTATTCTTTACTTTATCCTGACATATTAATTATTATGAGATATAAAATTGGATTAAACATTGATACTGGTAATTAATTAGCTGGTGTTACTTTTTGAATAAAGTAAACCGTTAAGATATGGTAATGATAGACAGTAAGTTGGAAGAAGATTGTTGTCAATTTTTGTGGAAATTTCATGTAACTATATTTCCTCATTTTAACAAATAAACAAACTGCATCAAGAGAGAAATTTTGTTACCACGTGACTGATGACGCAATTAACGTCCTAAAAAAGATAATGACAAACCTGTATAAATACCTAAGCGAGTGATTGAAAGTTGCTTAGCCAGCCACTCTTTCATTCAACTTTTGAAGTGAAGACTTCCAGGTAACAGAAAAGCAATAATAGAGATTCGGTATAAAAGACAGTCATCATTGTTTCATTAATTTATTCAGAGTCGATGGACTATTTTTCCCGTATGATAACTTACAGTCATCTCAAGACACTGGATCATTGACTTTTTCGTCATTTGTCATTTGATTTCTATTTTTCTCATCATATGGGGTTATTATATTGCTTAGTGCCCAACTCGATCAATTGTATCGGGCACAACTTGTAAAGAGTTTCACACTGTAAATTGTGCGTTTCAATAAACATCAAGTATTTCATTGAAATTTTTTGCTTCCATCCTAATTAGCGAGTGAGGTGAGTTTAAAAATTAGCTAAGCTAGCGAAAATGTAAACTGCGATCTCACAGAGATTTATAGTTTAAGTGATTGAACCGATTTATGGACACTGTCCAGGTTATTTATATTGATTGTGAGTTTAAATCAATATTTTTGGTTTTCATTAAGAACAAGTAGTGAAAATCAAGCATCAGTATCCATTGAAAGTTAATCTTGACAGTGTTTTCCGTGTAAATATGGATTGAGATCAAGTTTTATTAATATTAATAAATTGAATATTCACTTAAGTTTGTTAACCTATTCTAAATACAAGATGTAGATTCGTGTGATAACTTACAATTATAACATAATAGGTTGGTTGAATAGTAAAAAAGATTAACAATGAAATTAAATTCTTAATATGGACTGGATGACTTGGTACATCTTAACATGGACTGGGAAGAGTTTATCAAAATAGAGACAGTTTTAAACCATCGAATCATCTGAAGGAACAAGGTTTAGTTGATTTCCAGATTTAGATAGTTACAGGTAAAAATTCGCTTTTGTTTGTAATCACTTCATTGAGATCAAAAGAGCTCATCACAATAGGTATACAGCAGTAATAATCTTGATGAATAGCAATTTAAACTTTTGTGAGAAGCCTTGAGCTTTAACAAATCAACCTTTTCATGTTGTAGATTTAAATTTGTTGTAAAGTAAATGAAAATAGTTAAATATAAAGATTTACACAACAATAAGAGATTAGAACAAGATGCAATCCAAGAACGAAGATCCAGATATTTTGTAGCAACTCGTTAGTTTTCAGACAAAAAAATTGATTAAAAAATATTGAATGATTACTAACAAGTTTGAAGTTCGAAGCTCTGGAATTCGTTAGAAATATTGAGAAAAATCGATTAAGACTAGTGAAGTTTACAATCAATTGATTGTTCTTATTGAATGATTTAAATCAATTAATGATCAACTAAATGCTGGCATTGATTATGTTGTTGCCATTGTACTATTGAAGAAGAGGGAAAATTAAATTTGAAAAAGTATCGTCTGCAATTTTATCCAGTTTTAGTGAGATTCATTTTGTTCAATTGTTTTCAATTATTAGATGATATAGTGATGGTCGGAATTGAAGCTAAGTTAACTAAATTGTCTGGCGTTTTCTTATGATCACCAGCACATCCACAAAGAAAAACACTTTTAAAGCTTTTTGGATCACTTGTGTACCATTTGTTAAGAGCGACGATGATTACTCCAAAAACAAGGATAAATGCTCCAAGTAAACTTGTCCAAGCAACTGCTTCTTTCAAAATAGTAATCTGATATACAAAAGCCATTACAATGTCCATGGTACGAGCCAATGAGACTGGACCAGCTTTTTCTAGTTTAAGAGATAAAGTCATCAATGCTTGACCCGCTATTCCGGTTACACCGCAAACCAAAAGGAGTACATAGTCTTGGAAGCCTTGAGGCCAAACCAAAAGATCACGAATAATGAGCAAGATTGTTCCAAGTATTACTGTGACCGCTGAATGCCAAAAAATGACCACAGAAGACGGGGTTACCTGTAGTTTGCGAATACAAATGAAGACCGAGGCAGCTCCACAGCAAGCTCCAAGAGCTGTTAAAGTACCCATTGTACGAGTTGAAGCATAAGCATCATTTTGATCGGTATCAAAGTCGGGAAACAGGAAACTAGGCTTGGAGATGAGGAGGACTCCGATCATGGCAAATATGATGGAAAAATACTGAACCAAGCCACATGGTTCACCAAGAAACAGGTAAGCAAAAAAATTGACAAACACCGGTGACGAAAAAATTATTGACTGTGAATCACCCAATGGTATCAATTTGATTGACACATAGGTCAGTATTAGACCAATGCAGCCAGTGAGACAACGTAAGGCCAGAGGAAGTCTTTCGGATGGGATCGATTTCAGATCATGTTTGCATAAGATTACCACAATGGAAAAGGCTATCAATGTGATGAGTGATCTTTAACGAAATTGAAAAGGTAAATATATATTTAGTTTTGGTTCCTTAATTTTCCTATAAAATTTTTCTATCAAGATAAACTTATCAAAACAAAAGTTAGACCATTTTATGTTCCAAGCTAATGTAAATCATCAATTTAAAATTTCGATATTCTAACAAATTTGTTGTCAAGTAAAAATCTACAGTTAAAATGTAGCTCAGAACCTTTCAGTCAATTTCAATGTTTCTATTTTTGGTCTGATTTAGTCAAGTATTTCAACTTTACATTTGAAAAAGTAGACGTTTTCAAACGACAAAGGCTGTATTTTTGTATTATTTGATTAAATATTATTAATAGATTATCAAATTGATGAGTTGGAAAAAGATGATCTTGCCAAATCTCCTGGATAAATAATTTTACGAATCTTGTTTTTTAACACTGATAACAGGTCTGGAGCTATGCCGAGTTCAAAGAAAATACATTCTCACAGTGATTCGTGTTCGGTTGAAACTAGAGAAGGTCAAAAAAGTTCAATCATCATTCATATTTAAATGAAATTAATAATGTGAATAATTTGATGTACCAATGCTGTATACGAAAAGCATACACAAAAATCCTCATTGTTTGTGATTCAACAAGAACTAAAGAAATTATGAAAATCAATACCAAACTTATCAAATAGTCAGTTATTAATATGACAATTTGATCAAAAGTTATGGCTATAACTTAGATTCTTAATATGTTAATTTATTCAAAGATTCTTGGCTCAACTCAATCAATGTCTGGTAAGGATTCATCTGGACAATGTTCAAATCAATTTGTAAGGAATATGTTTATATTTAATATTGATTCCAATTAATAGAGTTTTCGTCTCTTCACCTTTAAATAGATAATGTTGTAACCTTGCCAAATTATTTCAAACAAAAACTGAGAATAATATGTTTAACTTAATTGGAATCTTTTTAATGATTATATTGTATTATTTTGCCTAGCAAATATTTCAATTTTAAAAATTGATTGTTGGAAGTTGAAGTAATGGCAACTTTCGACGTATTTCGCTCACCTGATAACAGCAATTTCAATGCCAGAGACTGATTGGATAAGCTTGACTGTTAAAGATCCAGTGGCGAAGAAAACACCTGATAATAATGCCAAAATTAATCCAATACCTGGAATGGCTCTTATCCTCTTGGGTAATATCTCATAGCCAACATCGACTGTTATCTGACCCAAGGAAGCAACTTCAGGATCTTCGGGTCGGGATAACATTAGATTAGATGATTTCTCCATGACCAATGATAGTTACAATTGACTGTCGAACCAATCTGTTAGGCCAAGACGGATGAAGACAAATAATTTTTGGTTAAAATGGTTTCAATAAACAACGACATTCGAGGATAAAGCTTGGAATTTCGAGATTTTCATGTGGACTTGGTTCTTTCAACAAGGAAATCAAGACTTACTTAAGATGTTTAGTTGGCTTGTACACTCTCGATGATTGTTATAATACTTTAATTTTGAACAATCCAGTTGGATTACATTGAATGTTGATTCGGTGATAACAATTTTGGTGAAAGGAAAAAGGTCGTAAATTAAATGGATTGCGTTGAAAACATCACTTGTTATAGATTTTTGACTGTTGATCAAATGGTTTCTGACTATTATACATTAACTCGACAATACCATCTTTACCAAACACAGGGACAAGGGATGAAATACACTTTGGTTCGATGATTATTCTCGAGCACTTGAAAAAAAGATCTTATTAAAATTACTAATTTACAATTAACTTTCATTCGATAAAAAAATATAAATCAAAAATAAGTAAGGCAAGAAAGGAAATTGTGATTAAAATTACAAACAAAATAAATAAATAAAGTAAGTAATAATGTTAAATCGCAGATGAACTTGAATTATGTTTTTATTTTTTTCTTGTTATTTAGGTTACTAGTTTTATAAAGATGACAACCAGGAACCAGGTCAGGATTGGGTTATGATTCTGCTCAGAATTTCGTTCAAGTTGTTTACCTCTGATGAATACTTTCAACGATCATGATCAAGAAATGGATGAAGATGATGAAAACTGAATAAACTCTTGCTCTTCACACTAATTTTCAATTTACATGTTTATCTCTTTTCCATTGATTATAACAAAAGCGTCATTAGCTTTACATATTTCAAATTCAATGTTAATAATTTGATATTTTGTTGAGACAATTCAACTTAGGTGACAACTGTTATGTCAAGGTTAGCCCAAAGTTAATCATTATTTCAATCAAACTTATTGATTTTCTTAGTTTTATTTGATTGAGAAAATATTAACTTCTTGTTTTCACTTTATATTGACAATATATTTATAAATTGGTCGTCTAAAGATGTCAATATATATTAGACAATAGTAAATGTAATAGTAATTGATATCAAAAGCAATAAGGATGAAAAATGTAATTACAATTGTCCAAATCAATGTTTATGCTCTTATTTCATTTTCACAATTAACATAACATCAAGCATTGACGTAACCCTTTCTACTCCATCTTTTAACAAATTAATCTTATGTGATCTAATAATAGAGGAGATATTCACAGTTGAATCCTGTAGTTGAAATCAATGCTTTTTTATATAATAAAGGAATTTTCTCTCAAAAATTTGTAATCTACTTCAGTTTTGACATTGATGATATAACCATGATTGTACACAAAGAAAAGACGATAAAAACTTGAGAGCTGAAATCCTATGAAGAGCAATACTCCATGAAAATTTCAATCAGGATAAATAATGAAAGTCAACTTATGACGTAAGTAAATTGTGGTTGATTCTTTTCATCTTTATTTCATGGTGGGAAGGAAAGCTGAATAATAATGAGAAAGCCTTTATGGAAAGAAAACAGTGGAAAGAGGAACCAAATTGGTGTTAACAATGAGTTAGTCAATATCTTGTTCGTGTTGAATGTTTTGTTGTCACAATGGATTTGGAAACATGAATGAACATACAATACGATGAGCATCTTTCTACTTGATTTATGAATCAATCAATTTATCAAAGGAAATTGTGAAGACAAAGAGAAGTAAAAGAGTTGCATCGCAGTCTGTTGATGATCGATTGACTGAATAGAAGCAAAAATGATCAAAAGTTCTTGGAGATGCCGAGTATCGATCTCGGTACCTCTCGCATGCTAAGCGAGCGCTCTACCATCTGAGCTACATCCCCGAATTATAAAGATGAAGGTTCATACGTCAAGGCTTAATAAAACTTGAAAAGGTTCAAATTGTGTTGACTTTGTGTTGGAAAACAGGTTTTGTTATGTTGACGCGCTTTATCCAGCTATTGACCAAATGACCGCAAGTTAGTAATCGAAGAAATAATCTAAAAAAGAAAAAATTAATTGACGAATAGTTTAGCAGAATTTATGGGAAAATGTTCATTGTTTAGCTTGATAACACTTACAAGAAACAACAGTTTATGGATTCGTCGTTTAGAAATAACATTTTAATGGTGATTTTGATTCTATCAATTTTCAAATTGATTGTTTGAATGGTGAGGTTTAATCATGTAGATTAAAATCTGGCTTATTGAAGGGAAGAGATTGATAGTTTAAGTGATTGAACCGATTGATGGACACTGACCAGGTTATTTATATTGATTGTGAATTTAAATCAATATTTTTGGTTTTCATTGAGAGTGATCATTAAGAACTTGCAAGTAGTGAAACTCAAGCATGGCTTATGATTTAAGTTAATCTTAACAGTGTTTCCAGTGTAAATGTGGATTGAGGTCAAATTTTTAATTAAATATTCACTTAACAAACTCAATCGAAATAAGTACAACTAGAGCTTCTCTTGTAGCTAACATTGTAAATCTAATGTCTAATAAAAATTGAAAATTAGCAATGAGATCTGGACCTTGAAATTAACTCTAAAGAAATTTAGCCTTTTGTTTAAACTTTAACTTTGTTAACTCATTTAAGATAATTTTGCTGTTGTTTATTTCCATATTTCATTACATCGTATAGTCGCAATGAACTCGACTACTTTTTTAATATTACGATAATAAAACGATGGAGACTAAGCATGAAAGGGTACCGAGAGACTCCAGAAATGGAATCACTCGGTTCATTGGTTTTATCAAGTCACGGCTAGAATTTTTGAATTTTTAATTTCAAATGAGACTTTTAGTCTAAAAAGTTAAAATCAAATATTTTTGTTTAAATTACAAGTCTAACAAGAAAACTATGGACTTGCCGATTTGCATGAAAGAGGTGTCATGAAAAATGTGTCGTTTCATCTGTATGAAACGTGGTTCAAAGTGGTTTCTGAGATTTTGGGTTTATAATTTGGGCAGTTTTAAAAATTGAATGTGAAATAGTTACCTTGTAAGCTAAAGTCTGCATAAAATTTTATACGTTATGTCTAACTTTTTAGACCTGAAATCTATGCTTTGACAAGCTCTACCTTCAACAGTTATTGATGATGAAGAAAATTGAATAGAAAAAGGTTGAGTCATTCCAAAGTTCCATATTGGTTGGATTTCTGGGTACCCTTTTGAACTTTAATACCTAAACATGCTTACTGCCAGAGAGCAATACAGGATAATCTCGGTTAAACACAGTGGCAAAATGAACATTCACACAATTATCTGATTCCATGTCTTACGAATTGTTTAATCTTTCTCCAATTTTAAGAACATAAACCCACTTCATCGGCAACTTTTTAACTACAAGAAATAAAGTAATCAATCTTATTACGGGACCGGCTTTTTCCAATCATTTTTTCACCATATTGATGGAAAATATTGAAAAATATTGGCAAAAAGTCCCTTTTAAAATGGTGAATGTGGTGGAAAAATCCAGTCCTTTTAATCCTTTAACATTTATGATTCATCATTGATGAATATCAGATCAAGTACAATAAAGAATAGACTGAGAAAACAAATAAGATTGTAAAATGTAAAGATTGTCAATGAAAGATTTTAGTTATAATAGTTAAATTACCTAATCTTAATGATTTGAGTGTTAAAGAAATCAAACATTGAGAATGTCAGAAAAAAATAATCTGTTGTTTTAGCGTCTACGGATAGATGTCTGTACAATCGAGTTTGTTTTGCTTGAAATTTTTTCCCAAGCGTAAAAATTACATGTTTGTTGTAATTTTTGTATCAATGAATTTGTGAAAAGTGAATGAATTGTGAAAAAATGTGTCCATATGGATTAAATGTGATTGTTTAAACCAATTATGTGGATTGATATCAACAATTAATTTGTCAACTGGACTGTAAAACAGTTTGATTACAAAGAATTACTTTGATTTGCCACATTCCAACCCAATTATCATTTTAAAAACACATCAGTATCAATGGCTAAAGTTGGCTATTGGTGGAGTGAAAAGAAAACCCAACGATTTAACCAAAGTGAATTGGAACTTAAACTATCTGCCATTGGATTCAATCTGGTAAAGCTTAACCTGGATGACGATTTAGCCAAACAAGGACCTTTCGTCGCCATCATTCATAAATTATCGGATATCCTTATAAAGGCAGATTCTGGTGATGAAAAGGCTTCTAGCATTATCAATGCTTTCCAAAATTATGTTAAAACATACCCAGAAGTTGTCATAATTGACCCTTTACCCAATCTTCGGATCCTTCTTAGCCGGTATGAACAATATAAAATTATTAAGGATTGCCCATTAGCCTTTAAGGAAGGGTTTTTCACTCCTACTTTCGTGGAATTGACCAGTAAAGATTGTGAAATCAATCGTCAAAAATTGATTGCCAATGATGTTAAATTCCCATTTGTTTGTAAACCTTTGGAAGCTCATGGAGGTTCTTTTGCTCATCAGATGTCTATAATCTTCAACGAAAAAGGATTGAAAGATATTAATCCACCTTGTGTTGCCCAAACCTTCATCAACCATAATGCAAAGTTGTTCAAGATTTTTGTAATTCATGAGAAATATTTTGTTGTTGACCGACCATCTTTGAAAAATTTCAAAGCCGGAGGTTAGTAATGTGACGTTAGTAATTAGATTAGACTTTTTCCAAGACGTAAATCACATATCGACTTGGGAGCTATGAGCAAAGAGTTATAATTATTTTCCTCATGTTTCTTTTTTCTCCGAAACATTTTAGATCAATCAGATTGTCATCAATATAAATTATGTTCATAACCTTGTACGCATATAGTACTCTCACTAACAACTACCAGAATGATTTATCATTTATTTTGTCCTATTTGTTTTACAGTCATACTTGTTGATTTATCTTAATATTCAGCTTTGATTTAACCATCTTCCATATATGTGAGCTCAGATTCCAGGTTAACTTAATCATAGCAATAAATTGTCTGATAAATTAGCCCTAAATCTAGTTTGTTTACTATAAATAATCTCTTCATAATTAAACAAGCGCATTCTCGATATCGTAAAGTCTATCTTTTAGCAATTATCAATTAAGCGTCAGATAAGTTGATGGAGAATCTTGAAACCTCAATAATTTAAAAAATATCAAAAATATTTTCTAAGATACTACTAAAAATAGCAAGCAGAGGTATTTACTCATTTTTTTCGTTGATTCTACAGATTTTCCTACTCTTCACTTTGACAGTCCTGATGTATCTAAAGCTAACTCTTCCTCTGAACTAACTGAATTGGATAAAGATGATGGTGGAGGACCGACGCCGATTGTTAAAGATGAAATTGTTTCTAAACTTGTAAATATTCTTCGAAATATTCTTGGTTTAAATTTGTTTGGCATTGATCTAATAATCGAGAATCAAACGGATCGGTATTTGATCATAGACATGAATATATTTCCAGGTTTGTTGCTTATTCTATATCACAGTCAATTCTGTTAATTTAAAAAAAAAGGTGAATCAGAAATAGCAATTGCTTTAACGACTTCTTTGGTCTTATTTTTAAGTAAACACAAGAGTACATTGGATTAGCAGAAGCTGAATTTGAACTACAACGAAGTTTTGATTAGTCACTTAGTAGGCTTAGTAGTCCAATTAGTTTTCAAGAATTTTTTATAAAAATATTCGCCAATGCTTGACTTGTTGTCTTATTAAAATCTTGTTCGACCCCTAAGTGGTTCAAAAAGTCTTCGCTGTAGCTCAAATTTTTATTTCTGCCTTTGCTAATTCAAGTAAGTTTTAACTTGGAACGAAGAAGTGATTCAAATAGTTGTTCTTTCTGGTTCGTACTTACCTTCTTGTGGATCAACCTACCAAAACCAATTGCTTTCCTCTTTTATATTAATTTTGTTTTCCCTTGAATTTTTTACACAGGTTACGATGGAGTTGATAATCATATTGACCTGATTGCTGAAATGGTATCAAGTATGGTTCGCGCCAAAAAACAGGCATCTCCCGTGAAAAGTGATAACTTAACTGAATCTGATTCGGGTATCGATACATCAGATTCATGCGATGAAAACAAAAAAGGTCCATCTCGATAAGTGCTGATTATTTTAGAATAGTTTCTGAGTAACAATTTACAACAGAAAAACAAATTTTTGAACAAATTGGCTTTTGCTTTTAGTATTTTTTACCTTGAAAAGCTTCATTACTAACTATTTTCATTTCTGTTTTCATTTCTCTTTCCCAACAGTAACTCGTCTGAACTTTCAACGGAAAAAAAGCTCACTCAAATAAGGGTTGAAACTAAACTTTTTCAAATTTGGCCAATAATTATTAAATGTATTTTTTTTGTTTTGGTACTGCTTATGCTTATTTTGTATTGAATCATAATGCAGACAATATTTTGTTTCAATAATCAGACTTATTCAATAAGTTAAACATTCTCGTTGATGCAAAAGTGAAAAATAAAGCGATACACAATGACTATTTAAATTTTGTTTACAGTAAATTCTGTTTCGTTGAACCACAAAAATCAAAGTGTGAACTAGAAAAAGAAATTACTCCAACCACTTCTTTGGTCAAATTTTCTAGTAAACACGAATCTTCATTGTATTGGCAAAAACAGAATCACAAAGAGCAAAATAGACTACGCAAAAACAAATTAGGGGTCGAACTAGTTCCTTAATTTATTTGATCCGCTTATTTGACAGTGCTTGGCTTATCGAAAGCTATTAGAGTGTCCGAAGTGGCGGAAATTTGATTTCAGATATTTTCTTCTAATAATTTGGTAGCTTACTCAACTTGCAGAATTTTATAATCAACTATTACAAAATTAATTCTGGATAATCTCAGACTGAAATCAGTATTAATCAAACTTTATTGAAGATTGAAATAAAATGTGGTGGAAGATGAATTTATGATCGTTGATCGTTTATCTTTGATCTTTGTTGAAAGTAAAATACAAAAACTATGGTATCCAGACTTTTATTAGATGACGGCCCCTGTTTTAAATCAGCAGTTAATTTGTGTCATTTCTTGTAAAAACACCAGATGGAATTGCTCTATGACTGATTTTTTTTCAGACTTGACTTGTCTATATGTCAGGCAAAACTGTAATATGTTTGCTTTTGCTATAATAAATTTGGTTCTTTACAGTTTACTAATCAAATTTCAGTCTACTGATTTTAGATCTAAGTTTTTTAACAATTAATCAATTTAAATTTTGTTTAATTGAATTTTGTGTATAACATCACTTAGCTTCTTTTGCTCACCAGGATGTCAGCTACCGAACAAATGCGAGCTATGCTGGACCAATTGATGGGTACTGCTCGTGAAGGTGCTGAAGGAAAACGGAATCGATTTCATTTCAGTGATCCTCGAGTGTGCAAAAGTTTTCTACTCACATGCTGCCCTCACGACATTCTGGCCTCCACCCGAATGGATCTTGGAGAATGTCCTAAAGTTCATGATCTTGCTTTGAGAGCGGATTACGAGAAAGCCTCTATAAATAAAGATTATGGGTATGAGGTTGACGCCTTGGAACATCTTCGAACCTTTGTAGCTGATGCTGATAGGAAGACAGAGTTAGCCAAAAAAAGATTAGCAGAAACCCAGGAAGAATTAAGTGCTGAGGTTACATCTAAATTAAACAAAGTACATGAGCTAGCTGAGGCTATTGGTAAAAAGTTAGCAGCTGCGGAAGCCTTAGGAGAAGAGGGTAATGTTGAAAAGTCGCTTGAATATATGGAAGAAGTGGAAAAATTGAAGAAAGAAAAACAATCAGCTGAGGTGGATTATCGTAATTCAATGCCTGCCTCAAGTTATCAGCAGCAAAAACTTCGAGTCTGCGAAGTTTGTTCAGCTTATCTTGGTATTCATGATAATGACAGACGTTTGGCCGACCATTTTGGAGGTAAATTGCATCTTGGCTTCATCACCATTAGAGAAAGATTAGAAGAACTTAAAGCAATTGTCGCTGAGAAAAGAAATAAAGGATTGTTACCCGAAAGGAATGATGATATGCCAAATGAAAGAAGAAATCGTCATTCACACCGAGGCGATAGGGGTAATAGATACAGTGATCGTAGCTCTAATCGAAACCATGAACGATCTGGTGATCGTGTCAATAACCATAGAAGTAGAAGTAATGATATTGAAAAAGAAAGAGATAGAGATAGAGAGCGGGATAGAGAGAGAGAAAGAGATAGGGAAAGAGATAGAGAGCAAGTGAAGCCCAGTAGGAGCAGATCAAGGTGAGTTATTGCTATGTAAACCATTAAAAATCATTCATTTTATGAGTCATGGATCATGACCAGAGCAAAAAATTATTCAACCCGTTAACCCTTCAACAATTATGTGTTTTGTTTTTTAAACAAACTTTATTCTGAACAAACTAGGTCTTTGCAATCGAAATTTGGCAGAGAACAATCCCTTAGCAATTCATGTTATAGATTTAAAATTTCATGAATATAGAAAAACTCTCACTCTTTGATTTGCTTTCATGACCATTTTATGATTCATAAAAATATTGATAAATCATCTTA
Organism: Tetranychus piercei; assembly: GCA_036759885.1. Taxonomy (NCBI): domain Eukaryota; kingdom Metazoa; phylum Arthropoda; class Arachnida; order Trombidiformes; family Tetranychidae; genus Tetranychus; species Tetranychus piercei. The sequence continues at coordinate 13,535,776 of CM071879.1, read as the reverse complement.
ATGTCAATTTATAACTAGCTACTAACTTTCTACATCTTTTTTATATCTCAGGTCAAGAGAGCGTTATCGTCGTCGCAGTCGTTCTAGATCCAGATCACCCAAAGGTCGTCATTCGCATCGATCTAGGTCCCGTTCCCGAGAAAGAAGACACGAAAGAACTGTTCGAGAGTAAAGTATTCAACAAACAGGCGGAAGTAATTTTTATTATCAACAAATTGATAAATTATCTTGACCGGAAAAAGCTCTTGTAAGCTCTTTAATCACCAAGTTATGCCGATAAATACAAGACTCATTCTCATTTATAAAACGTTTGAAATTGAAGCTCATTCACAAATATCGCGTTCAAAAGTCTGTAATATCAAACCTAATTTAATATCAGATTTAATTCGTGCATCTATTCTTGCAAAACAAAACTATTACAAAAATACATATTTCTTATTTCACTCCACTAACAATTGTAAATAGCAACTTGATCATCTTATCTGAATCATTTCATGAAACTTTCAAGTTATTTATTTATTTTCTAGTAATTCTGATCTTGATTTTATTTTTAACGATTGAGATTAATTTTTTGGAATTTAAAGCTTGATCAATTCTTCTTGTTCAAGCGTTCAATACACAAGTAAAATCTGGTGGTATTGAACATATACAATTGTAATTTAAACCTGTGACAAGTTTGCTTCCAATGTCATAATTGACTCCGTCAAAATAACATTTGCCAGGAATTGGTGCAGGTCTAATCGGATCAGGAGCCGTACAATAATCTGTACATGCTTTCAGAGTATCAAAAGTATTCATTGATTCACCACAGCCAGAATAAGTAAATGGAAGACATTGATTTGTTTTTGTATCAAAATGATAGCGGGTTAGGTTTTGCTTGCAGTGTCCATAAAAATGTGCTTGTTTACAATTATTTCGTCGCCTTTCAAGACTTGATGAAGCTATTCAATTTTGAAAAAATGAGCAATTTTATCATTGAAAATTCATTTACAAATTAATGTTTTTTTTGTTTGAAAATCTACTTACGACAGTAATATTGTGAGTGACAACAACCTGATGGAAGGTAAACTGGTAAACAACCGGCGTCCAACATTCTAGTATTAAATCTGCAAGTATGTTTTTGACAGGCTGGATCATTTTCAACGTTCATTGGATTGAAGTTGGATGTGCAAGAACATATGTAACAATCTGGTAATTCAATTTTTTGACCCTCCATGTAAGTTTTACCTTCATAGGAGCAAGTAGCCATGGGCTTTTGATCAGTTAAGTCTTGAAGACAACGTTTTTCTCCACAACACTGACTGGGTCTAAATGAGTAATAGCATGTCTGATTAATTATATCAGCATCAGGTGGACTGAATATCTCAGGACATTCAACGTGAACGCAGGATATTGCAGCTATTATAATATCATAATATTTAATAGATGCATAACACTGACATCGATCACAAGGGTCAGGAAATTTAATGTATTTATTAATGTCATATTTTTTTCCGCCATAATAGCACTCTAAATTGAAAAAAGTCAGTGATTAGTATGAAAGTGCTTGGATTCATTATCCATCAATTTGATAAATATTTGATACAAATCATATTTCTTAGCATAAGGTATTGACTTGAATTTGTTAAGAGAGTTTGAACGATCAGTCTACAGGGAAATAGCGTTAGTGTTTACAAAATTTGAAATGATAAAATTAACATATCCACATTTCTTTCAGGGAACTCATGATTAGTAATGAAAAATGAAATTATTACAACAATTAAATGAAAATTTTTATGTACACACTATTTAATTCTTTCTGAATGTAAGGACATTCATATCGCTCTGTGCAATTAGGGCATCCAGCTCTTGAAATAGGATTACATCCACGAGCAGTATAATGATGAGTGAATTTTAATTCAGGGCAGTTCTCACAATTTGATGGCCCTGTAAATAATCAGAAAAAATATCTAATAACTTGGAATAAAGCGAGTAAATTGATAAATCATAACAAACCTGTAATGGGTGTTGAAGTAACGAATGTAAAGAGCAATGGAATTGTCAGTAATTGTTGATAAATCATTTCGGCGAAGATATCAGTCTAGATGGTACAGAATTTTGTAACTATTTCTCGTTCAACTAAACAAGTTAACCAGTTCAAACAGATTGGTGTTTTGAGCAGATTTATACTAATCCCGAGTGAGACTATGATTAAAACGATGATATGTGAGAATTACCAAGAAAGATAAAAGATGCAAGAAACCGAAAGTTGAGATTACCAAATGAAACAAAAGTTATGCTCTTCCTTAAAAAGAGTTGTAATTCTCTTCATTTTTTAAATATCGATTTCAATTTTCTTCTAATCTGTTTGATAATCTGTTTTTTATGTTTACAACGACGGATATTTAGTCTTTCATCTTCTCCATAGGAAAAATCTTGAGATGAGAAAAAATGCAATGGAAAACGAAAGGATTTTCAATTAAAATACACATACTTGTTACACTCTTTTCACCTTGTTTGCACCTTTTGTTATCATATAAAATCTCGTTCATGTGCCATATTTCCATATTTTTGCGTAAATCGTTTCTCTCGCCTTGTCTTCATTGGCTTAACCTTTATTCATTTAGTATTCATGTTTTTCCATCAATGCTAATACCCAAATTATTTTAATTATACTGAGCAACTTTTCATTGGTGCAAATTGAAATTCAACTTTCAATTAAGATGTTGTTGGTTAGTTTAGGAATCAAATAAGTCACAAATGGCCCCATACTGATGACAGCATTTGCTGATTCTCCAGTTAATTATTGATTAATCGAATTTAATTTGATTTTTTTGCTGTTTATTACTGATCGTCTTGACTATCCTTCTTCTTACAATGGCAAAAATAAACTTTTACCTCGCAATCATTGCTACTAAGGTCAGTTGGTATAAAATTTCAAGGTTTATACGAACATTCATACGGGAGCCTAAATGAGCAAAAATTATCAGTTTTGTTTCAATTAAAGCTAATTGTAAATATAACTGCGAATATAACAGAGTTACAACAAACATGGTAAACTTGAGTGAATTGCTCATGAATTAACCAATTTAATGAATTGAAGGATGCGAAGATTAAAATCTAAACTAGAAAAAAAATTTCGACTGATACATTTACATTATAAAAACTCTACTAAAGTTCCATCAGTATAATGAATGAAGGGTAGTAGACAAAACTAATTGAAAGATTATTCTTTGAAGAAACAAAATTAATTTTCAAATCAATCGATTGTTGCCGCATGTTCATTGTATGATCATACAGCAAGAAATAAACAGATTCTCAAATTAAGGCAAGTTAAAACAAGGTTGGTGAGAACAAATAAAGTTGATTGCTTCATTTGCTGATGATACCGGTGAAAATAACTTATATATGTGTTATATAAATAATTAAACTAATGTTCCATACAGCCAAATAAAAAAGGTAAAAATGAATGAATAGTTTGCCAAAGAGAGGAGCAACATAAATGACAATGATAAAGAGAAAGGGATGAGAAGAGATAAATAATAGCACACAGTAGTTGTGACTAATAATGGGAAGAATTCAAAACATGATGGGAAAGCCTTTAAAACCTCGTCCGTCATAACACTGGGAATAACTTTGAGTGTAAAAAGAGATTATCACTTTATATATTCCTCTATTTGAATAAATTAAAATCAAAATTTGTTGAGAAATATTTGTTTAAATGCCGACAATCAAGAAAAACAAGCATTACGACAATGCACCCAAACACGTGGAAAGCACATCGTACTTCTTGTATCTTCTTTATTTCACATAAAATAGATGGAAAAATTAATCTATTTGATTATAAAAATAGGTTCGCATGGTATTGTTTAAAATAAAAAATAAATAAAGATGAAAATTAATTTTAATTTTCCAGTGACAAAAGAGACACTTTCCAATGAAACGGGATGACAGAAAAACGCATTTAAAACTTAAATGCATCACTAAACGTCAGATGACGCTAACCGTTAACTAATAGCAACCAATAGGAGGATGTTTGATAATATTGTTATCCAATGAGATTGAATGATTTTAAATTCAAATTAAAAGGCTCCATCATGGAGTCTCCATGTTGTATGTAAAAATCATTTTATTACTCTCATCATCATCATCAACTCTCATTTTCTGATCAATTTTCTTCGTATTCAATTTGTGTGCAAAAATGTCTTCAACTGGTGAAAATCGTTCTTCCAACAGCTCTAAAGATTCTAAACCAAACATTTCCTCTTCTCGCTTACGCAAGGAGTTGATGGATCTTGTCATGGGACGTGATAAAGGTATATCTGCATGCCCTGTGGATGACACTTTCTTCAAATGGATTGCCACCATTGATGGGCCTAAAGATACCGTTTACGAGAATCTGAAATTTAAACTAAGTCTGAAATTTACTACACAATATCCTTACGCTCCCCCAAATATTAAGTTCATAAGTCCCTGTTATCACCCTAATATCGATTCTTCTGGAAACATTTGTCTTGACATTTTGAAGGTGAGTAACTTAGTTTATTTTTTGTCGGTTCAACAACTTTAACCTTACTATTCATTAATTATTCTAGGATAAATGGACTGCTTCATATGATGTGAGATCTGTACTACTCTCGATACAATCGCTTCTCGGTGAACCCAATTTAGATGATCCATTGGATCCTGAAGCAGCTAGCAATTGGAAAAAGTCTGATTTCAAAAAGATCATGCTGATGCAACATGCAAAAGGGGAGAAGAAATCAACTCAATAATATTTATTTGGAATTTAAAACGAGTAAATTTATCAAACTTATAAAGCCTTGGAAGAAAAGTCAGATTAGATATACATCAACTGGACACTCGAACTTTTTCAGAGATTTTCATTAGCAATTTTAAACCAATCTTTCATATTCATAAAAATTATATCGCTTTGTCTTTATACTCAAAGCAAAAATAATTATTTCCAATCATAGATGTTTATCTGATCAAATTTTATTTCCAGGGTACATATTTAGTTCTTTTTATACTTCAAATTGATAAAATTTTCAAATTATGACTTGATGAAGATATCATTTTAAACGAAGCGCATCATTTAATAAAAATAGCCAATTGGTTAAAAAATTAACTTTATGCTTAATCATTCAACTAATAATTATCTTCATCGCAGATCACATGCATTTTTCTTCCAGATTAAAGCGCTTTATCAGCATATGTGCTAGCCTTGACTATTTTAACTAGACTGAGATACATTCACTTAATCAACTTGATAAAAATCTAATCTTCCTGGGTTTAAATTTACCATAAAACACAGGTGCAACTCAGTGTTTGAAATGAATAGTGAGACAAAATTAAAATTAAAATTGATTGTATTTGAAATACTTTCATTCAACGAACTCTTCACTTTGGTCCAAGTTTATTCTTTCCTCTCGTTTCAATACGAACTTATCAAGTAAAAAGAAGTAGACCATTGAAGAGAAAATGTTCAAAATATTTATATACACAAAGGATAATGGATAACGGCTAAGAAAATAATCCATCAATGTTGGGTAAATAAATTCACCCAAACAACCAGCTAACATAAAGACCGTTGCAATTTTACCAGTTACTTTGATATAACGATTGAAATAAGAAAGAACCAAAGGAGATGTTGGAGAAATCCCTGCACCGATGATAATAGTGCTTATCCATAAGAACAAATTGTTTGGATAAAATATCAAGAGCAGGATAATTCCTGACCCTGTTATTGCCAAATGGGTCCACATTAATGAACGATCACTGATGTATCGCATCAACAACATGGTAATTATACGCGTGAACGTATACGCACACCAAAAGGAAGCTGAAAGTTGTACGCCTAATGAAAAGATTGAAGGTGAAATTAATTTATCGCATTAATTGCATGATTTAGACTTATCAAACTAACTGATAGCTAACCTTCTTTTCTTGTGAAGGCAGTAGATGAAACAATGGAAAAATTCATTAGAAGCAAGCCAAAACTTGAGTCAAGTCCATTGATTGACTGGCTAAGAAGGAAAAAGAAGCTCATGATGGTAATATAAAGTAAATCAATTTTCGAATTTTTGTCTTCATGCCTTCCTTTGATGCTTGATTGATTATCGTTTTGTTTAAAAGCTATGCATATAATGGCCAAAAATATGGATAAAAAGAGACTATAGTGAGATAAGATTTTATACGGAATAAATACATTAGAAGAATGGTCCATTGGAAAATCAGTCTTGGTTTGATTGCTGTTTTTTATTGTGACATTATCTAAATAAGGAGAAACTAAAAAAGGACCAACAAAAGTACCAAGACCAAAAAAGAAGTAGGCAATGTGTGTAATTGTTCCCCCATAACCAGCCCAAAGATTCATTATCCAGACTTCCATAACTATGATTTTGTAAGGAAAGCAAATTGTGATATCATTTAAGCTAATTTAAAATTGTTGACCATCAACTCACCGATTTCTAAGAAAGCAGTTGTGAAACCAAAAATGATAAAACATGTGAATATTATCCCTCTATCTCTGGACAAGTTCAATGTGTAACCTGCCAGTGTCATCACAATCAGATTGGCACTTGATAATTTCTCGATTCGTATTCTATCGGACAAATATCCTCCTAAAAAATGTCATTTTAAAAAGGATAACAAAACAAATAGTTGAATGTGAATAATTTTGTGATGACTGTCAGCAATGACGATTTGTTATAATCAAGAAACGAATTACTACAATTCTAATTAAACTAGCTCGTTCCTGATGCTAGAATTTAAATTTTGGTAAATTAGAAGAATAAATAAAAATCTAACCAATTATGGTTCCTGCTACATCGCCAGCTGATAAATTGAGAATAATTAAGCTTTGTTTGTCGTTTATTGTTCCAAGGGCAACTTTAAGATCAAGTAATGTTGCACCACTCAATGAGGTAGCAATTCCAATTTCCAAAAAGCAACAACATGCGGCCACTAGTTTAATTATCTTCGGAAAAGTGAAAATCGGAGAATCACTAGATTTATGTCTGTGTTTTAATCTTAATCGAGAGGGTCCTACACGTTTGGACAATATAGTGCTAAACAGACTTGATATTGATGTAGCACTTTCTTGTGAGTTTAGTTCCATTGTGCTTTTATCACAATATGCTTATGCAATCAGCTTTTTTGAAAAATATCTGAAAATATCAAAATAAAAAAACCAAGGAAAAACAATTGAAAGCATGAATATTTTGCTATTCAACAGTTTTTGCACCAATTTATGATCTGAATCGCGCGCACTTTATTCTAGAAGCTGTTTGTAAACATTTCTTCGTTGTTGTTTGTTTGTTTACAAGCACATAATTGTTTGTTTGTTATGTATAGACTCTTTTAAATAAAAATGGATACTTCGGTATTGTTAAGGTAAGCCTCGATTGTTTTTAGTGTACCATTAATTATCCTAACTTTATAGCATTCTCTAACATTGTGAAAGACTTTGCTAATTTAATATTTCCTCTTTTGTTGCAGTGGTGAGCAATTATTGTTATTGAAAATAAATTACAAAACCAAGAAAAAAACACGACCTAGACAATGTTCTTTTTCTACAAAAATTATAAATTTGCCCAATAATTCAGTAGAGATTGAAAGCTTGACCAGGAAGGTCCAAACTGAATTAAACAACAGATTTGCCATATTGAAGATGCCACGTGTTAGATCATCAAGTGAAATGGGATTAGCAGTCTGGTGTCCCCAGACTAAATCGGCCATAGTGATTTGTGATAAGAGAAGACAACCCTGGATGGGTTACACTGAAAACAATCAATTGAGATATACACCTGAAGAAACTTTATTTCTCATGGAAACTAATTCCATTATCGTCAAATACATGGAATTACCCTTGAGCCTACAAACTGCTTATCAATTAATGTTAACAGATGAATACCTCTTTAAATGTTATAAAGTTTATGCATATTTGACTAAATTAGGCTACAAGTTGAAACCATTTTCACAGTCCAATCAAGTTAAAAGCTTAGCTCCGAATATCTCTAGGCCAACATTCATCATCAATAAAACTGGTGAACCAATTGCAAAATCAAACTGTGTTTTGAAATTGGTAATGATGCCACTGCGTCGAGATATGTTTCTTAGAGGAACCAGTTTCGAAAGATGTGCCAGTTGGGCTGAATATAAACGCAACAACGCTCAAAGAGAAACGGGAGTTATTTTTGACGAAGAAGGTACTGTTTTGGAACTCAATGACCAGATTCTCCAGGAAAAAAACATATTCGATCAGCTGCCCAACAAAAGTTTAATTGACAATTCAAACAATTTGAAACCTTTAATTGACCAAACCAAAGCAATAGACATCAATAGGTTACACCAAATTTTCAAAGAAGCCGGACCTCAAGAAAAGTGCTTAAACTCCCTTTTACCTTCTTCTAATGTAGCCTTGAACTATCAAGTTTATACATCTTCACGGAAAAATTTCTCTGATAATGATCGCGATTATTGTCTAACTGTAAGTAACGAGACTGACTATCCTCCGCCAGTAAACGATTTAATACATTTAGATGAAAAGTGTGGTAAATCTCAACATATTTTTGCCATCACATCTCAACAAGATTTCAACTTTTACATTTTACAACCTTTTGAATGTTGGGACGAGATGCCTACACTTTGGGATTCGATTAGAGTTTGAAAAAAAAGCTTTAAGATAACTTTGTTTATGAAAATATGCAGTTCAAACTAACCAATGTTCAAAAATATGTTGAAACTTGATCTTTCTGTAAATATTTATGTTACAATTTATAAAACACCAATAAAAAAGACATTCTAAATCGACTGAATCACATGATTGGTTAAATAAATTTGTAAATTAGTGTCGAAGTTCAATCTAATTTCACATTTAGCATTGAACATCAAATAAAACAATATCTCGAGGATAAAAAAACAGATACATTAACGTTTGAAAATTAAAGATTGCTCCCTCTACTTAGGAGGAGCAAGAAAAAAAAACATTTGGTTGTTTTTCAAATGCAGAAACAACTAAAGAGTTGTAAGACCAAAGAATTATTTTAACTTAAATCCCATCCTTACTAGGAAAATCACCCAATTGATGGTAAGAATTATCAACGCGTAATCCAACAACATCAAAATAAACACTATTAATTTTACCTTTACTATTGTCATGATTAAAAAAGGTAAGTTGATAATATTTATCCGTTGTATTGAAATAACCAAAACCTTTCACACATTACTGTACAGAAGTGAATACAAAATCCGGTTTATTCCAGTCAAAACAAGTAGGATCAGGATCATTTTATTCCCTCTCTTCATTCCCTTACCTTGTCTTCCTCTCTTTCATTTTCCCTCTTTATCATCTTCCCTTCTCACTCTTACTCCCTCTACTTTTTTGACAATAACAGAATAATGTGGTTCCTTTCTTTCTCTTTCTACATCTTCATCTTTCTCTCTCTTTTTCTCTTCCTTTCTTTCTCTTCCGATTGTTTTTTTAATTTACATTCAGAGTTATTTATATTGTTTCTTGATCATTGATTTATCAACTTCATGTCTTACTTCAAGACATTTATTGGATTTTATTTTCTTCGACAATTAGGTGATTTGATGAATTATTAACAATCTAACCAGACACTTTCATTACACCTTTTAGATTTCCACTTGACTCGATTTTTACTCATTTTTAATATTATTTTTGATCATTTTATTAACTGAAAATTGGCGTTTTACCTTTGAATTTGTATGTTTTTTTTCATATTTTGATTCAAAAAAGGTTTTCTTACTGTTAAAATTGCTTACAGCGACATCTGTACGAGGGAATCTCCTTTTCTATCATCAGTTTCCTAACTCCGCCGTGTGTCTGGTCATTTTTTACTCTTGCTTTCTTATTTTCCACACTTAAATTTAATTTAAGTGTATCAAACCTTATTCAATTTTTGTTACTCTAATTCTATTTTATTCCACCTTTCCATTTCTTCCTTAGTTTGAGATTGTCTTCTCATTTTTCCACTGTTTATCTGTCTCAATCACATCATCCAATCTGTGTGTTTTTGCTACACAATAACGTTTAACCCACACTATACTGAGGAGTATCAAAGCATTTTTTTATACCAATCATATTGGGACTAATTAAAGGTATGTAAAATTACTGTTGGTTTTTATTGTTTAATTTAGAATCGAATTCACTTAAACAATACCATGTTATCACAAACACTGACCACACCTTGCTTGACACAAAGACTTAAAACTATGGGGAGATTGGGAGCATTTCCTGCCGATGCGGCTGCAAGTCTGTTGGATTTCAATCAGAAGCTTGATATTAACTTGTTGGATTCCATAGTCAATTATATGTATAATGGTGAAGGATCTCAACAAAGATTAGCACAAGAAATATTGACAACACTGAAAGAGCATCCAGATGCTTGGACGCGTGTTGACACCATTCTTGAATTTTCAAAGAATCAACAAACCAAGTATTATGCGTTACAAATCTTGGAAAATGTTATTAAAACGAGATGGAAAGTTTTACCTCGTAACCAATGTGAAGGAATCAAAAAATATATCGTTGGTCTTATTATTAAGACATCATCCGACCCTGAGTCTCTGGTTAAAGAAAAAGTTTATCTCAATAAACTTAATATGATATTAGTTCAGGTTAGTACATGCGTCTGTGACAAATAACGATGCAGCTTGCTTTATTTATTTTCTTTTTCTATTTTCCAGATATTGAAAAGAGAATGGCCCAAAAAATGGCCTACCTTCATCAGTGATATAGTAGGAGCTAGTAAAACCAATGAAAGTTTGTGTCAGAATAATATGATAATCCTAAAACTTCTGAGGTGAGTTTTTTAGTTTTTAGTTTAATTTTACTAGTCATCTATATTAATTTCATCTTTTTATTTCTTTATAACAGTGAAGAAGTTTTTGATTTCTCTACCGGTCAAATGACGCAAGCCAAAGCAAAGCATCTCAAAGACACAATGTGCTCGGAATTCTCACAAATTTTTCAGCTGTGTCAATTCGTCTTGGAAAATTCTCAGAACCCAAATCTTATTCTTTGCACACTGGAAACACTTCTGCGTTTTCTTAACTGGATTCCTCTTGGATACATTTTCGAGACTAAACTTATCAGCACTCTCATTTTTAAAGTAAGCTTACTCTCAAAGCTTAAAAGCTCATTACAACCCACTCATTAATCCTGTCATAGCTTTCTACCTTAATAAGAGTTTTGTATATCTATTATACCTCGTCTTTTCACGCTTTGTTGCTGTTAGTTTTGCCCTACCAACGTAATCTTAAAACCCAAAAATCACCTCAATTTTTACATCTAGTATCATTTCTATACTCTCCTACTTTCTTTAGTAAATATTTTCATCTCTGTTTAGCTTAAAGTTTAGGAAATATTCCATTCAAAATATGTGGACAATCAAATAGATTTTGGCGTTTGTTCCTGCTGCTTTATACCGGTTCACGTAGAACTCAATTATCTTAGCAAATTTTCCCAAATTCAACTCAAGTTTATTATTGTCTCATCTTTTCAGATAAATCAAATTCTTTATCTTAACTTTTTGTTATTGAACGAATTTTTCTTTGATAACAAAATGTCTCTAAAATAGTTGAACTTATGAAAGGACAAATAATCCTTTAACCTTTCGGACACATATTTATTTTATATTGACCAAATTTTGTGTAATCTTATCATTTTCACTACCTCAATTGTTATCTTTATGTACTGAGGTGGTAAATCCCCCTAATTACTTAACTTAGCTGGTGGTCTAGAACATTTTTTTCTTTGTTTTCATTTTATGTCCTATTGTGGCTTTTTATTAATTTTTATTAATTTTTATTTTTTATCTTTACAGTTTTTCATCGTTCCTATGTTTCGAAATGTTACGCTTAAATGTCTCACCGAGATAGCGGCAATCAATGCTGCTCATTACGATGAAATGTTCATCACATTGTTTACTCAGACAGGCCAACAACTTGAGAATGTAAGTTTCATGAAAATTTATCAAAACTATTCTCTAATGCTCTTATTATTTTCACAGATGCTTCCAGCTGATACTGACATCCGAGAAGCTTATGCGATCGGAACTGATGAAGAACAAAAGTTTGTCCAAAATTTGAGTTTATTTTTGTGTACCTTCTTGAAAGAGCACGGAACACTAATAGAAAAACCACAATATCGAGAGATACTTATGGGATCTCTAAATGGTCTCTTAATGATATCCGAAGTTAACGAAGTGGAGATTTTTAAGATCTGCTTAGAATATTGGAATTGTCTTGCCACTGATCTGTATCATGAATTCCCACAACCAGTAGCTCAACGAGGTACTCAAGTAATGTCGCCGAGTTCTGTTATGATCAGTTTTCGTCGAGAATTATATAGACCTATTCTTTCTAAACTGCGTTACATAATTATTGGTAGGATGGCTAAGCCAGAGGAAGTGCTGGTCGTGGAAAATGAACAAGGAGAAGTTGTGAGGGAATTCATGAAAGATACAGACTCTATACAGTTATATAAAAATATGAGAGAGACGCTTATTTATTTAACAAACCTTGATTGTGCAGATACTGAACGAATTATGACTGAAAAATTGCAGAATCAAGTCAATGGATCAGAATGGGGTTGGAAAAGTCTAAACACTGTAAGTAATTTTGCATAGCTATTAATGTTTATATCTTGTTATTATTTTAAACTTATCTTGGATTTAATTTTTTCAGTTATGTTGGGCTATTGGGTCAATAAGTGGAGCTATGAGTGAAGAAGATGAGCGAAGGTTTCTAGTCACAGTAATTAAAGATTTACTTGGTCTCTGTGAACAAAAAAGAGGAAAAGATAATAAGGCCATCATAGCATCCAATATCATGTATGTCGTTGGTCAATATCCTAGATTTTTACGTGCTCATTGGAAATTTCTAAAGACTGTTGTTAACAAACTTTTTGAATTCATGCACGGTAAGTTACTATTTTTAGTAATATGTTTTTCTAGTTATCCATCTATTCAATTTAATCATCGCCTTCTCAATGATCAATTTTTTTATTATTGTTTATAGAAACACATGAAGGTGTACAGGACATGGCTTGTGACACATTCATTAAGATCGCGCAAAAATGTCGTCGTCATTTCGTTCAAGTCCAGATTGGTGAAGTTCAACCTTTCATCGAAGAAATACTGAGCAACATCAATTCCATTATTTGTGATTTACAACCACAACAGGTAAATTTATTGTCTTTCTTTCGAACATTTTTGATTTAATTCTAACTTCAACTTGTTTTTTGACTTCAGGTACACACCTTCTATGAAGCTGTTGGTCATATGATCGCCGCTCAAGCTGATGTGCCGGCTGCTAACGCTTTGATTAAGAAATATATGTTTCTGCCTAATCAAGTGTGGGATGACATAATCAATCAAGCATTTAAAAACGTCGATGTTCTTAAAGATCCGGACGCCGTGAAACAATTGGGCAACATTTTAAAAACCAATGTTCGTGCCTGTAAAGCTCTAGGACATCATTATGTTGTGCAACTTGGCCGAATTTATTTGGACATGTTGAATGTTTATAAAGTTATGAGTGAAAACATTAGTGCAGCCATTGCGTTAAACGGTGAATCTGTTACCAAACAGCCTTTAATTAGAAGTATGAGGACAGTTAAAAAAGAGACATTAAAATTGATCTCCGGTTGGATAGAAAGATCATCAGACCCTAAATTGGTTTTAGAAAACTTTATTCCGCCTCTTCTCGATGCGGTGCTTCTAGATTATCAGAGATGTGCAGTGCCTTGTGCTAGAGAACCAGAAGTACTCTCAACCATGGCAACTATAGTCAATCAGTTGCAAGTAAGTAAAGTATCATTGTTTGAAAATGTAATGTCTTGTCTTTTATTTGTTTTTAACCAATACTCTGTATGCTCGTTCTAATAACAATTTTTTTTTCAGGGTGAAATTGCTCCGGAGATTCCCAAGATTTTTGATGCAGTTTTTGAGTGTACCCTTGATATGATTAACAAAGATTTCCAAGAATTTCCAGAATATCGGACCAATTTCTATCTAATGTTACAAGAAGTTGTGAATCATTGTTTCAAAGCATTGTTAATGATCCCACCCAATCAATTTAAACTTGTTTTGGACTCCATTATCTGGGCATTTAAACATACCATGAGAAATGTAGCTGACATTGGTTTACAAATATTACTTGAGTTATTAGAAGATATTGGAAGAGAGGAGGCAGCAATGCAAAGTTTCTATCAAACTTATTACACTGATATTCTTCAACATATTTTCTCTGTTGTTACCGATACATCTCATGTTGCTGGCCTCACGTTACAAGCAACTATCTTGGCGTTCATGTTTTTCGTAGTTGAATCTGGTAAAATAACAGTACCTCTTAATCCTGCTGTTCAAAGCCAGACAAACCAAACAAATGAGCAATATGTACAAGATTTTGTGGCCAATCTTCTTAAAGCCGCCTTCCCACATCTCACTGATCCACAAATACAATTAACAGTCCGAGGTTTTTTCAAACTAGATCGAGATATAACGGGTTTCAAAGAACATCTCAGAGACTTTTTAGTTCAGATTCGGGTAAGTTTTTAAATTCTTCTCATAACTTTCCTTTTCATGTTTGCTAAATAAGTTTCCTGTTTCCTCAAAATCTTTTTCATCTAAAGTTTAGTCAGTTTGCACTCAGAAAAACATCTTTTTCTCATAGTCAAGGCCAATGAGATGAATTGTTACAATCCTTGTTTCAACGTTTACGGCATTTTATTCTCCTTCAAATACGCCTTAGCATATTCAAACAATATTCAGCTGATAAAACATGTCTTTCCATTCAATACAATCTTTCATTGACTGAATTACAATGTTTAATTGTTTGTTTTTCTTTTTATCTCTTGCAACTTTATGTTACTTTTCAATAATTTACTAATTTACTAATTTACTCATTTTGTTTTTCTCTCTATTTAAATTAGGAATTTGCGGGTGAAGATGATAGTGATCTATATCTCGAAGAAAGAGAAGAAGCCATGAGGGTAGCGGAAGCAGAAAAAAGGAAACTTCAAATGACAGTACCAGGAATCATCCATCCTCACGAGTTACCTGAAGAAATGCAAGATTAGGAAAAACAGCCCACTGTTAGTTATTTTTTGCTACGTTTTCATTTTTCCCCTTCTGTTCTATTCGAACCTCATCATCATCATCATAATCATCTTCATTGTCAAGTGTCCAGATTTGAAGAACAATAATAAAAAAACTTTGTAACTAAGAAATACGAATCATGGCAACAACAACGGTTCAAATGAATAAACAAAAGACACATTATTTGAAGTCAATAATGCCTATTTAATCCAAATTATTTTTATTTATATAATCATAATGATTGACAAAGTTGATCGCAAATCACACTGCATTGATAAATATTTTATAATATTGCATTATAACACATTTTGAACACTGTAATTTACCATTCAATTATGATGATAAAAATGAAATTTCAATGAAAAGATGTAAAATATTTAGATTGAAAAGCAAGACATGACTTTCAATTTATAAATCTTGATTTTCATTCTCAATTTAAATTTTTCATAGTTTTAATTCCAATGAATTAATCAAGATAAATGTATCATTTTCATCAGCTTCAGGGTCATTCAACTTCCACTCAAAAACGGACCGATATTATAATTCTTGAAGAATTGACATGATTCATTCCGGTTCCTTAATATAAAGGCGTAAAATCAAAGACTAATCGAATTAATAACAAGCATCAAAATAATTAATCTTGCTTTTGTGGTTAAATTATAAGTTTTTAAATGCTACAAAATGACTGGTTAAAATTTGTTTCATTTCAATTCAATTATACAATCTTGTATTCGGTGGCTCAAATTAAGAAATAGTAAACTTTCACCCTTTTAACTTGATCACAATAATAAGTTGGTTTTATGGTTGAAAGATTTTTGTTAATTGTTATTATTACTGGTTAGCCTTACCAAACTATTATATCATTAGGGTCGTTAATTTGAAGCGACATTTCACGAATCAACCATCAACAAACTTGTTGCTAAAATAATATTTTAATGGCAAATTTATGATCATGTCTATCATTTTTTATCACTTATAGCTTCACTCAATGGATTAGTTAAATTGTTGTCGCTTTACTAATCACTGGTTAAACAATTGGTTCTCAATGTATCCCATTAAATGGTTAATAAAAGCTTGAAAATGAAATCTTCTTATCATTGTGTTGAATGTTGCATGTTAATCCGAGGAAATCTAATTGATCCATTGAAATTACAGGAAACATGAAGTTAATTGCATTTATGATTCTACTGAAAAACGAGTTCTTGTTGGCACAATCATCGAAAATAGCCAAATGATGGCGACAATAAATTGATCGACTTTATCCCTTGCTTTTCTCATTCGCAGTTAAGCTTTAGAAGTTTAAACTTTAATTTGTGTTCGCACCATTTCAATTTCGTTGGATAACTCACATTTTGGATTAAACTTTCAATTGTATTACAATTGAAAATGACTAAATACACTTTGTTTTTCCTTTGTTTTTTCTTACTTTACACAGTTACAATTGCCTTCGCAAATAAAAAATATAAACAAGCCATATTGTTGGGATTATTACTTGGAAGTCAAAATCGCAATCAACAGCCTGTCTACATGCCGGTCCCAATTTAGTAAGTAAATTTATTTTATTAAAATTAGCTATCTGAAAATTGAAATCAATTGCTTCTTTTCTCTTTTTATCATAGTATTTAATCGTATGTGACAATGGAAAATTTGCGCCGACTTAAGACTGTTAAAGTACAAATGATCTTACAATCAAAGACGTGAAAATGATGAAGCTAATATCGAACGGATTATTGTTATGTCATCAAAATTTACTTTGTGATTAATTTATGCTTCATTTATACCAACCAATAAAATACTGGTTAATGTGATTTGATTGGAGTCTTTATTCATTTACTTATTTACATTGCTTACTGTTTAGTTACAAAATGTTTAAGGCATACAGTTATTCTTAGACCACATATTCACTTATTATGTCATATCATATCTAACAAGTTGTAAGTTTCACCAAGCAATTAGTGAAATTGTTCACATATTTCTCAACATAAGGAAAAGCAAAGCAATGAAACCATCAGTAATCCTAAATAGTGATAACAGCTATAAAATTGATAAATCTTGTGTAGAGCTTAGAGTATAACTAAAAAAATTAGGTTTATTGTTATCAAATGATCGTTTACATGAAGCCATGGTTGAATCTCTGTTTGTAAAGTCTGTAAAGTAGACTAGAAAACTAAGGTTATTGCTGTTGTAAAGAAGGAGATAGTTGACGGTTGATAACAGCTTCGGGTTCATATTTATTTGACTTTAACGGCTTGACATTCACTGGATCTTGCTGATCAAGTTCACTGATTAGTCTTTCGATTCTATTTTTTTCAACACTTTGAGTAGACGGCGTACTGCTTTTCCACAGATAACCTTCTAAATTATAACCAATTACACCAATTACCAAGGCTGCAGGAAAGGTCACATAAGGAAGATAATTTCTAGTAGCAGCAATAATGAGTTGTATCATTTTGATGATTGTAAAAATTTAAAGTAACACAAAAAAATAGAGTATTGAGATTGATTGAACAACAGTAAGTTATTCAATTTGTAAACAACGAAACATGCAACCACCTGATTCAGCTGACCAAAAGAATGCAAAGTGACATCTAGTGGTGTAAAAAATTAATCTTGCAAGTTGCAACCACTAAATCTCAACCAACAGCTTTTTACTCATAAAGTAAGAGACGATTGATTGCAATTACGTTGGTTTATTTTTTCTGTTTTAATAAATCCTATTTTGGTTCTACTATAAATCTAATATTTAATTGTAGTTAGAAAAATCTTAAATTATAAATTACATGATCGATTGGAAATGGTAAATATTCAATCGGAATGGACAATAATCAAAAATGTCATGGAATGCAGAATATGCAATTATGTAGTTACATTTAGTAGAAAAATGTCATTGCAGTTTTTTGGCAGTAAGGAAAATAAATAGACCTGTTTACAATTGCTTAATATTCGATAAATCCACCAATAGCCCACATGATCATTAAAGTCTGTCGTTTGTTAGTTGAAAAATTGAGAACAAAGATAAGCAAGAAAAAAAGTTGACTTTAAATTATATTATTGCTATTATAAAGACAATAATAAAGAAATTATTTATCTAAATATGGTTTCGAAGTGACTTAGAATTGAAAGAATTGTTCAAAAAGAGAATAAAGAGAATCAGGGAATCACTTATAATAAACTGTCCATGGGAAGTTGCAATAGATCCCTTAGGTTTATCAAAAAACTGATTCAAATTTAAATGGCAACTGTTAGAAATGGAATGCAATTAGCTCAATCTTGATTGTAAGAAAATGACTTTTAAAGATCTTCTTTTGTGGCGGATTTTTCATCAGAAGCAATGAAACTTGCGAGGATATTAAGTCTTGCTTGCATCTCTTCTTTTTTGGTCTTAGATAATTTGCCGTCCATAATATTTTTAACGCGTACTTTTTCACTTTCAATGAATTTAGATCCTCGTTCTATGACTTTCTGCATAAGCTTAATGTAAATATCAGCCGATTTCTTATCATCTTCCTTGGTTAGTTTAGTAGCTTGAGACTGTGCTTTCTCCAGAAGCTTAGCTTGTTGTTCTTTACTAGTCTCTGAATTCATAAATTCAATGGCAATATTATCAAAATCGCCGAGGCACTTGTCAAGAATCATTCGAATGCCAGTGTGCTTTCTGTATAAAAAAGGAAATTAAAATAGATTAATAAGTAGTTTATGTTAAATGCACCAATTTCAAATCAGCTTTTGATTATGAGATTATGAGTAATCTATAGATCTTTGTTCACAATAAATAGGACAAAGTATATAGACTTCCCTACACCTAGACTATTGTCATATCAATTGATTAATTATCTAAATAGAAAATGGATTGATACCAGAACAAGAGAAATTTCTCGATCATTCCAAATCTACAATTAAAGTTATTCTTAATGAAAAGACACGTTGACATAATGACAGAGTAATCCAGGGATGATTCTAGTTGCTGAAGGTTGATAAATTTTGCTTACCTGACAAAGCTTTTTAGATTGTCAGCCTTAAAATCTTCCGAAGCTGGGAAATCGATGGGTTTATCAAGATCATTGGAAATAAATAACTTGACAACAGGAAAGTCATCTTTTTTGACACCATATTTATCTGCTAGATCTTGATTTTCATGTTCTCCATAGTCTTGAACACCTATTTCAGCTACTAAAATATCGTCATTGTTTTTCAGAGAATTAGCTAAAATTCCAAATTCATCATGTTTATCACCATAAGGATACTGAATATCGAATTTGACAACAGCAGCTTTAAATTTTCCAACAATCTGTAAGATAAAAAATTGAGCATGAATAATTAAAATAACCCAGTGATTGAATCTTTACTCAGTAAATAATTCTAACTATTAAAGAGTAGCAGTTATGATGACGTGTCATTAGAAATGAATTTAATTACAAGAAAATAGCAGTTGCATTAGGTGAACAGTTGTTACTAAAGCTAACCGGTAATGATTTTCGATCGAATTCGAAGCAAGCAAAGCAATTATTAACTGACTTACCTTATCAAATGTTAAAGAGTCAAGAGGGACACTTCCTTTCAGAGCACTAGAGGTAGAAAAGTTAATCAAAATAATTGCTAAGAACAAATATTGAGGTAAATTTTTACAGTTTGAATTTTTCATTCTGTTATCTTAATAATTTGTAAATGAAAATGTCAGGATTACGCCAGTAAAATAAATAGTACTTTAAAGTTGTCCAATATCAATGAAAATTAGCTATTAATTTGTAAACCAAATTATAACTAAATGTCGAGTTAATTTACAAAATAACACAGTTTATTTAGATTGTATAGAAATACAAGCAAGCCATGCAATGACTGAACAGCTTTACAGATATATAATCTGTGTACTGTCCCCTTGTGTAGTCTTATGGCTCTACATTAAATATTACATGAAAATATTATAATTTACGATGATTTGGTTTACAAATTAGTATTTGAATAGGAATATAATTCCATTTTATGATTCTATTGATCCATCCTTCCTTGAGTTGCCTTGTCTTTTCTTTCTGTTTCCATTCTTGTTATTATGTATTTCATCCATTTCATTAATATCTTCCAACTTTCTGATTCCATTTGATCAATATTCCATTCATTTGATTCCTTTGGTATCTGTAAGATTTCTTCATTACTCAAGCATTCTTTTCCCCATTCTTTCACCTCCTCACACTTCATCAGGATATGTTCCATTCCCCAGTTTTTACTTGCACACACACACTTATTCATCCGATTATGAATTTTCCTAATAGCATAGAATCTATTCTTATTTCCAACTTTGCCTTCCGGATAAAGCTGAGTCCATATACTCTCCTTTGATTTCCACCAATTCTTATATAGATTATATGCCTCTTGCTCTATTTCGGAGTTAATTTTGTAAATATTTTCCGGTCTTTCAATTTGTTCCTCTTCTGATATATCTAGTATTTCTCTTTTAATTCTATCATCTCTAATCCACATCCAATTTTTGTTTACGATTTCAGATGTCAAATTAATTATTTCCTTTATGAAATCACTTTTGGATAATATACTGATCTCCATCTCTTTGGTCAACATTAGTGTTACAGTGTCAAGGCTATTCTTATTAATCATCTTTACCATGTTCCTCAATGCCACCACTTGTGTTTCCTGTATTGATTTAATTTCATTTGATTTATACACTTTCGTGTATTTCCTATTTTCTTTTCCCTCTTTCAATATTTGATATTTAAACCAGCCTGATTTTCTCTGAGATATAATAATCCATTTTTCTCCTGCTGATTGATATATTTCTTTATTGATAAAGTCATTCCTCATTTGACTTGTACATCTGTTTATTTTCTTTTTGATCTTGATACTTTCTTTTATTATGTTGATAATGTCAGTGTTATGTCCTTCTAGTAGTAATAATTTTTTGGAGTATATTTTTGGCCAATTGAGGATGCTTTTAACTATCCCCAGAATTTTATCAATGATAATGTCTATCCTTCTTTTTATCATTACCGGGTTTTCCTGTGTCAATAGTGATGATAGTGCTCCTTTCCTTGCTTTGGAGATAATCATGGATGATATTATGAGTTTTCTTACTTTTTCAGGTAGATATCTGATATCTGGTTTTATATTCCATTCTTCCAATATTTTTGTTTTCTGATCATTCATTATTTTGATGTAATCTTTTTGTCCAATTTTCAAGCCACATATTGGTTCCCCCATTATTTCCAGTTTACCTTCTTTGATCTCTTCTAGTCTGAAGATTTCTGTCTTTTTAACATTTATCTCCAAATTTACCTTCTTCATCAAGATACTTATTTCTTTCATTGTTTCCTCTTTACTGTTCGTGATCAGTACAATATCATCCGCATATGCTTTAACCATTTTAACTTTACTTTTGATTTCCTTAAGTGTCTCATCTATGGATATGATAAACATGATTGGTCCAATTGATGATCCTTGAGGTGTTCCTTCAATCTCTTTTTTGTATCTTGTTTCCTTGTTGATATTAATCTTAAGCCACCGACTGTATGCTATTGAACTTAGAAGACCAAAAGTTGATTCACCACAGCTTATCCTTATCTTTTCCATGGCAATACTTGTGTCAACCTTATCAAATGCTTTGGATATATCCAATTTAATCAGGTAATCATTGTATTTCATTCTTTTAATATTTTCAATTACATCTGAAATCATTTGTTGTCTATTCCTGCTTTCCATATACGCATATTGTATCTCATTATCAACCATTTCATCAATCCTATCTAGTAATCTTTCTGACAGAATTTTGTCCAGGATTTTCATCAGATAGTTTGCAGCTTTTATCATTCGAGCATTTGTATTGTCTGCCTTAGGGACAAAACCAATTCCAAGTGTAGCTACATATTCCGGGATGTGTGAATGTTCAATGATCGTTCTTATTGTTAATAATACTTCTGAACTATTATTTTCCATGAATCTTTTCCATTTTGTTTTGGTAAAATCATCTGCATCAAGGCTAGATGTTTTACTTTTATAGTTGAGTACCGTTCTAATCTCTTTCTTTGTAATTTTCCCTTTAATATTGCTTGGTATGTCTTTATACACTGGTTTGGTTATTTGAAAATCCTTGATTTGCTCATTTCTGGATTTAATCATATTTTCATTCAATCCTACTTTCCTAGTTCCCAGGTATTCTTTTATGTATTTCCATGTTTCCTTAGAGGTCTTAGCCTCTTTGAGTTTTAGATTTATGCTTTTGGTCAGTTTTAGTTGTTTTGTTTCTTCTATTCGAACCCATTTCCCATGGTTATTTGGAAAATTTATTATTTCTTTGCACATTTGTATAATTGGGCTGTTTTTTCCCCATCTCGTTTCTTTTCCTTGAGTGATATTGGGTTCCCAATTTAGTTTCCATGATGTAATTTTAAGTGCTCTTTCTTGTTTTATCTGCTTCTTTCTCAGCACTATATTGGCTACCACAGCCTTATGATCAGTAAGTGCTAGTGTGATAATTCTTGTCCATTTTACCCGCAAATTTGTGCTAGCTATGATTAGATCTAGAACTCTTTTCCCTCTAGTTGGTATTTTACTATCATTTAGTATCCTTAGGTTATTTCTTTCAATTATACTTCTTGTGGTTTTGCCTATGATAATTGGATATATATTGCATGGACCAAGATCTGTCCAGAGTTCATTGTGTGCATTGAAATCGCCCATAATGATGATATTTCTCCCCAAGGATCTCTTGATTAGTTTTTCCATGATCTCTAATTGATGATATGCCATTTTCCGTTGTTCCTTATTGAAGTGTCTCATATAACATGATACAACTATTACTTTTACTTCCTTGAGATGAATCGCAATAAAGCATTTCACATCTATTGATATCCTTTCATAGCTGATGTCTTGCGATATTACTAAAGCCATTTCATCATTTTGAATAATGTCCGATGTTGTATCCATTTCATTTATTGCTTTGTGGTTCATTTCACATATACATAAACAAGTTTCATTTTGGTATTCAGTTTGATTAATCACTCTTTTTGTAATTGAACTAATTCTATTTGCATTAACTGTAGTAAAGAACATGTTAGATTTCAGGTGTGGTTTACCTGTTTTTAATTGTAGTCTTGAGATTGATATACTTTTGTATTTGGCGGTAAATCTGATTCAATAATTTTTCCTCTATCTATTATTTCCTTTCAACTCTTCCTGGTTCTCCTAGTTTGTTTTATTTTGATAATTTTAGTTTCAATTCCTAATTTAGTGTCCTCTTATCATTAGGTTCAAGGAATTACCATGTTATTTCTTCAGATATATATTCTTTTTTATAGAGTTGTAAACCATCGGACTTTATTCAGGTTATTCTTTAATTTCTTACCTGGTCTGGCCAGAGTCAGATACTCTTTGATTACTATCAATTAATGTTTCTTGAGATGATCTTTTTTATCCTTTTAATTATTCTAGATTTTTAACTCCCGTATGTTGACTGTCCAAGATGTCAGGAGATATCAATGGTTTAAACTGGAGGACCCTGTTCAGGTGATTATTTGATTCTATATGTATTTTGGTTTCTGTACTGATATTCAGTTCCTCTTTGTATTTTTCTTATTTGTACCATTCTAGTTTTAACTTAGTTATCCCAATGGTTATAGATTTATTGAGACCTAATTGTCAATTAAATTTTTAATGATATTTTATGTCCTCCTCTTTTCATTCAGCATCTTTATTATGATGAATATAGCCATTAAAGGATGATTTATTGATCTATTTATTTTTCTATTTAATATTTATATTTATACTTATTGTATTTTTATTTTATTATTTCTATGAATTTCAGTTTTTATTTTGGCTGTGCCTAGATTATGGACTTATATCTAAAATAGATACCCCTTGGATATTTAATTTTGGGTGGCTTTTTTAAGTTATACTTGTTAGCGTTTTCAAGTTTTTGAGTAAAAAACTCTTTTAACTATGAGTTTAATAGCTCTTAATTAGTCATTATTACTATTCTTTCAGTTTTAATTTCATTATTCTCCCTAGTGTCACTATTCTAAGTCTTTATTTCTCAGGATTTCCAGGATTTATCTCCTTTTCATCCTTTTATCTCCTTGATCATTATTCAAGTAAGTTCATTCTGTACCTGTTTTTAATTTTCCTTTTATTAATTATATTTTACTTTTCTTTTTTGTTATTAGCTTTCCTGTTATGTCTTTGTCTCCTGGAGTTATCCATCAGATTATCTCTGGGAAATATGTCCCCACTCCTTCCTTGAGATTGTTAGATGTTCCAGTTATTAAAGATGGTGATTCCCAGATTAGTTGTTGTCTTTCTGATGGTACCCAGTTTTATTTCCCTAGTATTGTGCCAATCATTCCTGGTATAATTCTCCGCGAGGAGTCAATTATCCTTCTTGACGAATATTCTTTTCATTTTTCTCCAATTCTCGGACAACATGTTATTGAAGTTTTCGATTATGATTTACCCCCTGATATACCTAATAATGAGTTGATTCAGGATTCCTGTCCTCCCCTGTCACCTCCAATTTTATTGGATTTCACAAATAAGTCTGATGGTTCAGAGGTTGTTGCTGGTGAGAGCTCCCATGTATTGAGTTCTGTTGTTGGCAGTCCTTCTGTTTCCTTGGATCAGTCACTTCCATTGGGGAATTCCCATGTTATTCCTCGTCCTTCAGTTTTCCGTTTCTTCCCTGGATCTCCATCACCTAATATCTCTATTGATTCAAATCCTTCTCAGAGTGTATCTTCTCCTAGGGTATCCAAAAGAGCTGATCATCCTATTTCAAGTTATCCTACTCAGTTCACTTCAGCTTCTGTTCTCTATTCCAAGAGAAATAGGATTGCCCCTCATAGTCCTATTCCCATATTTAGTTTATATAGCCAATCATCATGGACAGTAAGAGGTCGTATTACTAAAAAAAGTGCTTTGGGATATCTTAGGAGTAACAGGCGTTGGTTCTATTTCGAGCTTTCAGATCTCTCCGGAACTATCAAAATAAATGCCTTTCAGGATGAGGCCGATCGATTTTTTCATGTTATTAAATTAGGTGGTGTTTATTCTGTTTCAAATGGAGATCTAGTGCCCCCAAAACGAGAGTATAATACTACCAAACATTCTCGTGAAATAGCTCTCAGAAATTTTAGTGTTATAAAGGAGGAATTAATTTTTAATGAAACTGACTATCCTGCAGTTCCTTCCAATTTTGTCAAGATCTCTAATTTAGTGGATTTGCCTCTCGATTCTATTGTGGACGTGATCGGAGTTTGTGTCTTCGTCACTCTTGTTCACCAAGGATCTCGCCGTTCAATTTTAATTCTAGATGATTCATCTACAGAGATTCGTGTGTCTATTTGGAATCTAGCCCCTGATGAGTTCGATCCCCCAGTTGGTTCAATAGTTGTTGCCCGGAGAGCCAGGATTACTCAACAGGTCTGTGGTCTTATCTTGACTGTATCTGGTTGTAGCTCTACTGTGGACATAAATCCAAATATCCCTGAGGTTTTGGCCCTTTCAGATTGGTATAACAATCATGGTTCCACTATTTCCTCCACTTCTTTATCTAGAGGATTTTTTGGAGAGATTTCCCCAGTTAACTCTTTACCTCAGTCTTTACAGGATGATCAGGTTATATATACCAACTTGGAGGTAACAATCATCTCTAGTAGTGGTTTCATTTATAAAGCCCATACAGATTGTGGCCGTCGGGTCAAGATCTATAAACGTGATGTCCCTGTATGTGAGGATTGTCTCGATACACTTCCTGAGTTATCTAATCAGGTGGTTGTTACTTTTAAAGTTTCAGATACCTCTGGTATGGCAGAGGTGGTAGCCTTTACCGATATTATTTTGGACATGATGTCTAAAACCATTAATGATGTCTCCAGTATGTCTGATTCCAGTTTGTCCTCGGAGCTGGAAGGTTTTATTAATAGGACCTTTAGATTTTGTATAAGGTCTCGAATGACACTTTTCCATGGTGAATTACATCTGCAGCATTCAATCAAGTTTTTCTCCGAGAAAATAACTTCTGAGGTTTAATATTGGACATAATTGGATATCTTTCCTTTTTGCTGAACTTTATTATACTTATATTATTCTTCTATTATATAATGTACTTAAATAGATTCATTATCAATAATAAGTTTTGTTTCCAAATATGTATTTACCTACTGGACCAGATTCACCATTAAATACTTTTTTCCTATCCATATTTTTTATTCCCAAAGTCATTTTCTTTTACATTGATTTATTAATATGTTTTATTACATTATTTATTAAATGCAGTTATTTATTTATACTTCAGCAATGTAGCATTGTTTAGGTGGATGGTTGCATGTTTTTGGTTTGCCACATTTTTTACAAATCGTATATCTGGCTACGATATCAAACAGCATGGTATATCCTTTGATTTTGATGCCTTCTTTAAATATCTTTATATGTATTTCTTTTTTGAGAAATATGTAATTCCTGCATTCACCATTTGGACTTATCTTCGTGTATGTCCAGTAATTATTGTGACCATACCCTTCAAGGTAATTCTCAAAATGATTTTGGATCTCTATTGTATTTGTGTTGGATTGTTGAGCTAACTGGTAGTCTATGATTACCATTAATACCTTCCAGCTCCTATTCATTAATATTTCTTTGATTTCCTCTTCCCGATTTAATGGCACTGTTTTTAATAAAGTTTTCCATTTTGCTGAGACATTCCTCCACTTATTCTGAATATTCCTGTGAATTATATCTGGGATGATCCATGTATCTTCATATATTATGATCCCAATAATTATATTTTCACATGAGATCCCTTGTACTTCATTCTCTTTTTTAACACTTAAGGCTGAACGTATGTTCATTTCCAGAATGTTTATGGCTTTTATTATTAGATTTATTTTGTTGAGATCCATTTCACTTTTCTGCGCCATCATAGTGTACATCAAAAGGATTCCTTTTAAACTGTTTGAAGTAACTCCTCTCAGGGTAACTATTGATGCAGGACATTCACATTTATGAATTTTTTCAAACAGTTCTATGATCGCTTTGTTGTCCTCTTTTGCCTTATCACAAAAATTGTCACACGCTAAATCATTTATAATAATTTTATTCAGAATTTCATTAATTGTTTTCATTTTTAACTAGAATATAGTTTTGTTCAAGGTACTTAAAGAAAGTTTCTTTTCGTTAGGGATAAAGACCAGAAAATACTGAAGGATACAGAGGAAGTACTAGAGAGAGATGACATATTTTTATATTATGTAATGTCTTTTCTTAAGGGGTGCATCATTTGGGGATATGAAGTTTTTATTTCATTACAGGGGAGGTGATAGTTGTTTTCCTTTCCTTTTTACCTTATGATTTAGTTCAAAAATTCCTGTCCATCATGATCGTGTGATATGTGACATCACAGAAATCCATTTTGTTTTCTATTTCTCTTTTAAATGTCTTACAGTCCAGTGTGAAAGTCTTATGAGGTCCTCTACATGTTGAACATTTGTATGGAGATGAACATTTAGTTTCTTTATTATGAACTTTTGAACAATCCATACATTTTTTATCCCCACCGCACCATCCGTGCCTTATGGAACCACATCTCCTACATTTTCTGATCTCAAAGTGATCACTTAATGTATAACTTTTATTTCTTATCCTTAGTTCACCATCTAGAGTTTCAATAATATGATTTCGTATGTGTGGATGTACTTCCAATATCAATATTACAAATTTTGTATTATTGATTGGATGTATTGATGAAAGAGCAAATTTTTCCTTTTTAAATTTTTTCATTCCATTCCATTTTATTATATCCTCCATCAGCTTATCTGTTCCTTCTGCCAATAAACTCTCATGAATCGAGAACTTTATTTGGGGATATCTATATTTCGATGACTCAATTTCCAAGTTGTTATATTTTCCCAAAATTTCCATCATGACATCTCTGTCTTGCTCTTTTTTCATTACTACTAATGTGTAGCTTTTGTCTGAGAATATGTTCTTTATTGCTCCAAATTCTTGTTCAGTTTCAGAGAGTATCTTTTCCACACAGCCTTTCTGATGTCCTTTTCCTCTGATGAATACTCCAAATCCTTTTGGAGTTTCATAGTTCCATTGTTTTATGTGGCTGTTTACTATGGCCTCATCTATTCTTGAATATTTCGGTGTTTCAATGAAGAATTTCTCTTTCTTCTCACTTTTTCTTGTGCTAATACTAATCTGATTGTTCCCTTCTTTATTTTCATCATAGGTCTTGTGTGTTGCCATTTGATTTCCATTTATTATCTGGACTTGAGAGTTATCCCCATCATTTCCATTTATTCTCATGGATCGACTTTGTTCATCAATTACTCCCATTACTTCATTTGTTACTGTTGTTTCGTTGATCTTAATACTCGAGATTTGATTATCTGTGTTCTCGGAATTCTTGCTGAAATATTGAAACTCAGGACTATCATCTTTCACTTCTTGTAATTTTCTTCTTTTGGTAGTCTCCACTTCTTGCTTTTTCAAGTTTCTTTTCCTTTTTAGTGATCGTTTCTCGATTACCCATTGTGCTGCTTTGACCAGTTTGTTGATATCCTTCATCAGATCTGATTCATGTACCAGGTTTGAGTTTATTGCACTCGGATATTGTATTTCAGAGATAATCTTCTTTATTTCTTCAATTGTTTCATCCTTGAATTTAATGATTTCAGCTTGAATCTTTGCAGGTTTATTGACTTTGCATGTCTTTCTGATGAACTCTTTTACCTTCTTTATGTCTTCATCTTTTAATTCTTTCTCTTTTCCCATAATTTCCCATCCTTGAAACTCCTTCAATTTACCTAGCTTTATTTTCATATGTTCTGGTAGTTGAATATCATCTCTCTGTTCAATTTCATGAATTAACTCTTTGTGTTTTTCTCTTATTCGTAGATCAAAGGATTCAATGTTATATTGAATCTTCTTTTTGTCTTTGTCTGAAAATATTATTTCCAGAAAGCTTTCCAGTTCTTTGATGTCTGCTGTTGATATTTTTGATGTATTAACATTTTCCCATATTTCCAAATCATCTGCAGATGTAATAATTCGACCTTCCGGTGTTCCAAAAGTCCAATTCATTACCTCCATTAATTTGTTGATATCACGAATTAATTCTAAATCAAATGATCTTCCTGAATTAGGATCATTGAATAGTATTTGAATAATTGTCTTTTGGTGTTTTTTAGTTAGTTCTTCTGGTAACTGACTCATCATATCTCTTATTTCTTCATTTGTGTTTGCTTGAAGAATTCCCTGCAAGAACTCATCTAGCTCCTCAGTCTGCTTTTCATCTGGTCTAGTTCGAGAATATTGAATCTGTATTTGATTTATACCTCCATTAAGTTGACCTTTGGATATTCTTTGATCTTTGTTTTCTTGTTGATACTCTGATAGGTTGGCTGCATCTTGTATTTCACCAATATCTGGCTGATGATCTTGTTCATTTCCCGATTGCGGCAGTTCCACTTCTTCCAGACATACTTGATTGTCTTCTTGATTGATGTTAGCACTACTATTCAATACTGGTTCTATTGTTGTTTGGAATATAATAGTCGGTTGATTTGATGTTTGTTCCCCTATTGCATCCTTTGGTTGAATATCATCAGTGGCATTATCAGCAGTATCGTTAATATTTTTCCTTGTATATTTCCGATGATTACTTGGATTCACCCTTAGACAGAATTCATCCTCTGTCTGATTAGAGTCCGCCATTATTACTTCAATTTAGATACTTATTTTACTATTATTAAGAATACTTCACCATGTAACATAAGAAGTTATTATAACTTTTAGTTTGTGATTTATTGTTGATTGAACACTTAGCAGTTTTATTTACTTTATTTAGTTAATACTATTTGAGTCATATTACTCAATGTACATTTCACACATATATATATATGTTATATTCTTATCATAGTGTTTCTTATCAGTTGCATAATGGTTTATTTCCTTTTCCATTGTTCAATTCTTATCTTTTCCCTTTGAGATTTTTATTCCTAATATAGTTAATTTTCCCCTCATCTCATTATCTTATCTTTTATATGATTATTTCTTCCGCCCCTTCAGTTTTGTTGGTCTGATATTTGCATTATTTTTTATCAGTATGATCTATTATCTTGTCTTTATTTGATGAAAACTTACTTTTCTTTACATAAAGGAGAAACAATATGCTTCCGGTTTTTAATTTTATTTCCGCTTTTATTATATTTCTTTTGGTAAATTATTATTCATTGAGTAAATCCTAGGATTTATCTTTTATTATTGGAGATATTATAATATCTTCTATTTTGAGTATAATATCTTTTATTAGGTCAAATTTCTTTTATTTGAAAATATATTTTTCTCATCTTCCTGATGAGCCAAATCCGCAGGCACCACGACCCTGTGTGTGATCCTCATCTATCTTTATCTCTTTTACTTCTTCTATTTCCGGGTAGATTATCTTCTCACAGATTAACTGGGCAATTCTATCACCTTGTTTAACCTTGTATTCCTCTTCTCCAAAGTTGAATATGAGAACCTTTATTTCTCCTGTATAATCAGAGTCTACCACTCCTGCTCCTATGTCCAGGAAGTGGTTTAACGCCATCCCAGATCTTGGGGCTATTCTCCCATAGCATTTTTTTGGAATTTGGAGTTGTAGTCCCGTCCTGATTAGTTGTCGACCCTTAGCCGGAACCATTGTGTCTTCCACACTGTGTAGATCCATTCCCGCACTGAAGGAGCTTGCTCTAGCCGGAGCCAACGCTGCTGGGTCCAGTCTCTTAAATCTCAGCTTATCTCGTGGTGATTCCATCTTTACAGATATCTCTCAGGTTGACTTCTTGATATATTTTCAGAGAGAATTTGTCCTTTAGTACTAGGACCACAAGTAGGATATGTTGAGGAGGTCAGTATTCACAAGATTATATCAATAAAATGATCATCATACACAATCAATGAAATGTAATTCAAAATTAACTTGGGGTTATAAACTCTTACTCTGGCAGCTGAGTCGGCTTAGTAAGGAGGAGGAGTCTCCTATGATAATCAGCTGAACGACATCTGCAGATCCAGAAGTTAATTGATAAATCATTAATTCAACTAACTAACTCAGATTAACTACACAAAATGTAATCTGAAACTTTCATCTGATAAAGATGAGATTATCTTAAAATAAGAATATCTTGCCAAGATTAAATAGTAAATGTACCAGTAAATGGCTTCAAATAAAAATATAACTGACTCATTGATTGTACTGGACGTTCGGATGAAATATTAGGTTGTCCGGACCAAAGTGGCTGAACTTTGAGCAAAGATATTTTTGCTAAGAAAATTCGCAATTCACCCAAATTTCAGAATTTTATCGGCAGATTACACAAAATTAATTATGAAAAATTTTTGGCTAGAATTAACATTAATTAAAAGGTTATTAAGAAATTACTTCAAAAAATCAAGAATCAAGAATTTCACGTCTTTGAATGAGTGTGTAGACTAAACCTGAACTGATACATGCATGAAATTAATAATAATTATGCGTCTTATCTCCTGTTATCGAATTGAAAACTCATTTTCTAAACAAAATTGCACAAATTTATTTAAAAAACAGAAAACGTCAAAAAATTGAAAAAAGTAGCGAGCAAATCAAAGGGTTCCCCCTTTGATTTTGTGGAATTTTCGTCAAAATAAAAATACAAGTTTTTAATTTAAAGCCGTATAAATTCTGAACTAAACCATATTTCCGTGTTCTATTTGCAAAATAATTCTTAGCTATTCAGCTATCACTAAACGAAAATTCATAAAAAAATTCATACCGATGCGAAATTATCAACAATCAAACTTCCGCCATTTCGGCCCGGACAACCTAATATTAATGCTCGTAATCTTTAACCTAATACAGAAATAAAGCAAGTAGAATTTTGTTGAATTAATCATAATAATTTGTGATTCAATTTTTTAATGTACATTAAGATCACTTGCAAATTAGAGAAGGTAAAACCAGATTGAAAGCTACGGTGATACTCTAAAATTTAAATGAAATCAAGTTGCGTGAGAGTGAATAGTTACAATAACAGTGAGAGGTGAATAATGACAAATAAATAATAACAACAACGAAGCAAATATCTTACATTTTACATGAGATTGGGCATAAAAACTGACCAAGAAAAGATAAAGTCACGAGTGCAAGGTAACAGCAGTGAAATTACATTGATTGTGTTTGGGCAATCATAAGCACGTTACGAACAAAAGCTCGGGTATTTACATGTATATGAGTAGAAATAGCTGAAAAATGAGAATAAAAATGAGATCATATCAGTTTCATCAAAGAGAAACATTATCAATGTTATTATAGTTGATTAACATTGTTTTGCTGACTTTGAATTTCATCGTGGTAAGTTGAAGGTTGCGAGAGGTAACAATATTTTACGGAATGCAATAACAAAATTTACCATGAATAACCATAAACACATATGCACCATGTTTCAAAATATTTCCGGTTCAATAAAGGTTAACAAATTAAAAAATTCATGAGCACGTCATAAGAAGGTGAACAATAAACATGATGAAACGCAATTTAAAATTAATCAGAATCACAAAAGTTTTCAAGATATAAATATAGTTATCTTCAAGCTTCGGTAAAATATTTCAGCTTTTACTCGTAGTTATATTAATTTTGATAATTCTTTGTGATTAACGCTTCGTATTTGATGTAGCAATGTATTTTCAGGTTATTTAGTTTTTATTTAATCATTTAACATCCAACAATGACGTGAGACATTAAATTCCTTCTAATTACCAGAAAAGGCAATCCTAATAATAATTCATAATTCATCAACCAAAATAAACAAAAAGCAGAGTCTGCTATCTCAAATCAAGTTTCAACTCATTATTGCAATGTCTATTATTAAATCCCTTTAATGCTCGATGTCAAACATTTCACAGTCAAAGAAAATGAGAATTTACTTGTTAGATTATATGTTTTGATGGCCATTTCTGATCTTATTAAAAAGCCACAAAGGATCTAGTTTTATTGTACGAACCAATACCAAACTCATTTTCTTTGACTGTATAATCGACGATCAAAGACAAATGAATGGTAACAAAGTAGGTCAAGAGGTGGCGCCAAGTTAGCCTTAAATAGATTTAAATTGAATTTGCTTGAGCAATTAAATTTTGCTCTAATTCAATAGTCTGTTAATGCAAGTATATTGAGTTAAGGGCAAGAAATTACAAAACCGTTCCTATAATCCTTGACTTTATAAGAAATAGAGTTGTGGTGAGTTAATTGTAATAATCTTTCATTGATTGATGGACAATAAAATCACTTGCGACTTACGCAGGCAAAACCATATTAAAAAGTTATGATGGAGCTAGGTTATGCTTAAAATGCTGAGATCTTGAGATAATCACTGTTAGATAATTTGAATAACTTTGAACCAGTCTTTGATATAAGTAATAGAATGGGAAAAAATGTTGAAAAACGCTATTTCCAGGCTATTTTATCATCTGAAAACGTGCCTTTCATACTTGATTAACTACATAATTGAACACCAATTAAACATCTACATAAAAATTGTAGAATAGACTTTGAATGCCTACAAAATTGAATTATTTTAATTGGAATTAACAGTGTTTGTCTATTATTCACACTTCGATTGATGATAACTGACAATAATTGTTATTATAAGGAGTTAAACTGATATTAATAAGTAGAGTTAGCTGTTAAATTTTATCTCTCCGTTGCTGCCAACAAAAAGCTGTTTGATGTGAATTGGACAGCTAAACAGCAGATAAGCCAAAAAACTGAAGGGAAAAAAGATATTCATTTTAGCATCGTCAACTGTTACCAACGATGCATATCTTCTGGATGAAGCTTACT
Source organism: Tetranychus piercei (assembly GCA_036759885.1). Lineage (NCBI taxonomy): Eukaryota > Metazoa > Arthropoda > Arachnida > Trombidiformes > Tetranychidae > Tetranychus > Tetranychus piercei. Next base: position 13,501,807 of record CM071879.1, on the reverse strand, counting down.
AAGCTCAAGTTTATGGTGGAAAAAACAACAACAAATCAACAAAGAGTACAAGTTAAATCAAAAATTGTTCACAACCATCAAAGCCAAAAATGAGGGAAAAACAGGAGAAAAAAATTTTCCTCTTCAGTCTCAACAGTCTTAATTGCTGTTTACCTTCTTGTTACCATTCATTATAATTGAGACAATTCTAATTAGTGGACAAACCTTGGAAGAGCGAGAGATTTAGATCGTGTTTTTGTTTGTTGTAAAGCAAGTGAAAAACGGATTTGACGGTTCAGAGATTAGGTCAACAGCCAACTATCAGATTCACTGGACAGTGTCCACCAGAACCAGGGTTCTTATGGTTGTAAGAAATAAACTTAACACTCATTGAATGAAAAATTTGTTAAACAATATATTTTTATTTAAATTCAATTTGGTTGACTAGGATAATTCACAGGTTAAAATAGTTGACTCGGTTTTTTGGTGCGATAAAAAAATATGTAAAATAATTTGCCATTTAGTGTAGTTGTAGTTGAAGCCCTTGGAGTGAATTCAAAAGACAATGGCAATCAGATATTTCATGGTTTTAGATTCTGAAATGGATAATAAAATAATAGGAAAATTAATATCAAGTCATTTAGGGAAAAATATGGCTTGAAGTGAGTTATAGAAATACGAACCTTCATCTAAAAAGCTTGTACCAACAAATGACTAGTTAAACATTATTTTGTCATTTTTCATCGTATTTCTCGTTCGCTTTGGAAGCTGAAAGCAATCTGATATAACGTTCAATCCAGAGATACGATTCGGTTTGAACAATCGCAAGAATAGGTAACAAAGTAGATCACAGTTTAACAATAGTATATGGATTTAAAGTTGTCTATCTGACCAGACTACTGAGGAAGGCAAAGGCGATTGTTAACAAAATTAATGGACAAATGGACGATCCTGAGCTTCTATGCATTTTTGATTGTTTAAATGGTGTAACTGTAATAGGAGAAGAAATTAGACAATTAATATTCAATGTTCATATGTTAATATTTATGTGTATTGTGATTATTAAGGTAACTTACTTGAAGCAGGTTTCCATATTTTTTTAGCTGGAGGATCAGATTGATACCAATGAGGATTGTTATCATTGAATCCCAACATGGATTGAATTGGACGAGGAATATGATGAGGTAAAGGTTGAGCTATCGGTTTAGTCGATACAGTTCTTAGTGCTGGTTGAAATGATGGTTGAGCTTTGTGAACTTGATATATCCTATCAGTCCTTAAAGGCCAAGGAGCTTTTGTCGTTGTAATGATCCGTTGACAAGCCACTAATAATGAAAAGTAAAGATAATTATTGAATACAATAAACAAATTAAGATGAATTAATGGATAATCAAATGATCTTTTTAAATTGATCAAGATCAATTGACAGGATGATGAACGGTATGATTCAATGATTAAAAAGCATTTGATAACAAGTCATTTCTAGTTTGAAATTTGCTGCCATTTAAAATTTTACAATTGAAATGATTAACATTAAAAATTTACTTGAATGCAGCTCATCATTTCCGCCATTTCATTGAACTTGAAATAAGTCAACCATTCATTTAGTTATTTTATCTGATTATCAATCTAATTAGTAATTACCTTGCTTTGTGATTTTCATTCCAACAGTTAATGGATGTTCAGCTCGAATACAATTTTCACCAGCTTCTCTGATGTAAGCAACTTCACCATTGCCTAAGATTTTACCAGCCTAAGTGTGATATTAAATTAATAATTAAATTGCAAGAGTTAATATCATATTTTTTGTAAGAGTTTTATATTTCAATTGATTTTAAATCAACTAATAATTTAACAATAATCACTTGGATTATAATACTTACAAAGCATTGATATCCAGTTGTGTCTCTGCGTTGAGTGAATGTATAAAGGATTCCGTCCTCTTCCCAATTGCCTAAACAACGATATTCACGCTCTGTAATTGATTAAAGATAATTGTTATAAAAAAGGTGATTTTGATTAAAACGAATTTACATGAAAAAGTTTGACCAAAATGGTTGAGTTGGTTTGTTGATTAAGGAACTGTGATTAAAGTGAATTAATGCAAAAATACTAATCAGATTTTAAATTCAACGAACCATTGAATACAATTAAAATGAACTCAAGTCGAGTCAGATTGATATCGCTATTTGATTGTGTCCTTAAATAATGTTAACTCAATTAACTTTTACAAATGAAAGACTCACAATAAGATTGGGTTTGGTCAGTTTGAATGAAATGATGAAATGAAAAAGATGAGAATTATCATGAAAATTATGGTTAAGATGAAGATGATTACAATGATTATGATGATGTTGCTGATGATTGTGATGTTGCTTCTGATGATGGCGATGATGATAAAAAATGAATTAAAATCAAACGAAAAATAATGATCTAGATGAAAATGGATATAATAATAGCAATTCACAGTTAACTTTACAATTATAGCAATTTGTGTGTCTTATTCAACCAACCAAACAATTTTGTCATTAATTTCAAATACTTTACAATTTATCATTGAATTATTAAAACTTTATTCAAGAAAAAACTGAATAAAATCTTTCCTTTTTTTGGGTCAAAAAAGTTCAATTATTTTTCTCATGAAAATAGTATTTACCTTCAAAAACTTGAGATTGATTGTCACAACTTGAAACTGAATGATACATTATATCAGGATTATTACAATCAGATGATACTTTTGCACATAATCCAGTTACATTGGGAACGATTCCTGTATAATCACCGGTAATTGGACAAGGAGTTTGAACTGTAACAATTTTACCTGAAAAACAAGAAAAATATTCAAATTTAGAATGGAAATCAAATAAATTTATTTTTTAATTAACTTACGTCCTTGAGTTATCCAATTGTTTGATGTAAAATGTTGATCATCACATAAATGAGCCAATAAATTAGGACTTGATTTGGCACCGAATTGAAACTCAAGTATATTAGCTGATCGTCTTTTCATCCAAACACAAGTATAAAATGATTCACCGCTATTTAAATGGTTAAATAAATGAACAATGCAAAAGTTGGTAAATAAAACATTCAAATCAAAATCAAAATTAAAATCAACAATTTCACATTTACTTTTAACAATTTTCAGGTTCATTTAAACTGAAAAAACAAACCAATTTTGGCAAATTGCTGACAAACTAAAATGAAATTGTTGCTTTGTTCAATCAACTAAATCATTGGATTCATTGACTTACCATTGAGTTGAACTATGAACAATGAATCTATCGTTTGGTGTATTTGATTGTCTCATTATACATTTTGATGTTAATGTCCTGTAATTGTTGACCACATCTTTAAACTTGAATTGATTTCCATCGATTCGACTTCGATCCCATTTTCCTTGAGTCCAATCAGGAAATCGACATTTAATACTCTCAGTAATTGGATATCGAGTCATTATTTTATCACCAATTGCTGTTGATTAACAATAAACAAGATTTTAGTTAATTAACTTTATCAATTTACTCAGATTTACTTTAGAAATGCATTCAAGTCATTCAACTAACGTATAAGTGTAAATCAATGAAATGCACTAATTTAAAGTCATGTTTAATTAACAGAAATTGAGATTGTTTAGTATATTCTTGACAATTTACTAATTGACAAATAACTGACCATTAGCATCTCACTATTAGCAATCAAATAAACAAATAACTTACTTGGAGTCAATGTTAATGTTTCATATCCAATCCTTGCATTAACGAGGCTGGTTGTGCAAGTTGAATCAGCTGAGAGTGAGACATAAATTTGTCCGTTTGTTGAGTTTTCTCGAATCAACTAAAATTAAAACAAATGATTTTATAATTAGTTAACAGTATTTATTATTAAATTAATTTGTGCTTTAAAATACTTTATTAATCAAGGACCAAGATTTGATCAAAAGTCATTCTAATTAATTTATGGTTAATCAATCATTTATAACTAGTCTTCAACAAAAACGAAAATGGAAAGTCTTTTGTGGTTTTGTGTCTCCTTATGCAGTGCTTCTAGTGATCATTCAATAAAACTTTCACTATCAGACTGAACCAGAATATATTGTATCATCAAAAAACTTTAATTGTGAACAATCAAGACTAACCTTGTGATCACAATCAGTAAACTGTTGATGGACTAATATTGATCAACAAAGCAAGTTATATTCATTTATTACTCAATAAAAGTATGGCAACGGGTTAAGGATCAATGATAATGTTACACCCATTGAAGAGTTATAACAAAAAAAGGATTCAAGCAAAGACAGTCAAGAGACGATTCAATCAATTGATGTTCAACAACAATAACAACAACAATCACTGTTTAACTGTTGATATTATAATAAAATATTACCAATGAAACTAAGAATCCATGAAGAAAAAGAAGGAATCTCTCATGATGGATCTCTCAAAAGATGGACTGGCTGAAACTTAAAAACCGGTGTTGGTCAACGTAATTGTATTTTAATAACAACAATAATCAATTCTAGAAGGCTTTTAAGCTGGTTAAATGGTTAAATCGATTGCTTTAATGGAAAATTCATCTTGTATTATATATTAACAAATTCCTAGTTCCTATTGAACCGGAAAGTCTTGATCATCTTTCACTTTGAACTAAAAGGTAATTTTGGCGTTTCGTTTACGTTTTCCCTTTATCAACTTATTTCTTTCAATTATATTTACCATGTTCATGTTCATCACTTTTACGAGTTGGTTACAGTTGATGATGATTAAGAAATGGTAAAGATACTGATTAACATTGAGAGGAAATTGCTTAAAATGAATTGGACCTTCAAAGAGATTTCAAGTTGAACCATAAAGAGCCTTCAGCTATGAAAAAAGCCCAAAAATATTCAACAAAATCGGTATAAAATGGAAACAGGATTGGCCTATGAGAACCTCAAATTCATCGGGAATTGGCAATAATTTATGATTAACTTTGAAGATAGAAACGCCTTGATCAATAAACAATGTTGTTCCAGTTAAACCAACTTTTACTTATGAACCAAACATTGATCAATATTGACTGTTAATGTATACATAATTATTAACTAGTTGTAAGTAATAAGTAACAAGTAAGTAACAATTTGACAATTTACTAACAATTATTTTTAGTTAATTCAATGGGTAAATCAGGTTTAACCATCAATATGATAAGCTAATAATGCTAGTATTAATAATTAAACATGAAATTATGAATTAACCAGTGTAACAAACAAGAAAGCATATCAATAGCAATAAACAATAACAATTCAGATACTTTACAATGTAACAATGAATTTTCACCATGAAGATGGTGATGATGATGATGATTATGAAGATGGTTAATCGGCTTTTTCTTGCTCAAGTGTAAAACCTTTCAATAATAATAATAATAATGATAATGAATGAATGAATGAATGATATTGTATAATAATGAAAAATCTCAGGGTGTTTCATGTTTATACGCATTTAGAGTTAAAAAGCATATCGAAAATTGATATTACAGAAGGAAGGAAATAAGCATTTGAAGGATGATTTTTCTTCTTCTTCTTCTTTTTTCTTCTTAATTCACCATTGCACTCTCACTTAATCATAATCATAATCATAATCATCCTGATCATTTACCAGTTTCATGATTGACAATCATCGTCATCAACATAATATAAAATTTTAAAATGAATTACAGTGAAATGAAAATGTATAAACAAGACTAACATTGTAAGAAGATATTCACAGTTGGATATTATTATTGTTGTTATTATTATTATTATTATTATTATATCTTTCAACGGAAATGCTAACATTTATAAACTAATAAGTTGACTATTTTTGTGCTTAAAACAACTCATTAATTGAATATCAAGTGAAGGCAAGGCATAGTCTGAGTATTAATAATAATAATACCAATGAAAGGCACTAACGATCCTTTAACCAATATCTCAGTCTAGAGTTGAGTTGAGTTGAGTCTATGGTTCAGTCAATAGACTAACCCAAAGTAAGGTTCACCCTCCAAGTACATATTAAATGAGAAACTTCCTGTTAAGCACCTTTTGTCATCTTCAACCCATTTCCGTTTTTATATTTGAAACCAACGGATAAAGATGATGATTATTATGAAAAAATAATGTCTTTTTGTGCACTTACTCCGCATCGATATTTTGGTCTATTTCTTGGTTCAGATGAAAGGTCCATTAGAGCGATGAAACGATCACTTCCTCCGTTGGGATTTTCCCAGTCGCCCAAACATTGAAATTGTATTTCTGTTTAAAAACAAATGCCATTTGATCAATAAGTTTCAATAATGAAAATAGTTAATGAATGAATGAATAATTCTGTTAAAATTGTTTTCTTTTCTTACCTTGATCAGGAATTGATTGGCATTTACGGAAACGCGCTGAAAGTACATTTCCTTTTGGACAATTGGACAAATCAGATGGACTTGAAGTACATTGGTCTTGACCATTGTTTGTTGTATAAGTGAACTTATAACGACCATTAATTGGACAGAAAACCTTTTCAATTGTATCAATATTTTCTACTGGAATATGTTTACCTGGTAAATGAAAAGTTGAATTAATATCATGATGATGAACATGATAATGATGATAATGATGATAATAAGTTTGATGATTATGATGAATATGAAAAATATGAAAAATATGAAGAGTATGAAGAGTATGAAGAGTATGAAGAGTATGAAGAGTATGAAGAGTAAGAAGGAGATGATGATGAAGATTATGATTAAGATTATGAAGTAAACATAATCAATGTATATTATAATAAACAGAAACAGGTTATTTATGAAAGTTATTAGATGATAATGAAATGAATCAAGTAAGTTAGTTAATAGAAGCTCATTTCAATTTCAAAAGGTAAGTCTATTATTGTTGAAATCGTGATCTAAACAATCACAATATTAATTGCTTATCTTTTAATTTATTAATAGTTAATGAAACCTTATTTTAGTATTAAAGGGAATCCATATCAAGGTCAAGTCAACTGGATTAACAATCAATTAAAAATTGTATATTTAAAGATACAATCAAGATAATTAAGAAGAGGAAACAGAAAGGAACCAAAAGGAACCAAAAAGTAGCCAAAAAGTAGTCAAAAGTAGTCAAAGTAAGCAACAAGTAATGAAAAGGACCCAAAACTAGCCATTATATTCCTATGAATATTATGACAAGTAAAAAATGTTGATCCTGTGAAGTTACCGGAAGCTATAAGGTTGCAAGGTGCTAACACTAACAATCTTTGGGAACAATGAATGTTAACAGGAAATAAGGTTTGTCAATGAGATGAACCCCACAAAATATGGACAGGTTTTTATGATGTGAGAAGAGGCTTCAATGTCTATTCATAAATATTATAATATAACAAGAAAAAAAGTGACAACCAAAATGATAATAATCTCAACATGATCAGGGAGTGAAAACACAAGTATTTTTCCTTGTTTCTCTTATAATATACATTGAAAGATAAATTACTTTAAATTGTTATTGAAATTGCAATTAACTTACGAAATAAGATTAATTCTAATGTTGATCTATTCTCTTTTAGACTTTTATCGGTTGGACAAGTGGCCTTAGCAGCTTCAACATTAGTATAACATCGAGCCAATCCTTCAGCATGTATTTGTAAAATATTACCAGTTTTAAGTGATAAATGTAAACATCTCATACAATTTGTATCTGGTCCAGTTGAGTCAGTTAGGATAACATTGGATCCATTCCGTTCATGACATGAACCCCATGGTGATATGGCATCAGCTTCAATGGTAATCTCTGAATATGTGACTTCATTTCCAGATGATGATGAAGGAGAAGCTTGGGTTTGCATCATAAAAGTACCTTGATACTCTATGGGAAAGTAACAGGTACAGTTGTAACCTGTGATGATAAGAAGAGGATAAAAAGTGGATGAGAAATAACATGTTAAGAAGAAAGAGAAGGTGAAAGAGAAGAAGATGAAGAATGTGAGGTGAATAAAGAAAGAGAAGAGAAGGAAAGAAAATAAGAAGAAGAAGAAGAAGAAGAAGAAGAAGAAGAAGATGATGATGATGATGATGATAAAATGCAGCACCAAAATCAACATCAACAACACAAAAAAAAAGAACAGGAAAAAAGTACAATCTTTGGTATTTTTCTAGTTTACGCTCTTCTTTTGAGACTTTTTTTGGTGATAGACGGTGAGTTGTGAGAAAAGGTGAATAAGATGAGAAGGAGGAGAATTGAGAGAAGATTGGAAAGAGAAGAAAAAATAAGAGGAAAAGAAAGAAGAGAAAGAGGAAAGGCAAGTTGAAGGAAAAAACAAGAAGCAAAAAATTCAAAGTATGAAGTGAATTGAATTGAAAAAAGTCCATTCATAGATGACAATATTGCAGGTTAATTCATAGTAAACCATATTTTAGGTTAACTGGTGAATAATAGATTCAAGTATTTTTGTGTCTCAACGGCAAGGGATTCAATAATAATGTAATTGATATCATTTTATTTAAATTGCACTTTTTTCATTATAAAAAATATTTCAGTTGATATTATATTATATTTTGATAGCTTTAACGTTAATCTTGTTTCATTTATTTAACTGACTTTCAAATATCTATTTATGATAACTGAATTAATTCAACTGTTTATTAGTTGAAATGATCCAAGTTATTATTATTGATCAAAGATCAGTTTAATTTTATTACAAATTTTGCAGATTCTTTTCTCATCTTTTAATTCTAGAATGAGGTTAATTGCTCTGTTGCAATTAAATTGTTAACCATAAATTAGTTGCCAATAAATGAAACAATTTCAACTTGAAATGGAAAGAATGGAAAGAAAGAAACAACAAAACTGATTGAAAGGTGAGTTTACTTGATTAATGATGATTAAGAAACTTACCATTAATTGTTAACAACAAAACTAGAATTGTATACAATTTAGAAGCAATTAAATAATCCATTGTAATAATAATTTTCACAAAAATCCAAAATTTGATTGAACACAATGAAAGCAAAAAAATAATCCAAAAATTTAGAGTTTAGATGAGAATCAAAAAATTATCAACTATTGAAAGACAATCAATTTAATCATTGATTGCGTTGATCATTAACTAATTGAATCTTGAATTATCCATTAAATGATTAAAAAAGTTATTTAAAGTAAAAAAGAAACAAAAATTAGACATTTTTTCATGTTATTACAAAAGTTGAGTTTAGTTGAAGTTTGAATAGTAAAGCACTTTGAGTTATAAAACAAGTTACGTTAAGGTTAAGTTATTTGAAACTGAGAACGACTTTAGACTTGGATTGACGCTCTTTAAGCTCACTCATAATGTGTGCAACTCACTCATGATGATAAGAAAGAGAAGAATGAGAAAGAAAGGCAAAGAAAGAGAGGAATGAAAGAGACAGAAATGATGATGATGATGATGATAAAGCCTCACCTTACTGTCAAACTTGTTTTCATTCATACTTTTCTTTCTTTCTCTTCTTTCTTCAACTTACACACCATCGGTCACCTTAAAGGTCCTCATCATCATCATCATCTCTCTCCTTCTCTCTCCTTCTCTCTCCTTCTCTCTCCTCTCTTCCATTATCTTCATTCCTCTCTCTTTTCCCATTCATTTTCAATATCATCTTCTTACTTATTTTTGTTTCGCATCGTTTCGTTTAACTATTTTGCGTTTCTTTTCACTGAATCAACTAACATTATCATTATTATTTCCTCTGATTCAATTTAATTGCTCACTTTTCATTTAAATTAATGAACAATTTAAATTTATATTCAAATTGTTATCAACTTCAACAATTTCAATCAATTATTTTATTCATTATTTGACGAATTTGGTTTCAACTATTACAATCTATGGGAGTTTATTTTTACTTGATAATATAAATAATAAACATTATAATTGACAATCAGAAACAATAAAAGCTGTTACAGTCTTTTAACCATTAATCTTCATGTTAAATCAGCATATTGATAAATTTAGTTGCCTCATTGACTTGGAAATACATCATCATTAGTTAATCAATGGTTAATCTCTTTGTCAAAAACAAAATCATCTGTAAAGAGTTGACCAAATGCTGGTGATTGATTAAATATTCAAAGAGTCAAACTGTTTCCACTCAAAATTGGGTTAAACACGATTGACATTCTCTGACCTTCAACTGTTCACCTTAAACTGTTGTCTACCAAAACCAGGAAAAAAACCCAAAAAATAGTCCAGATGTGAACACTTATATTAATAACTTTTCATTATTTATGTTAACTCATAAAGTAAATGGCACGAGACTTTAAAATATAACACAGATATTTCCATCTATTTATAAATACTGTAAAGGCTTATTGGGTTAAACCTCGAGGGTTCAACTTGAACGGAACCAACTTCCGTCCAGATAGATTAACCGACAATGTTCAGGGATTGAAAGTCTCAAAATATCACCCAGAATAGATAGTAATGATAATTATACGACTATTATAACTGTTAAGGATAGTTAATTGTAATGTTTATTATAATGTCTGCTCTGTTTTACAAATCAACTGTAAATTGTCCAGTTATGGCATTAAAATGATGATTAAAAAAGGCAAGAGAGTAACAATTGACGGATATTATCATCACCATCACCATCACCATCACCATCACCAACACTAGTACCATTGTCATTATCTTTATCATCAACATTGTCATTATCCTCCATCAATGGGTTAAATTGTTGACCAAAAAATATACTTTCTGATGTTTAATAACAAAAACACATTGCATAAGTAAGTAAGCCTCAGGCTTGGTCAAATGATGATAATCATTTTAATGATGTTTAAGGCCACTGATGATAGTATTTCAGCTCATATTTATGCTGATTATTATCATGTAAATGTTGATGTTATTCAAGATATAAAAAAGAAACAAGTTGAAATAATCAACAGTAGACAACATCAACAAAAGCTAATAAAGCAAACAAATTCAATGTAACAGTTTTTTTACTGTCAATAAATACAAACAAACAACAAATTGATTTGAAGTCGCTATTTCTGCTTCCAAGCAATTGCATTTACGTTGACACATTTACTTTTGGTGATTATCATTACTTTTAGACTTTTGATGAACAAATAATTAACAAATGTAAAGTTGAAAAATGTAAAATAATTGACTAACATTAAAAAGTGTGATGAATAAAATAGCCGAGTTTAATGGCGCATTAATTGATATTAAAACGCTTCGGCTGAGTTAGCCAATAGTTATTTATCATTTTTTGTTTTACTAATTGGGGTCACCACTGCTTTTATTTCCTACTTTTTATATTAGTGTAAGAAATTGGGATTTTTACTGTTAATTAAATTTACTATTTAACTGAACCTAGGTTAATAATGAAGCCTGCCGGGTGACAATCGTTTTAACAACTTAACATAATGTTAATGGTGATAACAGCTTGACGGTCAACAGCAACAACAATTATCCAGGACAACTAATATCATGTAAGTATATTTTCAAAGCAAACCCTTTACATTTTTTACGCTCATTATCATGCTTTTAATAACACCAAAATAAATGATGTTTCTATGTTTTACAGTGTTTAATTTTCAATTCAACTAACGTAACAATTGGTACTAGAGTAAGCAGTTAATATGCATAGGTGATTATGTTGGACACGAAACTGAATTGGAAGACCAAAAATGAGGCCAAAAGATGTTAGAGAAAAGGAAAGAGAAGGAGAGAGAATAAAGAGAAAGAAAAAGAAAAAAGAAAAAATTATATTTTCTTTGGATTCCTTATGTTGTTGTTATTTGGCATTTACTTTATTATCGATGATTTTCTAGCCACGCGTCAAACACACCAACCCTCTTCGCTTCATCCACTCCTACTGACAATATAAATATCAATGAAGGCAAAGGTCGATCCATCTTGGTACACCTTGAAGGGCCAACAGGAGGACGAATAGCTTGTGTTAACTTGTAGACCATTTTTTTTCTTGATCCAACACTCGATTCATATGACGATGATTATCAGTAAACACGCTATGGAAAGGTCATCTCTATGAACGTATGCAGAGTAGGTTAAACATATAAAGTGCCTAAAGATGATGATGGGGATGAGGATGAGGATGAAAAGTAGAGGGAATGTGTGAGTGAGTATGAGGGAATGAGATGAAGAAAAAGAGGGAGAAAGAGAAAGAGAGGGAAGGAGGGAGGGAGAGATGAAAAGATGGAGATGGGAGGTTGGAAGATTAAAGGTGCATTACAGAATGAAAATGCTTTTTAAGATACCTTTTTCGCCATATTAAACAGAGTCTTTGCTATAATCAATTGAATGTGTTGAGATTCTGACAATAACAATGTATTTACTTATCTTTTTATGTTGTGTGAGTTTGGTCAAGCAGATGGACCATACATTGGTCAAGAGCATAACCTTACGGCCGTTCAGACCTTTACTTTCATCATCTTTTTAAAGGTGTACAATTTATTTGCAGATCATAATAATAGTAATAATAATAATTATAACATTAAATGTGGTCAGATTTTTACTTTTAAAACAACTGTAAACACAAATAAACGGTTAATTTCTGGAAAATTTTATTTTCATTTTATTACCACATTTATAATAACAATCTAGTTAAGTTAAACTTAATTGTTTAAACAATTGACTTAATATATTATATTAATACATTCTATTTATACAATATATTAAATATTGACGTAGTGTTTACGAAGCATTGAAAAGTTAACCATTTGGGAGGTGAAAGTTTAATCATCAATTGAATGAATTTTAATCATCCTTAATCATATTGACATCAATCAATTTTTTTATTAACAAACATTTACTTTATTATTGGGATGAAAATTTTTTATTTTTTGCTTCAATCTTTCCTTTCATTTCAATACAAAATTCAATTCAATTGAATTCAATTCAATAGATTATATTATCATGGAGTGTGAAATTGTAATATTAATATTTTCATTTGATTTGATGATAAAGATTAAATCACGATGAGATTGATGATTTGTTGATGATAACTAACAAGAAAACAGTTAATAATGATAACAATCATTTTTATTGTTATTTGTCTTACAAATCAAACAATAACTTACAGAGTGTTAACATTCACTTTGAAATCTTCTTATTAGAATCACGTTTTTCATGGATTCAATTTATGTATATATTTCATGACAATTCAGATCCAATACAAATCATTCAAAGATATTGAACTATTATAATGTTGTGTCACGAACTTTATTGAATTATTGATTCACAATAAATCATCAGATATATCTTAATCAATTGAAATGAAATTCAATGAAACAAAGATTCAACTCAACTTTATAATGCATTAATAATATCCAAGTAAAGGTTAAATCCATAAATAATATAATAAATGGATCCACTTAAAAGATTCTTGAAAAGTTTCCTTAAAATTGTCAAAAAATATTATAAAATGAAAATATAATAAGAATTTTTTTCAAGATTAAAATGTTTTCATTGAAAGTTACTTTCCAATGTTAAACTCAAAAATTCCCATTATTATTGTGATGATGAACATGATTATTATTAGTTTGAAGATAGTTAATAATATTGGTAAACTTATTTTACTTTCTTGTTAAACAACATAAAAGAAAATCAGATGAAAATAAATGTAAGAAAAGGTAAGAAAAGGTAAGAAGAAGAAGAAGAAAAGTAAAAGTTTTGAAGATGAGTTATTTCCTGTGAACTTGATTCGCTTCACTGTAACTGAATAGTTGATAAGATGAGAGCGCGTTGTACTTGTTGCTGCTGTTGATGATGATGATGATGATGATGAGAATGATGATGATAAAGCCGGCGATTGCCTTGAAATATTGCCAATTGACTGTAAATCCCAACAGCATAAACTAACAATAATTGAGTGAATCTCATCACAACCTTTCAATGGCAACTAAATTAGACTCTTTCTTTAACCTTTTCCTAATACATTAACCTGAGCAAAGGTGAATCTCACGGTTAGGTAAACCCTAATAATCTTGATTCACTTCAATACTTTCACCTTCACCATTTCATGATTCCTAGTAAAACACCTTACAGATAATGATAGAGGACCAAATGGAGTGAACAATCAGTGAATCTTGTTTTCAACTATTAAAATGATACAAAAAGAGCAACTTCAACTAATAATGATCATCAGCCATTAAACCAAGCCTACAAACGCTTGGTAAATGTAAAGATAAATTTTGGTACAACAATCAGGTAATCATGTAAAAATCATAGTTAAATACAACAAAAAACAATTAATTGTAAATAATAACTTTCCCTATTCAAAGTAAAATAAAAACCAGTGAACACACAACACAATTTGAACCTCTTTGGACCATCAATGGAGGCGTTTACCTTACCCAGTATTAATAATAACTAATATCATGATTACAATTAAGGACTATCAATTAGCCTCAAGGGTTAACTTTTCCTGATTCATATTAAATATTAAATTGTGATTGAAAGAACCAAACCAAACCTAAATGTCAAGTTATAATAGCTTCAATTTTGTTACATAAAGTAAATGTATTCAACTCAATGATTATCAAATATGATTAGTTCTTATTTTCATTTGTATTATAATTTTTACTTTGATTCTAAGGCCTCAAAATCAAAATAATTGTAAGGTTTATTAAAAGTTTAATAAAAACTGTACAACCACAAATGATGATAAGTTTCAATTTCAGGCTTGGTTTTTGTTTTGGTTCAATTTTGCTTCTTAATTTATATTTTAGTCTAATGTTACGAAGCATTATTACAATATAGTTGATTAGTTAAATTCATTAATACATTAATCTTGTATCATTTATTTCTCAATAATCATCGCCTTATTGGTAATGATGATCATAATAAATAAATATGGGAATAAAGTTTTGACTTGTTTGGCAGTAAACAATCATCTTAACCATCATTAGTTTAATTGATGTTCAATGTTAAATTATTAATATCATCATCTTGTTTGTTCTTAATGAAATCCAATGTATCCAGTTAATATGATACATTTTTTTTGTAATCGGTGAAAACCTCACCTTAATATTGAGATTACATTTAATTGTAACAATTATTAACATCACTAATTGAACCTGAAATAGATGTGATTTGATCGAAGTTGCAGGCTGCTAAAGTTGCAATAATGGTTAATGTATGGTTAAATAAAAATGAAATCAAGTAAATCAAGTTGCGTGAGAGTGAATAGTTACAATAACAGTGAGAGGTGAATAATGACAAATAAATAATAACAACAACGAAGCAAATATCTTACATTTTACATGAGATTGGGCATAAAAACTGACCAAGAAAAGATAAAGTCACGAGTGCAAGGTAACAGCAGTGAAATTACATTGATTGTGTTTGGGCAATCATAAGCACGTTACAAACAAAAGCTCGGGTATTTACATGTATATGAGTAGAAATAGCTGAAAAATGAAAATAAAAATGAGATCATATCAGTTTCATCAAAGAGAAACATTATCAATGTTATTATAGTTGATTAACATTGTTTTGCTGACTTTGAATTTCATCGTGGTAAGTTGAAGGTTGTGAGAGGTAACAATATTTTACGGAATGCAATAACAAAATTTACCATGAATAACCATAAACACATATGCACCATGTTTCAAAATATTTCCGGTTCAATAAAGGTTAACAAATTAAAAAATTCATGAGCACGTCATAAGAAGGTGAACAACAAACATGATGAAAAAGGATCTAAAATTGAAAAAAACAGATGAAACATGTTAGTTATGTTAGATAAAGGTGAAATTTAAAAATCAATCAAAAAATAAGAATAATAATAATAATAAAAGAAATAGTAATGGTTATGGTGAAGACGATGACGATGGTGATGGTGATGGTAAGTAACTTACTTGAATTTTCAAATATTTCTAGTTTCTTTTTCCAGTAATCATAGTTATAGTGTAAAGATGAGTGAAGAACTACAGAAATTGTTGCAATTTTTCCGTCTTTTTTCCCTTTAAATTTTCTCTTTTTTTCCTTTTCTCTTTACCTTTTTTCATAACCTTATTAATACATTATGTATTACTTGTAATATTGATTGTAGCATTTGCAGTTGTGGGAAAACAATTTTGGACAAGGTCACAAGAAAAGGCCACAAAAAATCAACACAAACCAATTGAATGACCTTAAATTTACCAAAAACACCTTTAACTGTTTACTGTAACCTGTCGGTAAGAAAAGATCAAGAAAAATGTGATCATTAAAAGACAGGTTAAAATATTGAAAATTGCATTTCATTCAACATTATAATATTTACTTACCATAATTTACTTTCTATTTTCAAGTATTCACAAAATTCATGAAATTAATACAAATTATTATATTAATAATATTATGACTTTGATTTATTACACACCTAATCTTTAAATGTTTATTTCCGTCAAGATTTGGTCCATCATCCTTATCCTTATCATCACTATCGTCGGTCTTTGTTAATATTATTATGATTATGATTATTATTAAATTTGTGTTCCTTTAATTAAAATCAATGGGCCAACTTTCACTTTTGTTTGTTTTCTTTTTTTCCACCTTTTCTTTACTTTTCGGCAACTAGAATAGTAGGTGAGGCGGATTTCTGAATTGAAAGGCCGATTTCAGGATCAAATGGGAATTATGTTGATTATCATTATTATCATGAAGATATTGTTGTTGTTGAATCAGAAAGCAAATTAATTCATCTTGGACCAAACCTTAAAAACTTTTAATTTCTTGTAACAATCAACTTTCATCTCCAACTTTCTCCTCCGTTTCGCCATGGTTAACGAAGCACTATTGAGCATGATTGTCTGATGTGAAATCAACCAGAAAAGAAACCTGCAACACATTTAAGGGATAGATCGGCATAATTTTGACATCAGTTGTAAATTTTTTATAGTATTAACCAGCAGCATCTACTGGTTTTAATTACCTTTGCATCAACGAAAGACAGAAACAAAATTGAATCCATTTTCATTTAGAAAGAGGACTTTCTAAATAAGAATGAAAAGAGATATTATCATGCTAAGGATGAATGAATAGAAAGATGAAAGATGCAGATTGCAATGAATATTTTTACGGATCAAAGAGAAGTGTTTCTTGAAAACTCATAAAGCAATAATGAGTATAGTAATAACAATAATAATAATTATATTATTATTGTGTTTATTATTTACAGAGAACATATGATGAAGGTGATAGCAAAATTTAAAAGGCAAAGATCTTCATTTTGGATACAACCTAAGAAACAAAAAACCAAAAAATGAATGGGTTTTTTTTTCTTAAAGGTTTTGTTGTTACCATTTCCTCTTCTCTGTCTCTTGGCTGTTTATCATTAATACTTTCATCATTATCATCCTAATAATAATCATCATCATCATCGTTGTCGTCATGTTCCTCTTCCTTTTCTCTTTCTCTTTCATTCGCTTTCTTTCTTAACTTCTCCTTAACGCACCATAAGAAAAAGCAGGTTAAAGCGACTTAAACATGTCAACTTGAAAGACCTCTGGTTACCATGTGACGCTTTGTATTTCATCATCCTTCATCCTTTGTGCTTAGATCATCTTAATAACTTTTAGATAATTGTTCCTCCTCTTGATAGACAATAGATCCCAATAAAACTAAGAATGAAAAGATCAACTTATTATTTCTGAAGACGATAAAAAGGGAAACAAAAGTAAAAACAAAAAGTGAAATACCAACCTTTATTTGAAAGCTGAATAAAGGTAAAACTTAAACCGCATAAAGGCAAAAGTGTAAAAAAATGTTCCTAACCAAGCGTCTAATAGAGTAAATCTTTAACATTATATAATATAATTTCACAAAAAGAAACATTTTTTATATTTTCTATTAAAATTATTATTGGTACAAAGTTATCATTATTATAAATATTATTGATAAAAAAGGTGTATCTTTAAGAATATCTTTAAAATTGCGTCTTTTTTTCTGATATAATCCAATCTAACAAGTTTTGAATTAAGTCGATAGTTGATGGATCAAAGTATTAATCTATTGATCCCACGCGCCAAATTCAACTTTACCGTTGTTATCTCTGTAAAACCTGAATTTTTATAATCTCTTTCATTCATTCATTCATTCGTCATTCGTTATTTTTTCTCTTTCTCTTTCTTTCTTTCTTATTAAGGATATTGAGCCGGATATATTGAACAACATAATTTAGTTTACTCTGAACGTTTATAAGGAGGAGTAAAAATGTTGTTAAAGATCCTCCTTTTACCTGGGAAATAGTTTCTGATTATCATCATCATGATAGTTGTGAGGCTTTTTTTGTTAATTTCATATTCATTCAATTTCTTTCATTTTATTTTTACATTTTCTTAAAATTTGTTTCCTTTCAAATGATAATCATTTGTGTTAATGTTTATTAAATTGAATTCACTTTAATTGAAAAAAGTATTCATTTCAAAATCTTGCATTTAAACAAACTAAATAAAGTCATCATTTAATTCCAATGTTTATTGAGATACTTATAATACTTAGATCCAGATTTTGCTTTTTTCATATAAAATCTTATCATATGATTTACATCGATTAAGTTGTTAATTTTACTGTTATATTGTTGCTGTAAGGTTTGATTGATTAAATTTATTTGCATGATGTGATTGAGTATCTCTTGATTATAACACTGAAAAACTGATGATCAAGGAGGTTTAATTAGTTAATATTACACATCATCGTTTATGTTTAAGATGAAAGCTTTTGATCAAGTTAAAAATCTTATTGATAGTAATCAATTTGGAAAATGATTGATCACTTTTAATTAACATTCATCATCAATCAATGCTAACCTTTTACACTCTATCAACTAACCAATTACCTGAAATAAAGGTAATAATATCACAATTTAATGAGATTATCGCATTTACACAAAAATTTAGTCATCAAATCTTAATGTTGATAACACTTTTCAACTCAATTGACGATTAAACAATCCATAAAAGTTTTTGATCATAAATTTAGCTCCATTAATTCAACAATTATGCTAAAATAATTAACCATAGACACCATTATACTACACCATTATAACTGAAATGTTAATAGTAATTGTTGTTGATCGTCATTATCACATAAAAAGCAAAATTAATTATGAATGTAACCACG
This sequence comes from Tetranychus piercei, assembly GCA_036759885.1. Taxonomy (NCBI): domain Eukaryota; kingdom Metazoa; phylum Arthropoda; class Arachnida; order Trombidiformes; family Tetranychidae; genus Tetranychus; species Tetranychus piercei. The sequence goes on along the minus strand of CM071879.1, from coordinate 13,482,710 downwards.
ATAAAATGTAAACATAATTGTAAATGTAAATGCATGAATCTATTGAAATAATGAAAATAGAAACAAATTGTCATTGCATTGTACAACAAACAAAATCATAGCCTAACATAATACATGTTGAACATGTAAATAAATGAATTATGCATTCATATTAGATTGAAATTAAATGACGATAGTGATTGTTAATGTAATACGTAATGGGTAAAAGAGTGAAATGCAAATGAATTGAGTTATTATAGCTATTGACTGAAAAAAACAAAGAACACGCAGTTTTAAAACGAAATCGATGACACGAGATTGAAAAAGACAGACCATTGATTTGCATTTTTACCTTTGAAAAGCATAGGGCACAATATTATCATCATTATCATGTCCTCCATCATCTTGAACCATTTTTTAGTCATTTTTCACGTCTATAAAGTCAGGTTAACCTCATCATTGATTGAAGACAGTAAAAAATGTAAACAGCCATTTGTGAAAAAAAACATCTTCGCGTGTCCCAAATGTACACATATACATAGGCAGAAGTACAGAGATCATTGGAATGCACATTGAGTTGAATAATGTGTATTCATAAAAAATTAGGATCCATCCTTGAAGTCAAATATAGTAGTTGAAGACATGAAAAGATGCAAAAATAAAAAAAAAGCAGCAGGAGCAAATAACAACACATAATAATGATATTGGCTCCTTATGCAGCAAAAACGTAATCATAAGTTATTATTGGAAATATTGTGTTGTCACCAGAGGTTGGTTGGACCAAGAAGAAAGGATGATATGATAATAAGATTTGGTCCTTTTTTGCTTTCCCAATCATTGTATTGTCAGTCATTATATGAATTGCATTGCACCTATCCTACAATCCACTTTCCTTTGCTATTTCTTTGTCCTCTTTTTTTGTCTGTTTGGCCCTTTTTTCCCATTCATCTTTGATGTAGGCCAGGAAGATGGTAATGATGAAATGGTGAATTGTGAATTTCGCTTTGAATACTTGACAGTAAGCAGCTAAAATATTGATCATATTTTATCGTCTTCATTATAACCAAGGGCAAGAAACTAGGCTCGGCTTTGGCTGTAGTTACACTTGTTTAAATTTTAGTTAAACGAAGTTAAGCTTAATCTTGACAGATCATAATTTCTTTTAATCTTAATCTACCATTTGACCCGACTTCTGGCGATTAACCTTTGTTGAATGGCATTGGTTGATGATTTTGGAAAAAATGTGCATAACCACGATTACGACAGTGACAATGACAACGGTGATGAAGATTGAGATGATAATGTATACTGACAATGAATATACAAATAAAGGTTTAATGAGATTAATGAGATTATCAGCAGATTTTTCCTTCTTGGCTTCTTGTTTACATAATGAAGATATTAAAATGGCTTGGGAAACAAATTGTCATCATAATTGTTGTCAGTTAACCATCATTAGCTACCTTGATACAAGTTGATAATAGAGCTGTTTCATGCATTAAGGATGAACCTGTTGGTGATAAAATTTTTGATGATGGTCAAGAGTGATGTGATGTTACTGGAAAAGAAGAAAAAAAATGAACATTTTTATAATGAGGAGGAGGATAAAAGTCATGATGCGACAAACAATGGCCGACAGGTTAACGGGCTGTTTGTCCGTTTCTTTTCCCAATGAACTTTCATAATCATGGTAAATATATTATGCATATCTTGAAAATTGCATGTAACCACACATGAAGCTTGTTGATTTTTTTTCCGTTGAGAGACAAATTATATTTAAATTGGAATGGTTATGACATACAATTAACAACATCAGCATTGTAAATAAACTTTCATGTAATCAAAATAAAACATAATGTAAAACAAGATATGATCTCATATAAAAAAGAAGTCAAGGTGATTAGTCAAAAACAAAACACAAGCCTTCAATTAAGGGGCATTTAACCGTTTTCAATGGACCGTTCATAAATAATATTGTGCAAAAGCAACATTGATGAAAATTTAATTGTGAATTTAAGGTTGAATATTTTCTTAAAATCAAATCAATATCTCGTAAATGTATCTGTTTAATAAGATTTATTTATTTTGGTCTGATAATCAAAAGTTAATAACGTAAATCATTAATCATTTAAGAAAATACTGATTCTGTAAATGCTATTTTAAGTCTAAATTGTTGAAATGGTAGTGACAATAATTGACAAGTAAACTGTTCATTAGTTAATTAACAGGCTGTCAAATCAATGATTTGGATAAACATTTATTTGGTTGGACAGTTGAGAAAACCAAAAGAAGCAGAAATTAACAAATGAAATGAAATAATGATGATACCGATGAGGAGAATTGTATTTTAAAGATAATTAATGGTTTTTTAGAAAGAAAAAAATGAAAACAAAGATTTATGGATTCATTGGTCAAAAACTATCAACACCATCATCGTTTGTTGTTATAGTCTGATTTGTTATAAGTTATAACAGGTAAAAATAAACAAACAGAGCTTCAATTGATTTTTAACTAAAAATATTTGACGTTACCCTTGTTTATCACAATTTATTTTCCCTTCTGTCAATTACTCTTCAATTGACAGAATAAAAGTGTGTTATCAACAAAACATCCGTTAGTCGGTTGGTTAAGTATCCTTTACCTGCAAGAAGAAAAATGACAGAGAAAAATGTAAAGGTAAAGTGAAATTAAATAAGAAATTCGAGTGAGGTGAAGAGGAGAAGAAAGAGAAGAAAAGGAAGAAAGAAAGGAAAAAGAAGAAAAAGAACAGAAAAGCGGAAGAAGTGAAGACAAGGAATCCTTCTTTACTCGAAACACTTGCCAATTTGGTGTAACTCAAAGAAACTCAAACTCTTCTCTAATTCCCATGTCATATGTATCGTTAATCAGCTGATTCAATGGACCGGATATTCCCATAGACTATCAAGAATTAAAGGGTCATCGTTATCACGGATGGTAAAGGACCAAAAACCAGATTCACAGGAAAAATAAAAAGGTCACAATCTGAGGTTTTAAGTCTAAGGAGGGGCAAAGAAAGAAAGCTAAGTTAGAGGTCAACAAAGACTGGTCAATACATAGTTTCTACTTAAATTTTTCGGTGTTTTCCATCTCAAAGTAAAATGTATTGAAAATATTTGTTCCATGGGAAAAAAATCATTTGACGGAAGAAAAGAGCAAGAAATGTGATGATGATTAAGATGGCGATAAAGATTAACGCTAAAATAAAAGGATCAATAAACGTACTGGTCTGCTTCAATTGAAATAATCAATGTTGATGGTTAAGAAATAAACAAAAATCAATTTACAAATCGACATTTATCTATCAATTTTAAGTGAAACATATCTTTAATTTAAACAACGATATCTATAAATTTTTAGCTCAAAACATATGACAAGTTGAAGGAAACCAGAGTAGCGCATTATTTGAAAAATCTTAATAACTTCTTGAAGACCAGAGAGACTTTTTGTTAAATTTTCTTGAACCAGTAAATTGTTTGCTAGATTAGTCAGTGAAAACAACAATGACAACAGGATATACATGTAACATTGGAAAATATATTTCATTCCTCATCTTGCCATCATCATCATCACCAACATCTTTATCTTTTTCAGTAAACATAAGTGGAAGCAAATCTAACATCAAACGATTTCATCTTCCATATCACTTTTTATGTAATATATTATATAACATTATAACATCATCATCATCTTTACTTGGCTTCATCTTACCAAGCTTAATCATCATCAACCTCGCCATCCTTGAGTCAAGCTTATCAACATCCCCACATGTATTTTAATACATGGATAAGCCTATGTTAACCACAATCACGGACAATTTACCGATGATCACAAGGAATTTGTTTATTTTTTTGCTCAAAAATTTCATTTCCATGCCAAAACCGAATAATAATACATCAAAATAACGTTGATAACTTGATTTGAATGATAAAACTAAATGTATGGCGACTAATATTGTATCCAATGATCCGTTCAAGTGTACAGTTGCAAAGCCTGCAACATGACAGGTCAAACAAAATGAAATGAACAGCATTTCTTACATTTTATTGATATCAGAGCAACATCAACAACAACATCTTCCATTGAATCGTCAACTTTATCTTTGTAATCTTCTTTTGCCGTCTCTTGTTCATCTTTCTTGATCAAAGGAATTTGCGTGACTCATGCCTTGGCTTTATTTTTTGGCATCAACTGTACGAGAAGAAAAAAACAGATAGCAACACGAAAATTGTAATAACTTGACTGCTTTTTTGTGTCTTGTTTGTCTGTTTATCTCAATGTCTTACTTCAACTTTGCCCCTTGAAGAGACCTCAGGTCATCACTTGTAAAATGCAATATTTTTTCCTTAAACAAATCTGAAAAATTCTTTTCTTTCGCCATCTTCATCTCCATCAATTTCAACGTCTTCCTTTCGTTGACCTTTAGCTATTGAACGGTAACATTGTCATTAGTAAATTGTTTATTAGGTGTGTCAATGAAATATTTTGCTTTTTCTTAACATTCACCTTGCTTTCTTCCCAGCGTTTTGCTGCTCATCATGTTAATATCATACATTTTACAACTATTTTCAATAAACTTAATAATATAAACTGTATTTTAAAAGGCAAAAGAAAGTAATGCAAGAAATTATCATCAAGTTAATCGTTATTATGCAAATAAACTACCAATTGGTTCAATAAAATGAGAAACGGTTTTGCCAATTGCTCTTTAAAAGTTGCACTATCAACTACTTACCTGCATTTTTCACAATCATTTGATAACTATTTGATAAAGATCAAACATGTTTATTAGAGTGAAAACTATTCACAATGAGAATTAATTATGATTTAACTTTGATAAGCCAAGGGAAAAAGGTCATATTCTCATTGAAATAAATGGCATCCGTTTTGCAGGTTCCAAGCTTCCAAGTATTACTGATCGTAAATAGCTGCTTAAGAAGCTGCTCTAATTGCAGAAACAGGCCAACAGTGAATTTTACAATCAATTGAACCAATCTTTAAATATTATATTGAAGGTAAAATGAAATTTAACTTGAATATTTCGGTAATCTTAATAGAAACCAAAAAATCGCTTAGTCAAATTATATGGATATTGCAACTCGTCACGATGACAATGGCAGATTAAATTTACGAATGAATATTCAAGTGATTTAACACAGTCATCAGCAATGGTAATGATGGAAACCATATTAAATAACATCATTATGATAGATAATATTTCTGTTTGTGGCAATGAAGTTGCTAGATTTTTGTTTATTTCATCTTGATTCCTCAAGTTCTCCTTCCTGTGTTCAGTCAACGATGATAAGGATGGTGGTGAAGACAAGTAACGACAAGACCAATCACGATTTGTCATCAATGACGATGATACTAATAGATGTTAACAACAACAGCATCAAAAGGCATCAACTAAAAAAGCCAAAAACAGGCAACATCCGAATGAAGTGACAAAAAATACCATAACAAACTGTTATCTTAAGAATTTATCTATGATATTAATTATCTTTTGTTGAGTTGTGCTTAAATGTGAAAAATAATATCTCACAAAATATGATGAAGATGATGAAGCAAAGGAAGAGGATATTATTAAACGGTATTTTAGTTGTAAATAAATATCAACCTTCATGTCAACAGCAATGGTAACATTAGTCTGCTTCCTTTTCGTGGTTACAATGATAAAAGATGATGAAAATGATGATGACCAACGATTATGAAGATGATGATTACTCCTTAAAGTGTGACAATGCTAATGTTAAGCGACAAAATTGGCGACATATTATCAAATTACAATTAATCGTGACTATCAAGATACAAACAAAAACAAAATTGTACTCTCAGGTGTTTCCTTAGTTTTGTTAAGTGCTGTCATCTATTATTAATATTAAGATTCCTATGGATCATTTGCCTCAAGGGTAGAAGTGAATCTCCATGTCCTTCATCTTACATCTGTTACCTTTTAATTTCTAGTTTACCTTTAACTTACTTTCAGGGAACAGGTTTTTTAATTGTGCACATTTGACTCAGATTTTATTTGGATTACTTTAATAATAATCGGAAGTAACGCAAGTCTAACAAAATGTTAAATGAATAGTGAGAATATAGTGTTCCATAATGATGTTCATGTTGATGGTAATGTTGATAAAATGAACAAAAAAAACACAAGCATAAACGGGCGAGGAAAGGAAAGATACAAAAAGCATCAATTGAATAGCAATTGATAAGTGTTTTTGATTTTTTACAAGGCAAAGGAAGCAAAAAAGTGAAACAAAATTTTTCTCATTTCAGTCTTTTTACAAGTTGAAAAATGAGGCATTAAAATGGAGAGAAACTCACAAGGAAGAAATCAACTTTTTATATTATCATCACATCACAATCAACATCATCTACATCATCTTAACTATCGTAAATGGAGTATTACGATGAGATAGCGTCAAAGTTACCGGCTAATTTAACTTGAAACTATGTGTGTGTGTGTATTACATTTGATCAGTAATAGTAGTTAGTTGAAGGAGGAGGTGGAGGAGGGTGAAGATGACGTTCAAGTTGGCTATCAAGAGAAAGATGATGATGATGATGATGATATATGAAGGAAGGCCAAATTGTGAATGCATTTGATTCACTGTACTATTAAAGATCCAAATGTAAGGCCACCGAGTAACTATTTAACATTTGCAGTTGGTCTTTAAAACAGCGAAATTGTTGCCTTTTCTTTTAATGTAATGTTTAGTTGAGATACGAAGAGAAAAATGATGATAGTTTTTCGGTGATGAGAGATGAGGAAGAGAAGCATATCAAGTATAATAGTAAGGTTTCAAGCAAACTACAAGTTTCATTCACATTTTTGCTCAATTTTTTTTCTCTTTCTTTTTCTACTCACTTATTTCTCGATAGTAAAGGAAAGGAAAGGGAAGAAGAGAAAGAGAAAGAGATTAAGAGAGAGGGGGGAGAGAGAGAGGAGAGTGTGAAAGCGGAAACGGACTTCCTACACTATCTTGGACGCAGTGGATGCCATCTGCAAAGAGGGATCCACCTTAGCCATTGATGAAGTTGCCCTTATTTTTGGTTGGACCACAGTTACTCTCAATGTTATCAAGATTGTTTCTCTTTCTTTTTGGTCTCTTCTTTCAATACTATTATACTTTTACAGGTAACAATTTACCGATGGATACACAAATTGTACCTCTAACAGTTGTCGTCTCACTCTTGTATTTCTGGCCTTTCGATCTCACTCTTTCTTTCAATCTAGATTTTTGATCCTTTTCTGGCTTTTCCTTCATCTCCATCTTGTGTATTGCTGTGTGCCTCTTCCGTTTGACAATACAATTGTCTTCCACTCTCTGTATGTGTGTGAATGTACTTTTGAGTGTTTCTTTAGATCACCTGCTTTTATAAAGGTGATCGTCCCTTGAGACTTCATTCAATGTCGATTCTCTTGCTTCTGTACTTTTACTTGGATAATTTTGTCAAAGTGGAATGATAAGTTGAAGGTTGCGAGAGGTAACAATATTTTACGGAATGCAATAACAAAATTTACCATGAATAACCATAAACACATATGCACCATGTTTCAAAATATTTCCGGTTCAATAAAGGTTAACAAATTAAAAAATTCATGAGCACGTCATAAGAAGGTGAACAACAAACATGATGAAAAAGGATCTAAAATTGAAAAAAACAGATGAAACATGTTAGTCATGTTAGATAAAGGTGAAATTTAAAAATCAATCAAAAAATAAGAAGAATAATAATAATAAAAGAAATAGTAATGGTTATGGTGAAGACGATGACGATGGTGATGGTGATGGTGATGGTAAGTAACTTACTTGAATTTTCAAATATTTCTAGTTTCTTTTTCCAGTAATCATAGTTATAGTGTAAAGATGAGTGAAGAACTACAGAAATTGATGCAATTTTTCCGTCTTTTTCCCTTTAAATTTTCTCTTTTTTTCCTTTTCTCTTTACCTTTTTTCATAACCTTATTAATACATTATGTATTACTTGTAATATTGATTGTAGCATTTGCAGTTGTGGGAAAACAATTTTGGACAAGGTCACAAGAAAAGGCCACAAAAAATCAACACAAACCAATTGAATGACCTTAAATTTACCAAAAACACCTTTAACTGTTTACTGTAACCTGTCGGTAAGAAAAGATCAAGAAAAATGTGATCATTAAAAGACAGGTTAAAATATTGAAAATTGCATTTCATTCAACATTATAATATTTATTTACCATAATTTTCTTTCTATTTTCAAGTATTCACAAAATTCATGAAATTAATACAAATTATTATATTAATAATATTATGACTTTGATTTATTACACACCTAATCTTTAAATGTTTATTTCCGTCAAGATTTGGTCCATCATCCTTATCCTCATCATCACTATCGTCGGTCTTTGTTAATATTATTATGATTATGATTATTATTAAATTTGTGTTCCTTTAATTAAAATCAATGGGCCAACTTTCACTTTTGTTTGTTTTCTTTTTTTCCACCTTTTCTTTACTTTTCGGCAACTAGAATAGTAGGTGAGGCGGATTTCTGGATTGAAAGGCCGATTTCAGGATCAAATGGGAATTATGTTGATTATCATTATTATCATGAAGATATTGTTGTTGTTGAATCAGAAAGCAAATTAATTCATCTTGGACCAAACCTTAAAAACTTTTAATTTCTTGTAACAATCAACTTTCATCTCCAACTTTCTCCTCCGTGGCTAACTTATTGACCATCAAATTGTAGACATTCAAACGACTAGTCTCGCAAATGTTAATGTATTCCAAATGGTTAAACCTTCAAAGATTAGGATCAAATTTAACCAAAAACCTCCAACGCTTCTTACTCTTACAATTTATGCGTTTCCGTAATTAAATGAAATTATTTCCTGCACCTTATCCAACACAAAAATAAATTGATTCACCTTAAACTTCAATCATTCTGTTTCCTGAAGGGGCTAGAGACATAATAAAGCAGTAATGATGAGATGATATTTCAAATAGCGATTGTATTGTTACAAAAAGATACCTTGCTGAGTTTACATTCAACGTTTCATACATTACTTTTAAAACTAAATTCATCCCAGCACATTTGAATATGATGACTCTTTGGATGATTAATGAACAACAATCAATAGAAAGAGACTTGAATCGAATTCCGTTGAGCTTTTATAACCACGCAAACACGGTTTAAGCAATAGTTTGATTTCTGATGTTTCTATTAGCATAAATGGATCAAAAACAAATCTGAAAACAAACTGAGAAGTGAATCAATTGCATGAAAGAAGCAACAACTCTCAAGTATCTTGGCAATGACTATGATATGTAATAATATAATAAAAATGGTTTTATTATTATTGTTTTTCATTGTTATTATTTACAGAGAACATATGATGAAGGTGATAGTAAAATTTAAAAGGCAAAGATCTTCATTTTGGATACAACCTAAGAAACAAAAAACCAAAACATGAATGGGTTTTTTTTCTTAAAGGTTTTGTTGTTACCATTTCCTCTTCTCTGTCTCTTGGCTGTTTATCATTAATACTTTCATCATTATCATCCTAATAATAATCATCATCATCATCGTTGTCGTCATGTTCCTCTTCCTTTTCTCTTTCTCTTTCATTCTCTTTCTTTCTTAACTTCTCCTTAACGCACCATAAGAAAAAGCAGGTTAAAGCGACTTAAACATGTCAACTTGAAAGACCTCTGGTTACCATGTGACGCTTTGTATTTCATCATCCTTCATCCTTTGTGCTTAGATCATCTTAATAACTTTTAGATAATTGTTCCTCCTCTTGATAGACAATAGATCCCAATAAAACTAAGAATGAAAAGATCAACTTATTATTTCTGAAGACGATAAAAAGGGAAACAAAAGTAAAAACAAAAAGTGAAATACCAACCTTTATTTGAAAGCCGAATAAAGGTAAAACTTAAACCGCATAAAGGCAAAAGTGTAAAAAAAAATGTTTCTAACCAAGCGTCTAATAGAGTAAATCTTTAACATTATATAATATAATTTCACAAAAAGAAACATTTTTTATATTTTCTATTAACATTATTATTGGTACAAAGTTATCATTATTATAAATATTATTGATAAAAAAGGTGTATCTTTAAGAATATCTTTAAAATTGCGTCTTTTTTTCTGATATAATCCAATCTAACAAGTTTTGAATTAAGTCGATAGTTGATGGATCAAAGTATTAATCTATTGATCCCACGCGCCAAATTCAACTTTACCGTTGTTATCTCTGTAAAACCTGAATTTTTATAATCTCTTTCATTCATTCATTCATTCATTCATTCGTCATTCGTTATTTTTTCTCTTTCTCTTTCTTTCTTTCTTTCTTATTAAGGATATTGAGCCGGATATATTGAACAACATAATTTAGTTTACTCTGAACGTTTATAAGGAGGAGTAAAAATGTTGTTAAAGATCCTCCTTTTACCTGGGAAATAGTTTCTGATTATCATCATCATGATAGTTGTGAGGCTTTTTTTGTTAATTTCATATTCATTCAATTTCTTTCATTTTATTTTTACATTTTCTTAAAATTTGTTTCCTTTCAAATGATAATCATTTGTGTTAATGTTTATTAAATTGAATTCACTTTAATTGAAAAAAGTATTCATTTCAAAATCTTGCATTTAAACAAACTAAATAAAGTCATCATTTAATTCCAATGTTTATTGAGATACTTATAATACTTAGATCCAGATTTTGCTTTTTTCATATAAAATCTTATCATATGATTTACATCGATTAAGTTGTTAATTTTACTGTTATATTGTTGCTGTAAGGTTTGATTGATTAAATTTATTTGCATGATGTGATTGAGTATCTCTTGATTATAACACTGAAAAACTGATGATCAAGGAGGTTTAATTAGTTAATATTACACATCATCGTTTATGTTTAAGATGAAAGCTTTTGATCAAGTTAATTGATAGTGATTCGAGAAAAGATGCAAAACCGATGAAAAAATCTAATAAATTGTGCAAAAACTCAGCGTTTGTGGCTCTATTTAAATAGAGAAACAACTATATTTTGGAGTAAATTGAGACATTATTACATGTAATCTCAGAGTTTTTGTTACCATATTGAAACTACGTATTTTACTAGGAAAACAAAAGTATCTTTAGTCTCTTGTTTACAATTAATTGTTTTTTGTTGTATTTAACTATGATTTTTACATGATTACCTGATTGTTGTGCCAAAATTTATCTTTACATTTACCAAGCGTTTGTAGGCTTGGTTTAATGGCTGATGATCATTATTAGTTGAAGTTGCTCTTTTTGTATCATTTTAATAGTTGAAAACAAGATTCACTGATTGTTCACTCCATTTGGTCCTCTATCATTATCTGTAAGGTGTTTTACTAGGAATCATGAAATGGTGAAGGTGAAAGTATTGAAGTGAATCAAGATTATTAGGGTTTACCTAACCGTGAGATTCACCTTTGCTCAGGTTAATGTATTAGGAAAAGGTTAAAGAAAGAGTCTAATTTAGTTGCCATTGAAAGGTTGTGATGAGATTCACTCAATTGTTGTTAGTTTATGCTGTTGGGATTTACAGTCAATTGGCAATATTTCAAGGCAATCGCCGGCTTTATCATCATCATTCTCATCATCATCATCATCATCATCATCATCATCATCATCATCATCATCATCATCATCATCATCATCAACAGCAGCAGCAACAACAGCAGCAACAAGTACAACGCGCTCTCATCTTATCAACTATTCAGTTACAGTGAAGCGAATCAAGTTCACAGGAAATAACTCATCTTCAAAACTTTTACTTTTCTTCTTCTTCTTCTTACCTTTTCTTACCTTTTCTTACATTTATTTTCATCTGATTTTCTTTGATGTTGTTTAACAAGAAAGTAAAATAAGTTTACCAATATTATTAACTATCTTCAAACTAATAATAATCATGTTCATCATCACAATAATAATGGGAATTTTTGAGTTTAACATTGGGAAGTAACTTTCAATGAAAACATTTTAATCTTGAAAAAAATTCTTATTATATAATATTTTCATTTTATAATATTTTTTGACAATTTTAAGGAAACTTTTCAAGAATCTTTTAAGTGGATCCATTTATTATATTATTTATGGATTTAACCTTTACTTGGATATTATTAATGCATTATAAAGTTGAGTTGAATCTTTGTTTCATTGAATTTCATTTCAATTGATTAAGATATATCTGATGATTTATTGTGAATCAATAATTCAATAAAGTTCGTGACACAACATTATAATAGTTCAATATCTTTGAATGATTTGTATTGGATCTGAATTGTCATGAAATATATACATAAATTGAATCCATGAAAAACGTGATTCTAATAAGAAGATTTCAAAGTGAATGTTAACACTCTGTAAGTTATTGTTTGATTTGTAAGACAAATAACAATAAAAATGATTGTTATCATTATTAACTGTTTTCTTGTTAGTTATCATCAACAAATCATCAATCTCATCGTGATTTAATCTTTATCATCAAATCAAATGAAAATATTAATATTACAATTTCACACTCCATGATAATATAATCTATTGAATTGAATTCAATTGAATTGAATTTTGTATTGAAATGAAAGGAAAGATTGAAGCAAAAAATAAAAAATTTTCATCCCAATAATAAAGTAAATGTTTGTTAATAAAAAAATTGATTGATGTCAATATGATTAAGGATGATTAAAATTCATTCAATTGATGATTAAACTTTCACCTCCCAAATGGTTAACTTTTCAATGCTTCGTAAACACTACGTCAATATTTAATATATTGTATAAATAGAATGTATTAATATAATATATTAAGTCAATTGTTTAAACAATTAAGTTTAACTTAACTAGATTGTTATTATAAATGTGGTAATAAAATGAAAATAAAATTTTCCAGAAATTAACCGTTTATTTGTGTTTACAGTTGTTTTAAAAGTAAAAATCTGACCACATTTAATGTTATAATTATTATTATTACTATTATTATGATCTGCAAATAAATTGTACACCTTTAAAAAGATGATGAAAGTAAAGGTCTGAACGGCCGTAAGGTTATGCTCTTGACCAATGTATGGTCCATCTGCTTGACCAAACTCACACAACATAAAAAGATAAGTAAATACATTGTTATTGTCAGAATCTCAACACATTCAATTGATTATAGCAAAGACTCTGTTTAATATGGCGAAAAAGGTATCTTAAAAAGCATTTTCATTCTGTAATGCACCTTTAATCTTCCAACCTCCCATCTCCATCTTTTCATCTCTCCCTCCCTCCTTCCCTCTCTTTCTCTTTCTCCCTCTTTTTCTTCATCTCATTCCCTCATACTCACTCACACATTCCCTCTACTTTTCATCCTCATCCTCATCCCCATCATCATCTTTAGGCACTTTATATGTTTAACCTACTCTGCATACGTTCATAGAGATGACCTTTCCATAGCGTGTTTACTGATAATCATCGTCATATGAATCGAGTGTTGGATCAAGAAAAAAATGGTCTACAAGTTAACACAAGCTATTCGTCCTCCTGTTGGCCCTTCAAGGTGTACCAAGATGGATCGACCTTTGCCTTCATTGATATTTATATTGTCAGTAGGAGTGGATGAAGCGAAGAGGGTTGGTGTGTTTGACGCGTGGCTAGAAAATCATCGATAATAAAGTAAATGCCAAATAACAACAACATAAGGAATCCAAAGAAAATATAATTTTTTCTTTTTTCTTTTTTCTTTTTCTTTCTCTTTATTCTCTCTCCTTCTCTTTCCTTTTCTCTAACATCTTTTGGACTCATTTTTGGTCTTCCAATTCAGTTTCGTGTCCAACATAATCACCTATGCATATTAACTGCTTACTCTAGTACCAATTGTTACGTTAGTTGAATTGAAAATTAAACACTGTAAAACATAGAAACATCATTTATTTTGGTGTTATTAAAAGCATGATAATGAGCGTAAAAAATGTAAAGGGTTTGCTTTGAAAATATACTTACATGATATTAGTTGTCCTGGATAATTGTTGTTGCTGTTGACCGTCAAGCTGTTATCACCATTAACATTATGTTAAGTTGTTAAAACGATTGTCACCCGGCAGGCTTCATTATTAACCTAGGTTCAGTTAAATAGTAAATTTAATTAACAGTAAAAATCCCAATTTCTTACACTAATATAAAAAGTAGGAAATAAAACAGTGGTGACCCCAATTAGTAAAACAAAAAATGATAAATAACTATTGGCTAACTCAGCCGAAGCGTTTTAATATCAATTAATGCGCCATTAAACTCGGCTATTTTATTCATCACACTTTTTAATGTTAGTCAATTATTTTACATTTTTCAACTTTACATTTGTTAATTATTTGTTCATCAAAAGTCTAAAAGTAATGATAATCACCAAAAGTAAATGTGTCAACGTAAATGCAATTGCTTGGAAGCAGAAATAGCGACTTCAAATCAATTTGTTGTTTGTTTGTATTTATTGACAGTAAAAAAACTGTTACATTGAATTTGTTTGCTTTATTAGCTTTTGTTGATGTTGTCTACTGTTGATTATTTCAATTTCAACTTGTTTCTTTTTTATATCTTGAATAACATCAACATTTACATGATAATAATCAGCATAAATATGAGCTGAAATACTATCATCAGTGGCCTTAAACATCATTAAAATGATTATCATCATTTGACCAAGCCTGAGGCTTACTTACTTATGCAATGTGTTTTTGTTATTAAACATCAGAAAGTATATTTTTTGGTCAACAATTTAACCCATTGATGGAGGATAATGACAATGTTGATGATAAAGATAATGACAATGGTACTAGTGTTGGTGATGGTGATGGTGATGGTGATGGTGATGGTGATGATAATATCCGTCAATTGTTACTCTCTTGCCTTTTTTAATCATCATTTTAATGCCATAACTGGACAATTTACAGTTGATTTGTAAAACAGAGCAGACATTATAATAAACATTACAATTAACTATCCTTAACAGTTATAATAGTCGTATAATTATCATTACTATCTATTCTGGGTGATATTTTGAGACTTTCAATCCCTGAACATTGTCGGTTAATCTATCTGGACGGAAGTTGGTTCCGTTCAAGTTGAACCCTCGAGGTTTAACCCAATAAGCCTTTACAGTATTTATAAATAGATGGAAATATCTGTGTTATATTTTAAAGTCTCGTGCCATTTACTTTATGAGTTAACATAAATAATGAAAAGTTATTAATATAAGTGTTCACATCTGGACTATTTTTTGGGTTTTTTTTCCTGGTTTTGGTAGACAACAGTTTAAGGTGAACAGTTGAAGGTCAGAGAATGTCAATCGTGTTTAACCCAATTTTGAGTGGAAACAGTTTGACTCTTTGAATATTTAATCAATCACCAGCATTTGGTCAACTCTTTACAGATGATTTTGTTTTTGACAAAGAGATTAACCATTGATTAACTAATGATGATGTATTTCCAAGTCAATGAGGCAACTAAATTTATCAATATGCTGATTTAACATGAAGATTAATGGTTAAAAGACTGTAACAGCTTTTATTGTTTCTGATTGTCAATTATAATGTTTATTATTTATATTATCAAGTAAAAATAAACTCCCATAGATTGTAATAGTTGAAACCAAATTCGTCAAATAATGAATAAAATAATTGATTGAAATTGTTGAAGTTGATAACAATTTGAATATAAATTAAAATTGTTCATTAATTTAAGTGAAAAGTGAGCAATTAAATTGAATCAGAGGAAATAATAATGATAATGTTAGTTGATTCAGTGAAAAGAAACGCAAAATAGTTAAACGAAACGATGCGAAACAAAAATAAGTAAGAAGATGATATTGAAAATGAATGGGAAAAGAGAGAGGAATGAAGATAATGGAAGAGAGGAGAGAGAAGGAGAGAGAAGGAGAGAGAAGGAGAGAGATGATGATGATGATGAGGACCTTTAAGGTGACCGATGGTGTGTAAGTTGAAGAAAGAAGAGAAAGAAAGAAAAGTATGAATGAAAACAAGTTTGACAGTAAGGTGAGGCTTTATCATCATCATCATCATCATTTCTGTCTCTTTCATTCCTCTCTTTCTTTGCCTTTCTTTCTCATTCTTCTCTTTCTTATCATCATGAGTGAGTTGCACACATTATGAGTGAGCTTAAAGAGCGTCAATCCAAGTCTAAAGTCGTTCTCAGTTTCAAATAACTTAACCTTAACGTAACTTGTTTTATAACTCAAAGTGCTTTACTATTCAAACTTCAACTAAACTCAACTTTTGTAATAACATGAAAAAATGTCTAATTTTTGTTTCTTTTTTACTTTAAATAACTTTTTTAATCATTTAATGGATAATTCAAGATTCAATTAGTTAATGATCAACGCAATCAATGATTAAATTGATTGTCTTTCAATAGTTGATAATTTTTTGATTCTCATCTAAACTCTAAATTTTTGGATTATTTTTTTGCTTTCATTGTGTTCAATCAAATTTTGGATTTTTGTGAAAATTATTATTACAATGGATTATTTAATTGCTTCTAAATTGTATACAATTCTAGTTTTGTTGTTAACAATTAATGGTAAGTTTCTTAATCATCATTAATCAAGTAAACTCACCTTTCAATCAGTTTTGTTGTTTCTTTCTTTCCATTCTTTCCATTTCAAGTTGAAATTGTTTCATTTATTGGCAACTAATTTATGGTTAACAATTTAATTGCAACAGAGCAATTAACCTCATTCTAGAATTAAAAGATGAGAAAAGAATCTGCAAAATTTGTAATAAAATTAAACTGATCTTTGATCAATAATAATAACTTGGATCATTTCAACTAATAAACAGTTGAATTAATTCAGTTATCATAAATAGATATTTGAAAGTCAGTTAAATAAATGAAACAAGATTAACGTTAAAGCTATCAAAATATAATATAATATCAACTGAAATATTTTTTATAATGAAAAAAGTGCAATTTAAATAAAATGATATCAATTACATTATTATTGAATCCCTTGCCGTTGAGACACAAAAATACTTGAATCTATTATTCACCAGTTAACCTAAAATATGGTTTACTATGAATTAACCTGCAATATTGTCATCTATGAATGGACTTTTTTCAATTCAATTCACTTCATACTTTGAATTTTTTGCTTCTTGTTTTTTCCTTCAACTTGCCTTTCCTCTTTCTCTTCTTTCTTTTCCTCTTATTTTTTCTTCTCTTTCCAATCTTCTCTCAATTCTCCTCCTTCTCATCTTATTCACCTTTTCTCACAACTCACCGTCTATCACCAAAAAAAGTCTCAAAAGAAGAGCGTAAACTAGAAAAATACCAAAGATTGTACTTTTTTCCTGTTCTTTTTTTTGTGTTGTTGATGTTGATTTTGGTGCTGCATTTTATCATCATCATCATCATCATCATCTTCTTCTTCTTCTTCTTCTTCTTCTTCTTCTTCTTCTTCTTCTTCTTCTTCTTCTTCTTCTTCTTATTTTCTTTCCTTCTCTTCTCTTTCTTTATTCACCTCACATTCTTCATCTTCTTCTCTTTCACCTTCTCTTTCTTCTTAACATGTTATTTCTCATCCACTTTTTATCCTCTTCTTATCATCACAGGTTACAACTGTACCTGTTACTTTCCCATAGAGTATCAAGGTACTTTTATGATGCAAACCCAAGCTTCTCCTTCATCATCATCTGGAAATGAAGTCACATATTCAGAGATTACCATTGAAGCTGATGCCATATCACCATGGGGTTCATGTCATGAACGGAATGGATCCAATGTTATCCTAACTGACTCAACTGGACCAGATACAAATTGTATGAGATGTTTACATTTATCACTTAAAACTGGTAATATTTTACAAATACATGCTGAAGGATTGGCTCGATGTTATACTAATGTTGAAGCTGCTAAGGCCACTTGTCCAACCGATAAAAGTCTAAAAGAGAATAGATCAACATTAGAATTAATCTTATTTCGTAAGTTAATTGCAATTTCAATAACAATTTAAAGTAATTTATCTTTCAATGTATATTATAAGAGAAACAAGGAAAAATACTTGTGTTTTCACTCCCTGATCATGTTGAGATTATTATCATTTTGGTTGTCACTTTTTTTCTTGTTATATTATAATATTTATGAATAGACATTGAAGCCTCTTCTCACATCATAAAAACCTGTCCATATTTTGTGGGGTTCATCTCATTGACAAACCTTATTTCCTGTTAACATTCATTGTTCCCAAAGATTGTTAGTGTTAGCACCTTGCAACCTTATAGCTTCCGGTAACTTCACAGGATCAACATTTTTTACTTGTCATAATATTCATAGGAATATAATGGCTAGTTTTGGGTCCTTTTCATTACTTGTTGCTTACTTTGACTACTTTTGACTACTTTTTGGCTACTTTTTGGTTCCTTTTGGTTCCTTTCTGTTTCCTCTTCTTAATTATCTTGATTGTATCTTTAAATATACAATTTTTAATTGATTGTTAATCCAGTTGACTTGACCTTGATATGGATTCCCTTTAATACTAAAATAAGGTTTCATTAACTATTAATAAATTAAAAGATAAGCAATTAATATTGTGATTGTTTAGATCACGATTTCAACAATAATAGACTAACCTTTTGAAATTGAAATGAGCTTCTATTAACTAACTTACTTGATTCATTTCATTATCATCTAATAACTTTCATAAATAACCTGTTTCTGTTTATTATAATATACATTGATTATGTTTACTTCATAATCTTAATCATAATCTTCATCATCATCTCCTTCTTACTCTTCATACTCTTCATACTCTTCATACTCTTCATATTTTTCATATTTTTCATATTCATCATAATCATCAAACTTATTATCATCATTATCATCATTATCATGTTCATCATCATGATATTAATTCAACTTTTCATTTACCAGGTAAACATATTCCAGTAGAAAATATTGATACAATTGAAAAGGTTTTCTGTCCAATTAATGGTCGTTATAAGTTCACTTATACAACAAACAATGGTCAAGACCAATGTACTTCAAGTCCATCTGATTTGTCCAATTGTCCAAAAGGAAATGTACTTTCAGCGCGTTTCCGTAAATGCCAATCAATTCCTGATCAAGGTAAGAAAAGAAAACAATTTTAACAGAATTATTCATTCATTCATTAACTATTTTCATTATTGAAACTTATTGATCAAATGGCATTTGTTTTTAAACAGAAATACAATTTCAATGTTTGGGCGACTGGGAAAATCCCAACGGAGGAAGTGATCGTTTCATCGCTCTAATGGACCTTTCATCTGAACCAAGAAATAGACCAAAATATCGATGCGGAGTAAGTGCACAAAAAGACATTATTTTTTCATAATAATCATCATCTTTATCCGTTGGTTTCAAATATAAAAACGGAAATGGGTTGAAGATGACAAAAGGTGCTTAACAGGAAGTTTCTCGTTTAATATGTACTTGGAGGGTGAACCTTACTTTGGGTTAGTCTATTGACTGAACCATAGACTCAACTCAACTCAACTCTAGACTGAGATATTGGTTAAAGGATCGTTAGTGCCTTTCATTGGTATTATTATTATTAATACTCAGACTATGCCTTGCCTTCACTTGATATTCAATTAATGAGTTGTTTTAAGCACAAAAATAGTCAACTTATTAGTTTATAAATGTTAGCATTTCCGTTGAAAGATATAATAATAATAATAATAATAATAATAACAATAATAATATCCAACTGTGAATATCTTCTTACAATGTTAGTCTTGTTTATACATTTTCATTTCACTGTAATTCATTTTAAAATTTTATATTATGTTGATGACGATGATTGTCAATCATGAAACTGGTAAATGATCAGGATGATTATGATTATGATTAAGTGAGAGTGCAATGGTGAATTAAGAAGAAAAAAGAAGAAGAAGAAAAATCATCCTTCAAATGCTTATTTCCTTCCTTCTGTAATATCAATTTTCGATATGCTTTTTAACTCTAAATGCGTATAAACATGAAACACCCTGAGATTTTTCATTATTATACAATATCATTCATTCATTCATTCATTCATTATCATTATTATTATTATTATTGAAAGGTTTTACACTTGAGCAAGAAAAAGCCGATTAACCATCTTCATAATCATCATCATCATCACCATCTTCATGGTGAAAATTCATTGTTACATTGTAAAGTATCTGAATTGTTATTGTTTATTGCTATTGATATGCTTTCTTGTTTGTTACACTGGTTAATTCATAATTTCATGTTTAATTATTAATACTAGCATTATTAGCTTATCATATTGATGGTTAAACCTGATTTACCCATTGAATTAACTAAAAATAATTGTTAGTAAATTGTCAAATTGTTACTTACTTGTTACTTATTACTTACAACTAGTTAATAATTATGTATACATTAACAGTCAATATTGATCAATGTTTGGTTCATAAGTAAAAGTTGGTTTAACTGGAACAACATTGTTTATTGATCAAGGCGTTTCTATCTTCAAAGTTAATCATAAATTATTGCCAATTCCCGATGAATTTGAGGTTCTCATAGGCCAATCCTGTTTCCATTTTATACCGATTTTGTTGAATATTTTTGGGCTTTTTTCATAGCTGAAGGCTCTTTATGGTTCAACTTGAAATCTCTTTGAAGGTCCAATTCATTTTAAGCAATTTCCTCTCAATGTTAATCAGTATCTTTACCATTTCTTAATCATCATCAACTGTAACCAACTCGTAAAAGTGATGAACATGAACATGGTAAATATAATTGAAAGAAATAAGTTGATAAAGGGAAAACGTAAACGAAACGCCAAAATTACCTTTTAGTTCAAAGTGAAAGATGATCAAGACTTTCCGGTTCAATAGGAACTAGGAATTTGTTAATATATAATACAAGATGAATTTTCCATTAAAGCAATCGATTTAACCATTTAACCAGCTTAAAAGCCTTCTAGAATTGATTATTGTTGTTATTAAAATACAATTACGTTGACCAACACCGGTTTTTAAGTTTCAGCCAGTCCATCTTTTGAGAGATCCATCATGAGAGATTCCTTCTTTTTCTTCATGGATTCTTAGTTTCATTGGTAATATTTTATTATAATATCAACAGTTAAACAGTGATTGTTGTTGTTATTGTTGTTGAACATCAATTGATTGAATCGTCTCTTGACTGTCTTTGCTTGAATCCTTTTTTTGTTATAACTCTTCAATGGGTGTAACATTATCATTGATCCTTAACCCGTTGCCATACTTTTATTGAGTAATAAATGAATATAACTTGCTTTGTTGATCAATATTAGTCCATCAACAGTTTACTGATTGTGATCACAAGGTTAGTCTTGATTGTTCACAATTAAAGTTTTTTGATGATACAATATATTCTGGTTCAGTCTGATAGTGAAAGTTTTATTGAATGATCACTAGAAGCACTGCATAAGGAGACACAAAACCACAAAAGACTTTCCATTTTCGTTTTTGTTGAAGACTAGTTATAAATGATTGATTAACCATAAATTAATTAGAATGACTTTTGATCAAATCTTGGTCCTTGATTAATAAAGTATTTTAAAGCACAAATTAATTTAATAATAAATACTGTTAACTAATTATAAAATCATTTGTTTTAATTTTAGTTGATTCGAGAAAACT
This sequence comes from Tetranychus piercei, assembly GCA_036759885.1. Classification (NCBI taxonomy): domain Eukaryota; kingdom Metazoa; phylum Arthropoda; class Arachnida; order Trombidiformes; family Tetranychidae; genus Tetranychus; species Tetranychus piercei. The sequence continues at coordinate 13,461,017 of CM071879.1, read as the reverse complement.
CAACAAACGGACAAATTTATGTCTCACTCTCAGCTGATTCAACTTGCACAACCAGCCTCGTTAATGCAAGGATTGGATATGAAACATTAACATTGACTCCAAGTAAGTTATTTGTTTATTTGATTGCTAATAGTGAGATGCTAATGGTCAGTTATTTGTCAATTAGTAAATTGTCAAGAATATACTAAACAATCTCAATTTCTGTTAATTAAACATGACTTTAAATTAGTGCATTTCATTGATTTACACTTATACGTTAGTTGAATGACTTGAATGCATTTCTAAAGTAAATCTGAGTAAATTGATAAAGTTAATTAACTAAAATCTTGTTTATTGTTAATCAACAGCAATTGGTGATAAAATAATGACTCGATATCCAATTACTGAGAGTATTAAATGTCGATTTCCTGATTGGACTCAAGGAAAATGGGATCGAAGTCGAATCGATGGAAATCAATTCAAGTTTAAAGATGTGGTCAACAATTACAGGACATTAACATCAAAATGTATAATGAGACAATCAAATACACCAAACGATAGATTCATTGTTCATAGTTCAACTCAATGGTAAGTCAATGAATCCAATGATTTAGTTGATTGAACAAAGCAACAATTTCATTTTAGTTTGTCAGCAATTTGCCAAAATTGGTTTGTTTTTTCAGTTTAAATGAACCTGAAAATTGTTAAAAGTAAATGTGAAATTGTTGATTTTAATTTTGATTTTGATTTGAATGTTTTATTTACCAACTTTTGCATTGTTCATTTATTTAACCATTTAAATAGCGGTGAATCATTTTATACTTGTGTTTGGATGAAAAGACGATCAGCTAATATACTTGAGTTTCAATTCGGTGCCAAATCAAGTCCTAATTTATTGGCTCATTTATGTGATGATCAACATTTTACATCAAACAATTGGATAACTCAAGGACGTAAGTTAATTAAAAAATAAATTTATTTGATTTCCATTCTAAATTTGAATATTTTTCTTGTTTTTCAGGTAAAATTGTTACAGTTCAAACTCCTTGTCCAATTACCGGTGATTATACAGGAATCGTTCCCAATGTAACTGGATTATGTGCAAAAGTATCATCTGATTGTAATAATCCTGATATAATGTATCATTCAGTTTCAAGTTGTGACAATCAATCTCAAGTTTTTGAAGGTAAATACTATTTTCATGAGAAAAATAATTGAACTTTTTTGACCCAAAAAAAGGAAAGATTTTATTCAGTTTTTTCTTGAATAAAGTTTTAATAATTCAATGATAAATTGTAAAGTATTTGAAATTAATGACAAAATTGTTTGGTTGGTTGAATAAGACACACAAATTGCTATAATTGTAAAGTTAACTGTGAATTGCTATTATTATATCCATTTTCATCTAGATCATTATTTTTCGTTTGATTTTAATTCATTTTTTATCATCATCGCCATCATCAGAAGCAACATCACAATCATCAGCAACATCGTCATAATCATTGTAATCATCTTCATCTTAACCATAATTTTCATGATAATTCTCATCTTTTTCATTTCATCATTTCATTCAAACGAACAAACCCAATCTTATTGTGAGTCTTTCATTTGTAAAAGTTAATTGAGTTAACATTATTTAAGGACACAATCAAATAGCGATATCAATCTGACTCGACTTGAGTTCATTTTAATTGTATTCAATGGTTCGTTGAATTTAAAATCTGATTAGTATTTTTGCATTAATTCACTTTAATCACAGTTCCTTAATCAACAAACCAACTCAACCATTTTGGTCAAACTTTTTCATGTAAATTCGTTTTAATCAAAATCACCTTTTTTATAACAATTATCTTTAATCAATTACAGAGCGTGAATATCGTTGTTTAGGCAATTGGGAAGAGGACGGAATCCTTTATACATTCACTCAACGCAGAGATACAACTGGATATCAATGCTTTGTAAGTATTATAATCCAAGTGATTATTGTTAAATTATTAGTTGATTTAAAATCAATTGAAATATAAAACTCTTACAATCATATGATATTAACTCTTGCAATTTAATTATAAATTTAATATCACACTTAGGCTGGTAAAATCTTAGGCAATGGTGAAGTTGCTTACATCAGAGAAGCTGGTGAAAATTGTATTCGAGCTGAACATCCATTAACTGTTGGAATGAAAATCACAAAGCAAGGTAATTACTAATTAGATTGATAATCAGATAAAATAACTAAATGAATGGTTGACTTATTTCAAGTTCAATGAAATGGCGGAAATGATGAGCTGCATTCAAGTAAATTTTTAATGTTAATCATTTCAATTGTAAAATTTTAAATGGCAGCAAATTTCAAACTAGAAATGACTTGTTATCAAATGCTTTTTAATCATTGAATCATACCGTTCATCATCCTGTCAATTGATCTTGATCAATTTAAAAAGATCATTTGATTATCCATTAATTCATCTTAATTTGTTTATTGTATTCAATAATTATCTTTACTTTTCATTATTAGTGGCTTGTCAACGGATCATTACAACGACAAAAGCTCCTTGGCCTTTAAGGACTGATAGAATATATCAAGTTCACAAAGCTCAACCATCATTTCAACCAGCACTAAGAACTGTATCGACTAAACCGATAGCTCAACCTTTACCTCATCATATTCCTCGTCCAATTCAATCCATGTTGGGATTCAATGATAACAATCCTCATTGGTATCAATCTGATCCTCCAGCTAAAAAAATATGGAAACCTGCTTCAAGTAAGTTACCTTAATAATCACAATACACATAAATATTAACCTATGAACATTGAATATTAATCGTCTAATTTCTTCTCCTATTACAGTTACACCATTTAAACAATCAAAAATGCATAGAAGCTCAGGATCGTCCATTTGTCCATTAATTTTGTTAACAATCACCTTTACCTTTCTCAACTGTCTATTGTGATGGAAGAATTAGCTTAAACAAAATATTTTTACATTGTTGATTTTGTAAATGTTTTGTTATAACTTGCTGAATTGCGTCAATTATCTCCGGAACTCCGAATGATTTGAAAAAATTACTTGAGCACAATAGATAGTAGATCGAGTCATAAACTATCATTCAACTGAAGCGGTGAAAAGGACACACAAAAGAGCATCTAGTCAATAGTTGAAACAACTCTCCTAGACACAAATGGTAAGTTTATTAACTCAATGTGTCTGAAATCAATCAATTAATCGCTGCTTTTTCGTATTTTTTCAGAGCCAAATATGCAAGTCTGTGATTGATATCAAACTCATTGGTTATTGCGCTGCATGTACAAATTAGAAACCCGAATTTCTATCTCATCTAATGTCCAGTCAATTCTTTAATCATTATGTCTTTATACTAGTCGGTCAAAAAAGTGGCTAACCAAAAGACGGAATAATACAAATTACCCAAAAATTATTCAAAAAGTAAACCATTAGATATTGTTAAGCTCACTATCCATTGTAAATGTACTGAACGAAATTTTTGTCGAGAATTATGGACACTTTATAAAGTCTATTCTGTAAAACTAATTGTAATTATGTAAGAAAAATATGTAAAGAACATAAAGTATAATGTTGATTATTTTCAACTATTAAATAAATAAAAAGTCAACTACAAAACTAAAATTAATGTTTCTTTCACTTCTAATGGTCACATTTGAAATTTGATTAAACTTTGTTGATTTATTATACTAATTTTAAGTGAAGGAGTAAACGCAAAAACTTTTCTTTTCGAGTTAAGGAATGCAACTTGCAGCGTTTGTAGAGGCAGAAAAACTGGCAAGTGAATTGTGTGCTTATTAGTGCTATTAAAAAATTTCTCCGATCTATAGTTTTCGAGAAAATCGAGGTCAAAGTTGAGACTTCGATCGCCTTTTGTTCAGCCGGGGAACCAGATTTTTCCATCAAACTTATTTTTCTGGTGTTATTTTTGATGGGCAACCAGAAAATGCATTCATTTTGAGAAATGCAATTTTCGTTTTCTGAACAACAGATCAATTCGATTTTAGGTTAAAACCTGCCGTTTTCTGTGACCGTAAGAGTTAGCGACCTGAAACTTGTTTTTCATCAATAAAAATTGATTCTACACATCAACGATCAAACACTTTTTCCAATTTATCGACAGTTCTCGGGATTTTGGCCATTGGCCTTAAAACTTTGAACATCGATATCTCGAGAATGGTATCGCCTACGATCATCATTCTTTGAGCAATTATTAGATTTTATTATGGGCCATAACATGATATGACTGAATACCGGAGAAAATCTGATTCTTCTAACATATCATAAGATTTGTGTTTGAGTAACCATTCGTCTTTATGAATCATGTATCAAATCTGACAGCATAAGTAATACAATGCTATAACTTTTTCGATTCGAAACTTGAATGATTTAAGCTTTAATATATTATAATTTATAATAAAATCTAATAATTGCTCAAAGAATGATGATCGTAGGCGATACCATTCTCGAGATATCGATGTTCAAAGTTTTAAGGCCAATGGCCAAAATCCCGAGAACTGTCGATAAATTGGAAAAAGTGTTTGATCGTTGATGTGTAGAATCAATTTTTATTGATGAAAAACAAGTTTCAGGTCGCTAACTCTTACGGTCACAGAAAACGGCAGGTTTTAACCTAAAATCGAATTGATCTGTTGTTCAGAAAACGAAAATTGCATTTCTCAAAATGAATGCATTTTCTGGTTGCCCATCAAAAATAACACCAGAAAAATAATTTTGATGGAAAAATCTGGTTCCCCGGCTGAACAAAAGGCGATCGAAGTCTCAACTTTGACCTCGATTTTCTCGAAAACTATAGATCGGAGAAATTTTTTAATAGCACTAATAAACACACAATTCACTTGCCAGTTTTTCTGCCTCTACAAACGCTGCAAGTTGCATTCCTTAACTCGAAAAGAAAAGTTTTTGCGTTTACTCTTTTTCAGTAAAGGTGGCAATTAATACAGAGTAAATGAAGGGAAATGATTTGTCCGTCAGTGTAAATAAAAATAAATGATCTTAGCAAAAGATTGAACAAGAATAAATTTTATTGATCGATACGAAACAGAATGATTAATAAGACTGAAATGGCTCTTATTGGACCATATTCAATGATCCATAAGGAGTTCGATTGAAAACTCTTTCGTATACTTTAACTTTGATTGGAACTTTAGGTCTAAGAACCATTTCCATAGTGAATAAAACTTTATCATGTTGATCTAGGGAAACAAATCGATAATGACGGATCAGTCGGGCTAAAACAATTTTGAGCTCAGCAAGAGCAAATTTTTGTCCGATACAGTTTCTAGGTCCGGCTGAGAAAGGGACAAAAGCAAATGGATGTCGACCACCAGAGTTTTCAGGTAAAAATCGATCTGGATTAAATACTTCAGGATCGGGGAAAATTTCTGGATCTCGGTGAAGTTGGTAGATGAAACAGTAAATGACTGTTCCAGCGGGTACAACATGGCCTGAAATAGTCATATCTTCAGTGGCTGATCTACCAATTAACGGAACCGATGGGCAAAGTCGTAAGCCCTCTTTAACAACACAATCTAAATATTTAAGCTGTTTGATAGCATCCAAAGTAATTTCAGTTGTTGATGATGAATTGGATTCGTTTCTCATTTCTGAATGTAAATCATCAAATAACGAGTCAACTTCCAGTGCAAGGCGATCTTGTACTTCCATATTGTGGCCAAGAAGATAGATTATCCAAGACATTGCCATTGCCGTAGTATCATGGCCTTCAAACATGAATGTATCCACTTCTTCCCGAATATCCTCTTCTGATAGTTCACCACCATTGATATGATGTTTCAAAAGTAAGTCCATGAAGGCTAACCTTCTTTCACCAGAAGCTGGCATTGTCAATGAAATGGGTTCACCTGAACCAGTTGACAAACTGATTGTAGATTGTCGTCTCCCTTGCTTGTTCATCATTTCATCTTTACGATCTCGAATCACTCCCATTGTAAAATCATGAAGATGTTGAACTTTACGTCGAAACTCTTTGCCTCGCTCCAGACGATAGTAAATTGCATCAGGCCAATAACTTGGTTGCATTAATCTTTCAAGGAAACATTCTCCGACTCTGAAAAAGTAAAATTAAAGAAAGTTAAGTTTCATTATTCAATGATCTATTGTTATGACAAAACTCAGGTGCCCGGAGCGTTTCGTATCATTTGATGTAATTTATACTTACTCATATACAGCTCGACAGTAACTATTGTTAGGGTTGTTTTGAGCACCAATCGATACTCCCATTATGGTTTCTAGGTCATAATCAAATTTTGAATTAGATGTTATTACTGATCATATCAATCAATAATTATGTTAGTTTGTAAACTTTGTAAGTACTTACCACAGATTATGTCCAATGTACAGGCAGTAACAACAGGAACAATGTCGATTGATTCACCGGATCTTGCAATTTCTCTCAACCGTGAAACCATAATGCTGCCTTGTTCATTGAAGACAGGCACAAAATCGTGAAGAATCTTGAAGTGGAATGCTGGAACCAGGAGTTTCCTTCGAGATCGCCATTTATTACCAGTTGACGTTAATAAACCAGTTCCTAACCATGGATGAAGTAGATCGTATTGAGATGATTTATCGAGGAGAAAGTTATTAGATAAAATTGTTTCAACAGTCTCTGGTTTCCATAAGATAACAACAGGTTCCCAGCCTAACCAAAGTCGAAATATCCTGTTCGAGTCATAAATTTGAGTATAACCACGGACTGCATTTAAAAGCACTGGATAGTCACAATTTGAAAAATGGTAGATAAGAATGAAATCAGAATTGGATTAAGTAAATAAATATTACCAAAACAGAACAAAACTTTTCATACAATCGGACGACAGATTAACACAAGAACGTAAGATTTAGACATTGAAATCGACTGATCATTTTTCTGTACTTTCTTGCTGTGTAGCCATAATCTTTTTGATAAATTTATTTTCAAATCTCCACAATTTATCATAAGTTTATTACTTACTGTAATAAAGATCTTTTGAAGCTTCATAGTCAGCGCCGATATATTTAAGTATCTCTATGGGTAAATTTCCCATCAATGGGTTAAACGATTTGGGTCCAGGTAATTTATCAATCATTTGATTTCTCCTTCTCATTGCTTGGGCTTTTTTGTACAAATAATAATAACCAAGGAAACATACTAAAACGGTTAAAATAATCCTCAGTATTAAAACATGGAATGGTAAGGATGATGAGCTAGCAGGAGACGCTAATTTTGCTGTCTCAATAGGATCCAATTCTGGTTGAATATCTAGAGTTGACATTTTTTATCACAGAAGCAGTTATATCACTAAATTAACAAAATAATCCAAATGCAGAATTAAGAATTGGTGTTCAGTAACACATTGATTAAAAGATATAGACGAGGAGAACGAACAAAATAACTAAAATGAAATGCCTGACCAAAGTTGGCAGAGCATACTGACAGGTCCAAAGGTGCTCGAAATGAAAGTTAAAAAACAATTGAACAATCTACTCACTTGCTCTTTCTCTCTCCTTCCCCTGACTCATTTAGTTGATACAATGATCATTGAATTTAACTAAAAAAGTTGAAGTAGATTTAGTAGCTGACAAATTATTCAATCAGAGCGTATCAATAACGGATACAATCATTGAGCTTTTTCTTAACCTTGACCATTTCTTTTTATTGTTATTAAATTGTAACAGACTAATTATTCTGCTAACCAAATCAGCTGAAATCAATGATTTCTCCTGTAGTATGATTTAAACCAGTAAAATAAACGGAATCGACTTGCTTCCCTTCCATTTTCACCCTTGAGTTGAAAACGATTTGTCAACCATTGTATTCGTTTTCAACAGATTTGTGTGAATTGTCTCATAAAGAAACATTAAAATCAACCTTGGCTATATCAATTATATTATTTGATTATTCTGGTTAAATTAATTTCCTGTTTACCTTAAAATAAAATAAAATTGAAATGAAATGACGGTATGTAATAGTTTAACGATTAAACATAATTTAATTGTACAATTAGCTGCATAACAATATGACAACACATTGTTATTGTGTTCAGTTCAAAAGCTGATGCATTGACTGCTAAAATGAATTATTTAATATTCATTTCTTAAACATTAAGGTTTATATATTCAAAGAGTTCACTTGTTTCTGATTCTTTCAAGCTTGAAAGACTTAATTTACTATCTTGATTTGTTGATGACAATATTAATTTATTTTCATTTCTGGACAACTTAGAGCATTATCTTTAGTGAAGAGATGTGCTGTTTGAACTTATTAAGCCTGAGCTGAGTGAGGGGTGAGCAAAAGTATTTATTGAGTCGAATTGATTGAATTGGGTTGATTATGAAATTTATGAAATGAATTTTATTGAGTTTTTCAGATAAATACGAGTTGCTCCAAATATTGCGCTTCATTCTTTTTGTTTAATGTAACCTAGGTAACCCACAGTTTTTGAGTTAAGAAATTTTGTTTTGCTATTATTGTATTGCTGCAGTCAATTGTTATTTTTATTGAATGAAATAAGAATTGTCATCAATTGTCAACGTCTTGATTGCTCCCGTTTGATTGATTGGTTCAAATAAAATACACTGTAAGTAAATTTAAACTCTTGCCTCCTTCTATCCATCACATGTAGCTTTAAGGTGAATCAGTTTCATGCTAGTCATTCCATCTTGATGGTTGTTTATGGTTTATTTTGAACGTTTATTTAATCTTTTCATCATTATCTAATTGAATTTTGTGTCAACTTCTGTTAGACTAGATACTATTAACCATTGTAAGTTCGAGTATCCTGTTTTTCTATCACGTTATTCGACTTGTTTTTATGTTTCTTTCCATTTCCTTATTTCCCCTTTTTGTTGAATCAATTTTTCTAATTCTTTTCCTCATTTTTATCAGGTTTCTGGTTGAAGGATTGTGATAAAACATATATAATTTGAAGATCTGTACTCTTACTGACCATTCATACAATTCTAATCGGAACATGAGGTGAAATTTATGGAACATATTTAAAATTAAATATTCTCAACTTCGTGGTTACTCCGAGGTTTAACCAAATCACACCAGTGTAGCCAATACAAGTTATTTATTATCAATTTGCTCGTATATTTTGGTATTTAAATATAAATGGAGAATGGAAGCAGAGTGTCACCAACTCCTCGGAGTCAAACAATCCGAGATGTATACAAATGTGGATTTCTCAAATATTTTAGTAATGTTCCTAAAGGCTGTAAAGTAACACAGGTTCCTGTTAAATATTGGGTTACTTTTGCTATCATGAATGAGATTGACCCGTTTCTTGAGCTGTATAGTGAAAAACCTTCAAGTGTTATAGCTAAACCAACCTATTGTTATTCTCTGAAAGGCTGTTTACATCTATGTCCTGCAATTGTGATTGATGAAAAAGAAAACTGCTTTGAGTTCTCAATAACACTAGAAAGTCAACTCATTCGTCTAGTGGCTCCAACTCGCCAATCAATGGATGAATGGATTGATTGTATAAAAACAAAATTGAAACAGATGAATATAATTGGCCCTCAAGATAATTATTACACTAAAGAACCTAATTTCACTCTTAAGCCTAGATCAAGTAATCAAAGTTCACGACCTTTACCACCAATTCCTCCTTCACCTAATGAGCATTCACAACTTCAAGCTCCTATTACACCGCCTAGAGGTAAAGTTTCATCATATTTTCAGTCCAATTGATAATAGGTTAACATTCTTCTTTCTTCCTTCTTCCATCCTTTAAACAGCTTTAACACCTACTTCATCATCTTTGTCAATAAACAATGGATCTTCAGTCAATCTAAGATCCTCGACAACTAGCCTCAATCAATCTCTTCCATCAACACCGCCACCGCCACCACCACCTCCTAGGTCAGCAATCAATTCATCTGGCCAATCATTCACAGCAACGCAATCTCTTTATGGTGATATTCCGGATGACGTGCAAATAAATTATGAACCGATCTTTGGTCCTGTTGCCAATCAATCATCTGGATTATCATTTCGAAATTCAGTTTTACCTCATGAAGAAGGGCCACCTCCTTATGAAGATGTTGAAAATTCAAGAGTTACGGGTAGCAATAGTTTTGGTCAAATAGATCAATTAACTACTGATTGTACTTTATTATCTCTTCGTGAATCACAAATCTTACGTCTTCAAAAAGAGATTGCTCATAAAGATGGTGTTAAAGTAATGGTTCGTAAAAAAGATTGCAACGAATCAATCGCCTTAGTAGATTGGTTGGGTAAAGTTTGGATTGCTGGATGGAAACAAAAAATGTACCCTCAACTACACAATACATTTCACATTGGTGACTGTTTAATTAGTGTTTGTGGTGAAAGAGTTTATGATTCATGTCAAGTTCTTCGTCTCATGAAAAGTCAACCTTTAATCGTTGAGATAATATTGAGTCGTGTTCCTTATGGTTTCGTTTTTGTTCTTAAACGAGACTTTGAGGGGCAAGATTTAGGAATTGTTCGTGATGGGAATACTGCCGAAGTAATTCAAGTGATTCCTGATGGTCTTGCTGCAACCAACGGATTAACAACTAGAGCCCCTTGCGTCGATCAAACCAAAGGTAAAGATTGCAATTGGGTTATCACTGAAATAAACAATAGGCCATTAAATTTATTTTTCAAAGGAAGTGAAATACGTGATCGATTGAATGCCGTTGGTAAAGATATTTCACTTTTATTTCAACCCTCTGATTTAGTCAAGGTTCTCAAAAAACGACTTAAATCTTTCAAAAATTATAAAGATTATATCGTTCAATAACACATCTTGCCTTCAAAAATTTTTTCGTTACGCTTGGCTTCTTTTTCTCTCTCAATTACCCGTCTTTCACTGTTATCTTCACCATCTGCATCAACGCCATCATTACCTCCATGATCATCACCATTAAATTCATGTCTCCGCTATCTCAGAAACACTTCAAAGAAATCATACAAGATATTAACACCTGCTTGTCATGAATTGTTTATTGAACTCATCGATGGATCTGAAACACTTTTTCCGAAAAATTTGACTCATTTTTGAATCATCAACTCTACTTAATGCTTAAAATTCTTGCAATTTCAACTTATTCTTATACAAAAAGTTTATCCAAATAGAGTGACTAACAAGACTCAGAATCATCATCTAGACCAAAAATTCTTAGTGAAACTTGCATGATTTCTGAAATCCTCATTGCTGAGCTAAACTCATATCAAATTAATTATTTCGCCTTTTTGGAAATTTTCAAATTTTTTGACCATCAAATTTTTCAAATCATTATTCAGTTTGTTAGATACAAAACAAAAGCTGACTAATAAACAACTATACAGACGAAGAAAACAAATATAACAAGGAAAACGAATTTAATGTAATATTAATGATATACCTTGCCCTGTCAAAATGGACATTCCAAAAGATATCATGATTTTTGAAGGTTGTAAAAGAAAAAAATAACCTAAGACAAATTATTTATACGATTTCATTGTAACAATTTAAACCAAAAATGACTTGACAATCTCTATTAAGATTGATAGCTGTGACAAATTTTATTCATACAAGACAATACAATTTCCTTAGAAACTCAGTCTTGTTTAATCTTGAATGGAATGCCTTGTGAAACTTAATAAAACTTTTTTTTGTTAAAAATCGATTCTCATTGTCCACAAAATAAAAGAAACAATTAACAGAATCAACAATCGTGGAAACTAATTATTTTTAGATTTGAAATTGTGTTTAAATATGGCCTTTTCATCCTATGGAGCTAATTTTATTTGAATGGTTGAATAACCAATCACCTAATTTACCGAAAAGTCAAAAAATACTTCCGTTGAATCATGATTGTGAAAATCAGTTTTATCATGGTTAACCATGATTTCAATGATTGATTGTGTTTCAATGGTTAAAGCTAAACAACAGTTCAACCTCAAGAACAATTGTTCTGATAGAAGAATTAACATTGATATCATGAATAAAGATGATTTTTGAGTGAGAAATATTTAAACTTTCTCTCATTATTAGAAAATAAAATTAATTATCAAAATAGTTAGTAATTGAATTTTGCGCTTCAATTGTCAAAGAAAAAAAAACGAGGAGGGAATAACCAAAGAGACTCTCTACTGGCTCATCATTTTGATATTTTCACTGTCAGACGATAGATTTACTTGATAGAGGCGTTGTTATCACCGTTATTTTCATCTGAATTTTCTGTTTTATTTCATTGTTTGTTTATTCTGTTTACCTGTGGACAACAATTGCGATTAACACACAATATTGTGCCAATTTTCTGGAAAAATTTTATTGATATTGTCGTAATATTTTACAAATCTTATTAAAATGTCTTTATATCCTTCCCTTGAAGACATGAAAGCGGATCAAATGATCCAAGTAAGTAAATTTGATTAATTATTAAATTTCAATAAAACCGTTTCCATGTATCATCTTTGTTTATTTTGTTTAGTGGAACCATAACTAAATTATATACCCCACCTCCTCTTCTTTTTCCAGTCCTTTCACTCTTATGCTTTTAATATTGTTTGTCATTCTTCGTTAAGCCTTCATTTTTCCTCCAATTTTCTTCCTTCTATATCAAAACAAATGACACAAAGAAATCCATTGATTTGTTCCAATGCTTCAGCTCAATTAGTCTTCTTTCTCTACCAAACCGACCCAATTTTCTGGTGTCATTCTGTGTTCTGTATCATCTCAATCCTTGTTCCTCATCCTATCATGTCTCTTTGTCTTGATTTTTCGACCTCTTGGCTCATCATTCTATTTTTTGTTTTCTATTCAGGCTCAAATAAACACTGCTACTCGAATTTCTGCCAATTCATCATCAGCCGAAGGAGGTTATCCTACTCTTTTACCATTCGCTTCAACACAGCAACCAACATCTCCTTCAGCACCATATCCTGTTGACTCTAGACGAATAGAGCAGAATGAATTGCACATGTACCCAGCTCTGGTTGATCTTCACGAGTATATGGGCCTTAATCTATCTTCAGCCGAGCTTGCTTTAGTTACTAGTCCAAACAATACTGTGGCAAATTTATCTCCTCAAAGTTTGGTCCCAGTATCTTCTGCTAACGCTAATATGGTTGCTCCTCTTTCCGGTGATTCCGTCGGCCTTAAACGGGCTGCTGTCACTCATGGTCTTCGTCAACTCACTCTCTGTAAAGATAAAAATGGTAAAGTTGGACTTCGAGTCCGAACTTTAAATAAGGTGAGATTACAGAAATTTTACTTTACTTTATCTATGAAGATGAGTCAGTTTTCTTACTCGCTTGATTTACTTGATTTGCTTGTTTATCTGGTTTCCATGCCTCTAAACTTTTAGTCTAGATAATCATGAGAAGAATTTCTTTGATCAACTGTGCATCTTTTTTGCGTATTATAAGTTTTTCAAACAATTAAGACTGTTTGCTATTTTATTTAATACGATACTTAGTAACAACTTTTTGTTTTCAATCTTTATCTGCATTAGCAGCTTTATCAAAGTTCACTTACTCATCTCGTTTATTCTCAGAACTACAGATTGATTAATTTATTAGATCATAAAGAGTTTGTTAATTCATAAAATGACACTAGTTTATCAAACTAAAGCTTGCACTCCGAAGCTGAAATATCATTATAATGTATAATATTGCGTCATTATTAGAAACATTTCGCCAAGCTGAGACAATCTATTTATGCACAATGCGTTTAATTCAAATATATTACAACAAGTATATAATACAACCAGTATTTACATTCTAATTCAGAGTATTTTTCAAAAAGCATACAATTCATTAACCTTTGAATGTCTCTGCAATTTCATACGTATTTTCATAATTATTTTCAAACTGAAAAAATAATTTATCATTTACTTGCGTCATATTTTTTATCACAATTCTAAAAATTGACTTTCTGAATCATTTGTTTAGGGTGTTTTTGTTGTGCTAGTTAACGTTGGTTCCCCAGCAGCTCTTGCTGGACTCCGATTCGGTGATCAGATTTTGCAAATTAATGATGAAAACGTCGCTGGATATTCTATGGAAAAAGTTCATGATATTATCCGTAAAGCACCAGTGAATGGGATCAACATTGTTGTTCGAGATCGTCCATTCGAGCGCACGATAACTCTCCATAAAGATAGTAACGGTCACACTGGATTTGCCTTCAAGGATGGCAAAATAACTCACATAGTCAAAGAATCATCAGCAGCTCGTAATGGTTTATTAATTGAACACCATTTGTTGGAAATTAATGGACAAAATGTCGTCGGTCTCAACGATAAAGCCATTCGACAAGTTATCGAAGAAAATGAACGTGTTATCACCTTAACAATCATGCCTTCAATGATTTTCGATCACATGGTTAAAAGGTAGTGTATAGAAAAAAATGCCTCAATAACTTGATTATTTTCAGTCAAACTGCGTCATATTTCATGTGAATTAATGTATATCGATTTGTGCAAACTTCAATAATTTTTTTATTTTTCTTTTTTTCCTGCAGTATGGCTTCCGGTATGCTTAAAAAATTGATGGATCATTCAATTCCTGACTTTTAATAAAAAGTAAAACCCATCGAAACAAACTGACATTCAAGCACCATTACCTGACATCTGCAACTTTTCAACTATTTGCAATAGCCATATTCCTATGTGTTTTATTTTCCAGTTTATTTTCTCTTTCTGAATTTTGACATTGTTTCTTTTCTCGATTGCTTCAAAAATGAAGAATTACTTTCAGGTTTCAGTTGAACCTAAAACATTAAGTCTCATTATTTTTCAAGAAGTGAACAAGGAAAGTAATTAAACAATACAGTTTATTCATTTCACGTATTGCACGAGAAAAATTTTCTTACTTGACTTACATTGTGTCATTTTATTGTGTTAAAATAAGATATTTTTCACAAGATTTTTTAGTACTACACTACCAATCATCGAATGCAATATTTGATATCTTGTTTGTTCCCAAGTTTTTTCTGAATTTTTCTCGTAATTGGTTTCTTGTAAAGACCGTTGAGTATAAGATATTCTTTAGAAAAGTGATGAGCTGCTCCATGCTCTAATTGGAATGTACATAAGGCTTGTAAAGGTTTCATAAGAGTATCGTAAATAGATCGATTATCCTCCAAATGAGCTAAAGTAATAGCAGCCGTTTCGACAGTTGAAAGAGACTCTTCAGTTGGCTGAGTACGAATAACCTGCAAAAACAAATGAAAAACCAGATGAAAATTATATAAGGGATAAAAAACTTTAAAAACACATACATAGTTACTACGTTTTTGAACATTGAGTACAACTTTTCTGACATTCTTTAAATCGTTGCTGTTATGATAAATACAGCGGGCTTCGCCCCAAGTACCGTCAATAATGATTATGTTGTGTGGGTCGCATTTTTCAACAGTTTCTAATTGTTGCGATGATTTGCCAGGAAATAACAGAAAGGTTTTCTCTGGATTTTTGAGAGCTTCACTAAGTTCTGGATATCTATTGGCGTTAAACCTTTTTCCCTTGATGACTTTACATTTGTCTGATGGCAAACTCAATTCAAGAATTTTAGCTGTCCTGAGGCATCTTTTTTCTTCCGATGGATGTTGTAGAATCAGCAGCTTACTTTTAACAGGTAACGGTTTAACCGGTAGATAAGGACATAGACAAACTTTTTCTGGTCTACTGTCATTCAGAACGAAATAGAATAAAAGAAATAGAAAATAAAAGTTAGAAAAGAATGCTTCAATAATGCAAGACAAAATTCAAATATGCAATAATTAAAGATAAGAGTAAACTTACCAACATCTATCACATAGTTTACGGCTTTCTTGGGGTTCTGATTGAATATTGAGCAGTTCACCAAGAACCTCACCTAAATCATCTTCAGCAGACATGTTGCATTAAATGATAACAATTTACAGCAACGGAACAATGTTGACAATATGAACAATATATCTCATATGTATATCTCTATATCTTTTAAATACAGTCACCTATCAGATACTGAACCTACCAGATAATGCCCATAATTTTTTCAATGGTCCCTACATTGTATTTGAGATTAAGATTCTTAAATTAAGACTTGAACTTTAAGTTGCACTGTTCTGTAGAATCTACAGTGTAGATGATCTGTATAATAACGTTATTGTTCAGTGTTCATATATCTTTAATATGTGATCGTCTTAGTTACAATAAAATTATATCGGTTTGACCTCAAAATGTTGCCCATTTACTCTGGTCAGCACAGAATTAAGATGAAGTTGAGGTGACTTACAATTAATTTAAACATGTGTTGAGCATCTAAAGCTACAAGCTATATTCGAAAAAATAAATAATTAAATTGAACCTCCCGAAATTAAAATAACCAAAAGATAAAGATGGTGAAGAGTCATGATTGACCATCTTAATCGCTTGAACAAACTAGATAAACACCAAAAAAGTCCATAGAAAAAGAACTCAGCAATGAAATCGTTCAAATATGGAAGAGATGGAAAAAACTAAAGAACTAAACAAATAAGCTCAAGATAATAGAAGGAATAGGATGAATATAAAACAATGTATTTTTAATACAATAATTGTAATTCAACAATTTAAATTAATTTTTTGCTATTCTCTTGTAAACATAAGGCGGTTGACTGTACCGCCGATTGCGTGTGGATTCTTTGTAAAGCACCAGATGGAATTGTATTGATTCTAATCTTTTTCCGACTCGACCCTCTGTTGGGCAAAACTGTAATGTGTTGTTTTGGTTTTGCATTCACTTTATTAAAATCTATTCATTTTGAATGGGTTATTAAATTGAATAAATCTCATTGAATACTATTCAATGAATAGGCCTTACCTTTGTATTATTAAGTTAGTAAACAGTGTTTGCATCTTGAAAATAATGTCAAAACATTACTATCATTTGTTTAAATTATTGATTATCGGACACTCAGGTAAGCAAACTTTGATGTATCTTTCATATCTGAATCATACCCAGTTTACTGTGCATTTAGCTATCGAGGTCGATTCAAAACAACCCTTTTTAGTAAAGATTGCCAAATAAATTGTGATCATACATTGTTGTCTGTACTCTTTGCTAATAACTCTTTCTTAATCTCTCGCTTTCTATTTTTTTTCTTTATTTTTGTATTTTCAGATGTTGGTAAAAGCAGTCTTCTTCGGTTGCCGGTGACACCTTTTCTGGAAATTATATTAAAACAATAGGAGTTGATTTTTAAAATAAAAATATTATAAGTTGATGGATATATTAAATTTTAAAATTCAGATTTACCAGTTGTTTAAGAGTAAAGATCATCCTCATGGATCAGCCTTTTAAATCAATTAAATTGTTTTAAATATGTTTTAGTAACCAAGCAACAACAACTGTTAAAATCGAATTGACTTCATCAATGATTGATTCTGCTGTCCATCTGTCAAACATAAAATATTGATTTACTGCTCTTAATGTCTAGTTTTTGACATTTCAACTTTATTGGAATAACTTGTTTTTCAACTTCATTTATGTCTACTTTACTGAAGACTTACTAAAGAAGTGTTAATCAAAATGGCATTTGTTTATTGGTGCCAGTTGAAAGCTATGCTAATAAAAGATCAGCTCATCAGAAAGAGACATTGGATATCAACATTGTTAGAATTTTTCTTGCCCATTTTGCTGGTTTTGTTGCATATCTGGATCTTGGACGATAAACAAGAAACGAAAGTTGTTGAATCAACAGTTGTCAAACAAGACAGTCTGCCTTCGAAATATTCAGATAATGATTATTTTTCACAGACATTTTATTGCTATTCATTTGGAGCAAATATTTATTACACTTCGCCTAACGATGTCGCTAAAAAACTGTTGCCTTCCGATTTTCCGGCCTGTGGTTTAAAGACTTTATCATTGGCTAACGACAGTGCTGTGATTAAGGCCTGGGGAGATGCGATTAATGAAAGATTTCGTAATCCAAATACTGCCGTCTTTTTCCACGAATTGGATGTTGATAAAGGCATTGCTAATTATACAATAGGAGGGTTAACAATTGAATATGGAGGACCTTACAGTGAACCAGTATATAGCACTTACGAGGATTATATTAGAACACAATCAGTGGTCAATATTTTGATGGCCCACTATCCTGATTTTAAAGCATTGGAGACCACAAATTTCGAGTACATATACACATCTAAGTTATTCAAGGAAGGAAATCCATCAAATGAGAAAGAAGTGGATTCCAACTCAAAATTAGCGTCACAAAGTTCATCTCCAGTCGACACTTTCAACTATCTCCAAGCCTATGTTTTCCTAGAGATTGGTTTAATTTATTTATCATCCATTATAACACGTCGTTTGATTCGGGAAAAGGTAACCAATTCAAAGGAATTACTGAGAATAATGGGATTAAACGATTTGATTTATTGGATTTCACATTTTATAAATTATCTATCTTTGTCCATTTTCCACTCTACCTTCATCACAATCGTTTACTCTATTTTTGAAAATAGAAATCCTTATGGAAATTGGAATGCAAGTTTATTCTGGTTCAATTACCTAATCACTTCAATTAGCAACATTTTATTTTCGTTTACTTTTACAACTATTTTAAATCGACCCATAATTGGTGTTTTAATTGTAATCGCTGGTCGAGCTGGATTAGCTTATTTACCGGTTGCTGCTAAGACATCGACAGTTAATGTATTGAACATTTCACCTAAAATATGGTCATGTCTTCTTCCTAGTGGCCAATTGCATTTTTCAATCTATAACATGTTTTATTTTGGAGCATCGGTAAAGGGTGTATCTTGGTCCAATATACTACATTCAATTAAATTACCTGAAACTCTTCCCCTTGGATACGTTTATTTAACGGCAGTTATATCCTGGTTCTTTTACTACTTGCTAATCTGGTATCTAGATGCAGTGTGGCCATGGCAATCAGGGACACCAAAACCATGGCATTTACCAATTTCATCATTTTTCAATAAATCAATAGTAGACATTGAAATGAATGGAACATCACCCACCCATGATTCAAACGAGCTCAATGCCAATGCGAGCATGATTTATGAGTCAGAGCCGCCTCTTTTAAAACCTAGTGTACAGTGCATTAATTTATACAAATCCTTTGGTTCAACTGGTAAAAAGTTTGCTGTTGATGGACTAAATTTGAATATACTTAAAGGTCAAATAACAGTTCTTTTGGGTCACAATGGGGCTGGTAAAACTACAACAATGTCAATGATTACAGGAATGCTTAAACCCTCAGCAGGAAAAGTTTTGGTTAATGGGATAGATGTTCATCAACACACTGTTGCAGCTCGTCGTTGTCTTGCCTTATGTCCACAAACTGATCTATTATTTGAAGAGCTCACTGTGATGGAAAATTTAGAGCTTGTTACTGGTTTGCGAGGTTTAAGCAGAGAAATTAAAAAACAACTGATACCATTAAACATAAAGAGAGTTAATTTAACGGATAAAAGTGATACATTGGCTTGTAATTTATCAGGTGGTATGAGACGCCGTCTTCAACTAGCTTTGGCCTTATCAACAGCCTCAGAAACCTTAATATTGGATGAACCAACATCAGGCCTTGATCCAGAATCTCGTCGACAATTATGGAATTTATTATTGGAATTGAGAAAAGATCTGTCCATTTTATTGACAACTCATTTCATGGAAGAAGCTGATGCTCTAGGAGATCGTATAGTTATAATGGCATCCGGAAAAATTAAATGTTCAGGAAGTCCAATGTTTTTGAAACACCGATTTGGCACTGGAAACTCAATTAGGATAGCTAAAAATGTTGCGACATTTGATAATGCTCATCTAGTTAATATGATGAAAGCTCATTTTCCTAGCGCTGCTGTCATCAATGAAACTAATGAAGAAATTATTTATCAAATAAGTTCAGGAATCAATTCTACAGCAGACATACCAACTGCAACTTTAGCTCAACTCTGTGATTCCCTGGATGAAAATTCAAAATCACTGGGTATTACTTCTTATGGAATCTCAGTGACAACTCTTGAAGATGTTTTCCTCAAGGTTTCTGAGGATGATGGGGAAAGTGAACAAACTAATGTTCAAATTGAAGATAAACTGTTTGAATTAACTAAAATTCTGGATTATCAGAAACTCAGTGGATTGGCCTTATTTCTTCAAAGAATGAGGGGTCTTCTGATAAAACGAGTTAATTATACAAAAAGACATTACAAAACGATTGGATTTACAATCATTCTTCCTGTTATAGTTTTACTTTTCACATTTTGGGCTGCGAAAAATTCAACAAACTCTTTTAATTCAAACCTGGAATTAGATTACCCTTTTCCAATTGAATTGAATATG
This sequence comes from Tetranychus piercei, assembly GCA_036759885.1. Lineage (NCBI taxonomy): Eukaryota > Metazoa > Arthropoda > Arachnida > Trombidiformes > Tetranychidae > Tetranychus > Tetranychus piercei. Next base: position 13,440,699 of record CM071879.1, on the reverse strand, counting down.
AAATCAATTTATGGTCCAAATGCCAAAGCTGTTATTCGTGCAACATTCACAAAGAATCAACCCTTCATTAAAGCTTACAACGAAATAATGGGAAAGGCAGGAATCAAAGTTGTCAATATTCAAGCCTCTCTGTCACTCAATGAATATATGAAAACAAGTAACCAAAGTGCTGATGAATTTATGAGAGACAACATTTTTGGTCTTATTGAGGATTCATCAGAACCTTCAGGCTTTATTTTATGGTTCAATCCGAGAGTCGCATTATCCTTGCCATTAACGATCGATGCATGGACAAATACGCTAATAAGACTGCATTTCAATGGCAATGAGCTATCAAAGGTTACAACAACAATCATGGCCATGCCAAATCGAGCTACAAACGAGCCTTATTTTAAATCGATAATTTCTCAAATTGTTTCAGCTTTATTTGCACCAGTCGCTTTCGCTCTTATTTCTTGTTCATATTTCCTTTTTCCATCTATTGAAGCTCAAAACAAGGTTTGTTAACAAAAATTTTTTACTATAGTTCTTCCACTAATGACTATCTCTCATTACAGGCCAATCTAATCCAAAGAATGAGTGGAATCAAAGCGCCTGTTTTCTGGTTCAGTCACTTAATTTTTGACTTTTCTTACCACATTATTGTATCTATAATTATCTTGATCACCATAACTATCGTTGACCAATTCACATTCACCAGTATTAAAACTTTAGGTAAATTTTTCATTTGGTAATTTAAATCAACCAATCTTTGAATTTTGCTCATTTTTATTTGTAATTAACTTCCAGGTTCTATTTTAATGCTTCTTTTACTTTATGGTTCATCATCGATTCCTTTGTTTTACATATTTTCACTTTTACCAATAAATCCTGATCGAGGATTCTCGCTGTTGACAACTATTTCATTAGTTTGTACCTTGGTTGGTTCAGCATTGGCGGCTACATTAGTCGCCTTCAATAAAATAAAATCTCTTCACGTTTTTCTCGGTGATCTTTTCCCACCTTTTGCCATGTCTTTTGGGTTGTCCAAAGTTTATGGAGCGGCAAAATTGCACTCCGAATGTAGGAGAATTATGGCTTGTAATCCTGGTAACACCATTTCTCGTCAACTTTGTTGCAATGAAAATTTAGAATTGATCTCATTCAATCCATTTAAATGGAACAAAGATGGAATTTTACCTGAAATTATAATGCTTACTTTAGATTCGATTCTTTATACAGCCATTTTAATAATACTGGACATCAATTTACATAGACTTATCTATTGGTATGATACAATTAAGAAAAAATTATCAGCATCTCCTCAATCTCAAGGAGGAGTTGAAGATGAGGATGTTGTTGCTGAAAAACATCGCGTTGAACAATTGATTCAATCACAAAAGATCGACTCTGAAGCTTTGGTTGTGAATGAATTGAGCAAAGATTTTGGATCATTTCGAGCCGTTGACAAAATCAGTTTTGCCGTTCATAAAGCTGAATGTTTTGGGTTACTTGGTATCAATGGAGCTGGTAAAACTACAACATTTAGAATGTTGACCGGTGATTCAACGGTAACTCAAGGAGACGCTTTTATTGAATCCTATTCATTGAGAAACAGCCTGCAAGATTTTCAACAGTCAATCAGTTACTGTCCTCAATTTGATGCTTTAATTGATAATTTGACACCACAAGAAACTTTGACTCTATTTGCTCGAATAAGAGGTAAGTTGTAATTGCACCATTCCAATAAACTGTTAACCATTTACTCTTTCAATAGGAATGCCCGAGAATAAAGTTAAAGAAAATGTAAATTATATCATTACTTCAACTGATTTAACAAGATTTGCAAAAACTTGTAATCAAAATTTGAGTGGCGGTAATAAGAGGAAATTATCGTTAGCGATTGCTTCCATTGCCAAACCTAAAGTGATGTTTCTTGATGAACCAACGACTGGTGTAGATCCTGCTTCGAGACGTAAAATTTGGTCCACATTAATGCATCTTCGGGACACGAGTCGCTCATCAATTGTATTAACAAGTCACTCTATGGATGAGTGTGAAGCTTTATGCTCTAGGATTGGTATAATGGTCAGAGGAAACTTTAAATGTTTAGGTATTTATATTGATTGATCATTCATTTTACAAGCATTCACGTTTGAATAAAACCAACATTCAAAAGAGTGAAACCGACTGACTATAAAGACACAGAGTTTTTATAACAACGAAATCAGCTTTCAAATGACCAAAACCTACTTTCATAAGACAAAAACTTTCGATTTAAGAGTTATTATAATCTATGTACTGATTAAAGATACTCTTTAGCTCGAGATTTGTCTTATAAAGGTAAGTTTTGGTCTTTTGAAAGCTGATTTCGTTGTTATGAAAACTCTGTGTCTTTACAGTCAGTCGGTTTCACTCTTTTGAATGTTGGTTTTGTTCATATAAAAATTGGTTTTATTCAAACGAGAATGATTGTATTCATTGTTATATAATGATTGTGACAAGGAGCCGTCACAATTGGTAAATCGATATCGAGATTTTTTTGGCCACTATTAATACATTAGGCCTTGTTGTAGATCAATACAATGAAATTAGCTTCCACCTTTTCGATTTCAGCATTTTATCGAATTTTTCTATAGAATTTTTATGCTTTTTATGCGGATTTTTAAGTTCATCTTACATCTGTAAAAAAACGTACTTTTTATTGCGCAACATGAGCATTTATTAGACGTATCTTATTAAACAATTAAAGCCCATATAGAAAAGTATAAAAATTCTATAGAAAAAATTCGATAAAATGCCGAAATCGAAAAGGTGGAAGCTAATTTCATTGTATTGATCTACAACAAGGCCTAATGTATTAATAGTGACCAAAAAAAGCTCGATATCGATTTACCAATTGTGACGGTTTCCTCGTAAATGAATAATTTTTGTCTTCAAATAGGATCAACTCAACATCTAAAGGAAAAGTTTGGACAAGGATTTACATTGATCATTAAGATTAACCAAGAAGCTCTAAAGAAAGAAGATGAAATTGATAAAATCAAACAATTTATCAAAGACGAATTTCCAAGTTCAATATTGCGTGATTTTCATCAGACAATACTTCATTACCATATTACTGACACTTCATCACGGTGGGGTGACATGTTACGATCATTAGACACTGCAAAAGGGGCTTTGATGATTGAAGATTTCACTTTAAGTGGAACAACATTGGAACAAATTTTCCTTTCATTTGCCAAAGAACGTTGATTATCTCAATTCGATTTAGTTTATAAATGTTTATTAATTATTTATTAAATACCTTATTTTTGCCTTTAAATTATAAAAATTTAAGTTATTTCAAGAGACTCTATCAAGTTTTAAGCTTTTCATAAAAGCTAGAATACAAGCCCAATATTTTGAAAAAAATTACCGCTTAACAAGTTCAATCAACTTATCTATTTTCATGTAAGACTTGCTATTTACAATTCGTCACCAATGCAAAGATGAAATTTCTCGTATTCAAAGTCATTACTTTTGTTACTAATAATGAAAACAATTTATTACCAATTTGTTTCTTTAAAAAATAACAATAGATACTGACTGATTAACATTAATGATATCTTAACAAACAAATTTGAAATTATATTTAATCGTTGGAAAAGAAATATTGATTCAAAGTTATTGTTGAAATGCGATTCATGCGATGTCCTTATCTACCGGTTATACCGTTACCTGTTAAAAGTAAGCTGTTGATTCTACAACATCCATCAGAAGAAAAAAGCTGTCTCAGTGCAGCTAAAATTCTTGAATTGGGTTTACCATCAGACAAATGTAAATTCAGGGGGAAAAGTTTAACGCCAATAGGTATCCAGAACTTAGGGAAGCCCGCTGTATCTATCATAACAGCAATGATTTGATTTCATAAAAGCAAGAAAAAAAATTGCGAGAAAAAATCAGAAAAAACTTGGGAACAAACAAGAGATTAAATATTGCACTAGATGATCGGTAGTGTAGTACTAAAAAATCTTGTGAAAAATATCTTATTTTAACACAACAAAAGGTGTTTCAACCAACAATTAAGAAGATTTGCATGTAAAATACAACAACATTAACTATTAACACCGATTAATTTTTCAAATCGGACAATCAATGGGTAAAGCATACGAAAACATCAAATAAAGATGCACAAAAACGATAAAGTTGCTTTTGTCTCTATCTTGTGACCTGATATTATAAAAAGCATCTTCTTGATCCAGTTTTTTTTTCATTAAATAATGCTTTAATTTAATGCGTTAATTCCTATAGTTTATCACCAACTCTGATCGCAAAAGTTTACAAACGTGACTTTTTAATTTGTTTAAACTCTTTCATTACACTCCATAACAAGACCATAATGTCTATATTGAGTTCTAATTAATTTTCAGTACAAACTTTTCATGAATGGCGATGAAAAGTGTTATTTTCGTCCGTTAAGATCGATATCGAAATAATGGGTTCATATAGCAATTAATTTGCTTCTGTTGTTACATATTCTAACTGAATTCTGAGTTTCTAAACGTAAAATCAAACATCTTTTAAAACTGACATTTTCTAATAATTTATAAGATAATTTACCATATGCATAGCATCATTTACTTGGCATCTTCAAGAGACAGATAGATTGAGAGAACAGGTGAACAACCAATGAATGATCCATTTTTAATGATTGATGATCGAGGAACTTGGAGATATTCATTAAATTGCGAGGGCAATCTTTTATTTTCTCAAGGTAAAAGCTGAAAAGTCGTTAATTAAGTATCACTTGCTGATTAGTGTCTCATCATTGGCTTGGTCATTCAGTGAAAACTGTTCGGAGCCAAATTTATGTAAACCCAAACTTTCAATCAATTAATGGGTTTTTGAGATGTTTTTGTTGGACAGGATTTCTCAGTCATTATTATCGCTTGAGTCAACATTTCGAAAAGCGTATGAGGAGAGAAACTTGATTCGATTCTCACAACTTTAGATGCAAGTGAAACCATCGGAAGTTTTAAATAATGAAAAGCTAATTTGACAGTCAGAGCTAGTTAAGCTTCCTTCAAAATCCAACTCACCCATTTCAATTTCAATCTCTTCTAGTATACAATCAACCATTTCAAACGGTTAAACAACACATTAGTACATGTTTTCAAACTTAAAGATGCAAACACAAACTAAATTCCCAGTTTATACTCTTTCTTTCTTCCTTTCTACCCTTGTCTCTCTTCTTGTCTCTTTATACACCTCTTCAACTTTGACCCTACCTGGACCATCTGTCGAAACAACCTTGCTTTTTGTTAGGTTACTGATTGAATCGTTACGCATCAAGTACCAATAGCCACCGTCACCATCACAGTTCTTGTTACATAGATTTTTATTGTGTTGATGTTAAAGAAATGAAATGAAATTATAAATTACTGAATTGAAAAAACTAAGAAAGCACATTATAAACTCACAAATGTAATGATTGTAACATTTTAATTGAATACTTTTACCGCAATATGATTTACATCAATCGAAAAACAAACCAGAAAAAACCTTACGCCCTAAACTTAATGTGTCTACCTCACTTTCGAGAGAGAAAGGGAGAATGATAAAGACTTGAAAGGGAGGGAAGAGAAACAAGCAAACAAGATGATTTTTGTTAACACAATTTATCTGTTGCGTTCATTCTCTCTCTTTTTCACCTCCTCCTCCTCCTTAAATTAATTGACTGACTGTCCTGTTAATTCAATGTGACTTAATTTTGCCTGTTTTATCACGATATACAGCAATATTGTTTCGAGTTTTTTCGTAATCCAGTGAATTATACAAGCTGTCAGCTTAACATTTTAAACTCTAATTTGGTGTTCAAATTTTCAGTTATCACTCTCATTATTATACAGTTTTCCCTTCAACTCTTGTCCTTCTGGTTAATCAAATGATTATGTACCAATACATGATTTTTGTTGGCTAATATCAACTGCTTTCAGTCTCATCACCACCTCTTGCATCTTCATCAACTGCTTTAAATTTGTCGTTTTGCACTCCTCGTTGCGGTTTTTTCTCGCCCTTCTCAATTAGTGCCTGTGTTTTTAATTCATTTTTTATTTTGTAAGCGTTAGTGGAACAAAATGTACGCCCTTTGAAATTAACTTATCTTGATTGTTGATTTAATTCTGTGTTTTACCATCGACTGTAAAGATAGTTGTCTATTTCATTACCAACTTGAATTTGCCTCTTTTTTTCTAAACTCAGCACTTTGACTACTCCTTTCTCTCTCTCTCTCTTTCCTCTCTTTTCTTCATTCTGTTAAACAGAATCTGTTTACATCTTGTGCTTTTGACCAAAGTTATTTTTTTGCTTGAAAATAATGTCAAAAGATTACGATCATTTGTTTAAATTATTAATTATCGGAGACTCAGGTAAGCAACCTTTAATATATCTTTCATGCCTGAATCATACCCAGTGTACTGTGCATCTAGCTATCAGGGTGGATTCAAAACAACCCTTTTTTAGTAAAGATTATCATATAAATTGTGATCATACATTTTTGTCTGTCCTCTTGCAGTTATCTCTTTCTTACTCACTCTTTCTCTCTATTTTCCTCTATTTTTGTATTTTTAGGTGTTGGTAAAAGCAGTCTTCTTCTTCGGTTTGCCGATGACACCTTCTCTGGAAATTATATTACAACAATAGGAGTTGATTTTAAGATAAAAACATTAGAAGTTGATGGACAAAAGATTAAATTACAAATCTGGGACACTGCAGGACAAGAAAGATTTCGAACCATTACAGCAACGTATGACGATTGACTTTTATTGTGTTCACAAAAGCTAGCATCTTTTCTAATAACAAATTCTGCTTTCTTTTACCTCGGCCTTGTTCGCCTACCATTTAAATTTTGAAACTATGCAAATTTACAAATGGTTTAAGAGTCAGGACTTATCCTCATGGATATGCCTTTTTTGTTTCTGAACAACATAGATTGACCATTTATTTCTTCTCTTTACTTCTAGATATTATCGAGGTACCCATGGAGTCATAGTTGTTTATGATGTTTCTAATGGAGATACTTTTGCCAATGTTAAAAGATGGTTACATGAAATAGATCAAAATTGTGAAGATGTTTGTAGGATATTAGGTAAATATGAAAGTCATTGAAATATTAAGAGTAAATCCAGTGAAGTACCTCTTTTTAAACTCTTCACAAAATCTGTTTTTGATTCAACTTTTACTCTTGATTTTTCTGACTCCCTTTTTCTCTGAACCAGCATCCGATTTATTTAGGCCAGAGACTAATGGTGTTTTCTCTCTTCTCTTTTATGTTTCCTTTATGTTTCACTCGAACTTCTCTTTACTTTAAATAAATTTTCATGGTTTCCCTCTGGATGATGCCAATATCCTCTTATTGCCGCATTGGATCACTGACGTTCAACATAATATAAACAAACAATTTTTTATTTATTGAAAATTCATCTTGTTTTCATAATCAACTAATTGGATACAAAAATGGAAATATCATTTCGCTCATCTACATTTTGTTATTTCTAATCAATCGTGCAACAACAGTTGGTAACAAAAATGATGATCCTAATCTTAAAGTAGTATTGACCCAGGATGCTCAACGGTTCGCTGATCAAATGGGAATCGAGCTGTATGAAACATCAGCCAAAGAAAATGTCAATGTAGAAGAGATGTTTATGGCAATTACTCGAATGGTATTAAGGTCGAAAAAAGAGAAGGAACAAAGGCAACAACAATCACAGGATAACGCAATTAGATTGCAAAAAGGTAGTGCCCATAAAGGCAAAAAGAACAAATGCTGTTAGTTAAACCAAATTGTAAATCAAAAATCTCCAAGGATGAAGAAGAGCTAGAAACAAATTTCTTCCTTGATGTGAGAGTTTTACTATTTTGCATCTGAATGCTTTTTGCACTCCATCTTCCATCCTCCTCTCACCTTTCCTCCTTTAACAAATTCACCTTTTTCATTTCACATTTTCCTGTGAGGTGAAAGAGCAAACAAAAGGAGATAAAATATCTAGGGTATAAAAATTTCTTTTCTATTAAACTGATGACCTGTAAAACCAGAATCAAATAAGAAACATCAGAATCATTTTGCTTTTAAGCATCATCAAATTTAAAAGTGAATCTTTCCCTTTTCATTCCTTTCTACCAATTCCTTTCAGCTCGTCTTCCTTTTCTGATGATTTTTAGACATCGATTTTAATTGTAATTACAATGATAATATATCTAGTTAGAATTTATCAATCAAAAGCTGACCGTAAAAAAGGTTACTCGATTCAGTTCAATCCTTTTGTATCGTTAAAGGTTCACAGCCAAAAAATGTAACTTTGACGCCAATTTATTCAATTTCTCATGACTGAAGTTAAATAATGTGTTTGCTTAGTCGAGGTTGAAGTTAATTTACTTATTCTTGCGTTTAAGGTATAAATTGTTGTCAAACTCATTTTCATTGGCTTTTTAACCACCTTTCAAATCCTACCTCATCAATTACAATTAGATACCCAAAAAAAGGAATTTAACTTGTTTCTCTTTCAATTTAACGTTAGTTGAATTTTAGTTGATTCTTGCTTTGATTTGTTTTCTCTTTCTTCAACTCCAAAAAATATCAAAATCTTTTCATCTTAATTGCCATTTTTTGTCTACCAACAATACTCTAAACTGCAAGAAAAAAATTCAACAACAAATTGAACATCCTCAAATAGCAATCAAGAATTTGCTTCATCGACTTTGAATGCTTGAAACAAAAGTACGCTTCAACCAACTTTTGTCTGCCAAATTAAGTGCTATAATTTTCGTCCTGCCTTGCTGAATGCACTTTAATGGTGATTTTGCCTTGTCTCGTAGTTTTTTAAAGGGTTAATTGTCGTCGAAATGTGATCAGAATGATTTATATCTTTTAAAAGTGACAACTTTTTATGTTAAAAACCTGACATCATCTTTAAATATAAGACATCTCTGAAGAAAAAATAAGAAAAACTTACATTTAGCTTTTTTAAGAACAAACTAATGATTCCAGGCAAATCGAGATTTGACGTAATTATAAAACTGATGATTTTGGTGATTGAATATTTAAAAAAACATAATTAGAAAAAAATCAAGAAGTAAAATAATTCAGAGTTGTCTTTGCTTTTCATATTTGTTTCAACCTTTGTCGATCCGAATAAGATTTTGCAAAAAGTTTTAATTAAATAAATTTAAAATTTAAAAATAATTTAGAACTTTTTCTTGCATTGCCCGACTTATTTATAGTGAATGTTGATAAGAATTTGGTACAAAATTATTATAGTTGCAATTTACACCCAGTTAGACTAGAGATTGATTCAATATTTGTTCATTTTTACAAATTAATATATAAATTGAACAATATAGTAACGTAGGAAAAAGGCAATAACAGAACAAGCTATCTGAATAAAAAGTAAACTTCTGACAACTGCATCTTCTCTTTTTGGACCAGACCATAAGATGACTAGATTAATCAGAGTGAAATTGGTACAGATAACTTTGTTAGGCGAAATGGTTTGCTCATGACATAAGTGGAATAAACGGGCAAATTTTAAACATAAGTTACCAATTATACCCAACTGATTGGGATTATATTCGAAATGACTGTTGTTCATCAAGTTTGTCTTTGAGTTATATCTGGTGAGAAAGAAAATATTTAGCAATTATAATTATGATCTATGCAAATTATTTTACTTAAAATGTTAACTTACTTAGGCAATCGATGTCTTGGACACGGGACGAAGTGAAATAATTGCGGACAGCTAAACAGAAAATTAAATATTTGTGGTATAAAGAAGAGAAGCATTGTTTTGCTAAAATGACCCAAAATTCCGACAACAGCAAAAGTCATGCCAGCAAAATAGCAATATGTATCACCGACGAAAATTTCAGCTGGATACCAATTATACCAAAGTAAGGCCGAAGAGACGCAAATAAAAGGTAAAATGAAAGTAATCGAGAAGAGGTGAACTTTCCATGAAGTACTCGTTATCTCAATCAGATTGAAAATCAGCACAGAAATTGAAATGATTAAACTTTGGCCCACTTCTAATCCGTTAATACCAGCAAGAATGTTTATCGCATTGGTACAAAAGACAGCCATCATCGCCATATAAACGTAATAAAATATACCGAGGTTTAGAGCAAAAGAAAATGGTTTAGGTAGTAAAACCCAAGTACAGTTATATGTAACAGCATAGACAGTTAAAAGTGGAAAAGAAGCAATTGTTGGTAAAGTTAATTTGTGAAGCCATCGGAGGTCGAGTATGTCATCAACAAAGCCTAAAAGAACCATACAGCAAATAGAAAGAAGGGCCGCAATCAACGATTCAAATTGAAGATCATCAAAAACTCTTGCTTTTAAATTAATTATGGGCACATTGAGTTTCAACGAGTCACTGATGAAATTTTCCGTTATCAGGTAACTTTTGTCAAATTGTAGAAAGGGAATAGGTATAAAGAGCGACATGGTTATCAGAAAAACAGAGCCAGCTATAACTCCCATAGCTTCAGGTATTGGTTCAGCGTTTTGTTTACACATATCGACTCCTGTAACTTTGGCCTTAACGAACTTTGCCTTCAAATTCGGAATTGTTGACATTGTTACATGGAAGCCAGCTAGAGAAAATATCCCAATGGATAAAAAATGGATGAAGAGTTTAGGTGACAAACTAACTGCCAAACCAGTTGTTGTACCAAGAAATGTAAACATCAGCAGATATGGTTTGAGAGATTTCATGTTAGACAGATTTTGGTGAACAAAACGATAAAGTAGAGAAATTACACCAATAACTAATAATCTTCAATCAGAAAGTACACGAAGATACAATAAAAGATCGACATATGATCAGTATTGTGGCCGAACTACAATACAATTTTGTAAACAAAAAGACCGGTTTATCAAAGTAACATCAACATATGTGGTAAATATCAAATTGATATTATCAATGTTGATGTGTAATAATGAGTTCGATGGATCGAAACTATTGCTATGAACTTTGTAACGATATTATCACGAACAATAATTGTGGTTATTAAGGTAACATAATAGTTAATTGCTAAACTTTGTCTAGTGAATTTGATTGAATCATTAAAAAGTAAACAATTTTAAAATTGAAAAGATGAGTAAAAATATCGTAAAAAGTAACAGCACCATCTAGTGTTTAATGAAAAAATAATTCAAAAAATAATTCAATTTAAACGACAAAGTTTATTCATAAAAGATTTATTAAATCATATTTAATATTATTATAGATTAGTTTGATGGATTTACATTTTGTCGACTTGCATGTTTATCAATAATTAAACCCACTGTGTGATGAATAACCATAAGTTGACCCATAATGCTAATGCCAAACCAAGTGCTAAAAAGACTACCACTAAGTATGAGATAATCTAGGACTGAAAGATCTGGGTGACTCAAAGTTATTGAATCTGGTTTAGGCGAGAGGAGAAACATAATTTTCATGTTTTCATGGCCAGGTTTCGTGTCAATTAAATTGCGGTCCATTACAAATGAGTAAAGTGTCGAAGAACACATTGGTTGAATTGCCTGTTGTCGACATCTCTTGTGAATATCTGCCGAAATATTGTCTTCAGCAAAATAAAAGCGCAAATCTTTTTTATCTCTGTACTTCTCTATTGGTACACTAACCAATGGGTAAAGTGAACCAGTTTGATTTAGTGATTTGGTGTGGACACAATCCTCATATTCCTTGTATTGAGAGTACACCTTACAAGACGTTCTATATGGACTTGGTAATAGATTTTTGATGTTTCGGTTATAATATATAGAATTCAAGACTCGTTTACCGGATGATGCGCTTGAATATTCAGAGTGGCTAATTACATCTATTTGAGGTTCACCTGGTTGGTTTAGTTTCAATAGCATGACAGAGGTGTTTAGATAAAATGAAAATAGATAATTTGACTGCATCAACGATTGAGTTCGATCAAATTTTAGCTTACTATTTGAACAATCGATGACCAATTCAAAATAAAATGCCGATGCTTTGCGATTTATCCGGCATCCACCATTTGATAAGAAATTTCCATCGCTAATATTTATCGAATGAAAACCATAAATTAAGCGTTCGTTTGGATAAGAGTAACGTGCAATTTCATCCAGTGTAAAGTGCGGGCCAAGAAATCTGGTAAACATCAGTGGATCTGTTTTGAATAAATCACAATATCCAATTTCATGTTTGAAATCATAATCTTGAATTGATGAAGAAACTCTACATTTATTGTCAAATTCAGGGCCGAATTTACTCTGTAATCTTTTTTTGTCAATCACGTGTTGGTATGGAATTTGAATACTTATTTCTGGTATTTCAATGTCTTCAGATACAAAGGTATCTATTTCACGGACAACATTGAACTGCAAAAGTTTTTGAGTCAAAAATCCAAACTGAGCCAAAAATAATAAAACGCAAATGAATCGGATCAATAAAATGGATAGCTGGTTAAGCATTTTCAAACAATGAAATTAATAACAATCAAGAATTACATTAAAATTTTTTAATTAATTCATAGTAAATTTCCCGTAAATAAGAACAACTCATTTGAAAACTTTTTGTTGGAAGATATGTTATTAATTGAAGTAATTCATTGTTAGTGTTACATTTGGAACCCATTTTTATTGTGGAAATCAATTATTGTAAAAATCTAAAACGATCAGTAATGATTGATTGAATCAACAATAAATGAGTATAAGCTTAGAATGATTGAAAGAGCAATCACCAAACATTAATCTTGAAGATCTTTATAATTGATTTAACCTCAAATGTTTAACTCATTCCAGAAAATCAATTTAAAGGGTGATATTTCAAGAATGGCAAATCTTTCTGTGTGAGCTATCTCATAACAATCATAATATCTCAGAAGGTTTGAATAAAATTAAAGTGACCGCAACCATAGTTTGTTATTATTATAATAATCCATCCAAGATTGTCATGGAAATTATATTTTCACACTTAACTTACAATGAACAAATGTTTCAAATTAAATCGATTGTTTCCACAATTCGTATACAGTCGTACCTCTCAAACTGAAACCAGAATACACAGCTGAAAAGTATAAGATATTCGATTATTGTTTGCTAATGAGATTGATTATGGATTGAGGATGAAAATAACATTTTTTTTTGTTTATCGATCACCATTTGACTGATGGATCAAGGCTCAATGAAACCTTTGGCTTTCGGTTAACTGAAATTTGAGTTTGTTTTCCATTGCTAAGATGAGAGTTACTATTGGAACAAAAAATACTGACTCAAGTGTTTTGATTTTTGAGAGATTTTCAATATTTCACTTTTTCGATTGATTTATTAAAAAGCCGAAGTTTTGAAAATAAATTGTAACCAAGTCAGATGATCCAGTAAACATTTGAGCGATAGGACTGTACTCGTTGTAATAAAAGTGTGAAAACCTAATTTTCATGAAATAAAATGAGATAAATGAAAAAATAAGTGCTCAAAATGTGGGCTCTTTTACAAAGCTTTTTGAATAATTTCCAAAATAAAGTTGAAAAGCATATCTTGAAAAATTATGGTATATTGATCATCGTGGCCAACAGTATAATAATCTGTTAAACTTCTTCGACCGCGATTCGATGTTGAGTTTTCCACTCTGGCACCGTTACCTGTTCCACCTGCTCCACCCATTCCAGTTGTCAGAACAGCGATTAAAGTCGCCAAATTAAGTAAAAACAAAACACCAAGAGGAAGCAATAGAGCTCCTAATAATAGTGGTAAGCCGGCTGCTAAAGCAATGACTCCTAGTAATGTGGTTAAATCATGTTTATGGTTTTTTCCTGATTTATCGTGGCTAACTGACACTGGAATCGGAATATATTGGACAGTATGATGATTTGAGCCACCATGTTGTACTTGAGGATGATGATGCTGGTAATGGCCTGGAAAATGGCCGGATTCGTGGTTTAAACCTCCATAACCAAAGTCACTTCCACTATAGCCATAAAGCGTGTATGGTTTAGATATTGATGGATAATTTTGTTGGCCAAAGGAACTTGTCATTTGAATCGGTGAAGTATACTGAGCTAATGGACTGTAATTTAGCCCATTGATTGCTTGTGCAGCATTGAAATCAGAGCCTAGAAGATGAATTAGGCAACTTTTTAGTTAAATTTTGAGTAATTGTATAGTAAATAACAACTTAATTAATGTGAAATTATTTCATCTTATGTTTTCAGGTGATTCTGATGACAGATGACTTACCAGTTTCTGGGACTGTTTGTCGATAGGCCAGATCTGTATAAACTGGAGACGAAAATGGCTCGGGATAAGCATAATATTTGCCAATTGAATCGGAATGATTTTGATTTCCCATTTCTAATGCTGGTGTTGGTAAAATGGTCTTTGCAATTGTTTGGTGAATGTATGGATAAGTTAATTTATGAGGTTGATAAGTTGGATAAGTCGACCGAGAGGTTAACTTTGAATATGGTAAAGCCTCTGGAAATTTCAATGAATTTAAATGATCCATAATAGATCGAAAACTTGTGACAATTGGAATTACTTTTGGAGTTGATGTGGTTGAATTTGGTGTTGGCAATAATGATACTGGCGATGAAATTAATATAAGAATAAACAAGGTTTTGTGAAAAAGACAACTCAATGGTGATTTGATTAAATTTATAACTTTCATTCTTTTTGCAAAAATTTTGTCTCTAAACATTGTGTTTGGACTTTAATTTGTACTTTGGTTTATTAAAAGCTATCACGACGTTTAGCTCTTTATTTCATTCAAGTTGACACTTTCACTGATAAACTGAAATTGATATATTTTGAACGAAAGTGAAAAGCAAAAAGATATCGCCTATCTCACCATGAATTTTTATGGGTCAAGAACTTTGCACTAGAAGATATCGAAGAACATTTCTAAGCCTGATACTTTCATGGAGTTTGATTTTTGTTAAATTGTTTTGTTGAAAATAAATGTGCATTGATAAATCACAATGAAATGAATGAGAAAAAGTAAAATCTTTTGTATTTGCTTAAGCATCTTCTCAATACTCAATCCATGAAATCTCATTTCTTCAAACTAATCGCTCGGTTGAAATTTAGATTGTTTGCTACAATCCAAGATTTGGTTCATCAAAAATTGCTACAAATTCAAGTCGAGCAATAAATGTTTATAAATATATAATATAAACAAAAACAATGATACATTCATATTTAAATAATTGTTTTATTAAATTATTAAATAAATAAATAGATAAGCGAATCATGAAATTTTCCAGTTACTAACATTTACATGATCTTAAAAATTTGAACATTATGGCGTTTATGGGAACAATAAATGAAATTGTGAATAGAGAGTCAGAACGAAAAGTAGAAGAATTATTAATACAAACTGTTGCCTTTTTGGATACAATTAAGAATAAAAGCTTCAATTTCATCGAGGATTTGTTGATTCCAAAGCTCAGGAGAAATACTTCGTTTTCGTTTACCTGCAGTTACTGCTCCGGCCGTTCCATTGACGGGTATGAATGTCGCTCCACCTCCACCAGCAACGGCTAATAGAGTAAGTAGACTAAGGCCAAAGAGAAGACCCAGAGGTAGTAAAAGTGCTCCTAGAAGGATAGGTAAAAGTGCAGCTAACAGGATACCCCAAACCCATGAAGAAACGTCATTATTATGGTGTTCCTGATGGTGTTTAATGTGCTTCATGTGAACAACTGGATAAGGATAAGGCATAGGAATATAATGGACTTTGGATTTTCCATGAGAGCCCATTGAATGGAAATAGTGAAAAGGAAAATGATGTCCATGTCCGTGGCCAAGAAACTCATGACCAAATGTACCAGTTGGTCCAATTTGCTTCTTGTAGGTATCAAAAGGTTTAAAGTCAAACGAGCCTCCAATTGGTATTCGGTCACTTTGATCAAATGATGATGAAGGCTCATTTGAATTTGAGCTTTGTCCGCTTGAGCTTAAATTGGGTAATCCTAGTGATTGGACAGCATTATTGATTCCTTTAACTGCAAAAAATATTAAAAGATTAAAAAATATAACTAACGAGGGAAGTGTCCTAAACGCTACGAAAATTTCGAACTTTTCTGGGATTAAAATATTCTTATGGGGAAGATATTAGCTTTTGTAAAGCCTTTCTTTACGCAAATTATCCGTTTAAAAGTTACAGTTCAAAGTTTCAATTTTGAATAGACTAAGCCTATTACAATCTGGATCGATTAAGAAATGTGGAAACCAGATAATTTGCGCAACGAAAGGCTTTACAAAAGCTAATATCTTTGCCATAAGAATATTTTAAGCCCAAAAAGAGTTCGAAATTTTCGTAGCGTTTGGGACACTTCTCTCGTAAGTACGGTTGCAATTCCAAGTTTTCAACTACTAACTAAGCATTAATTATTATGTTTCAATATCAAATTGAAAATTAGTGGATATCAAAATCTATAATAATAGCATGTAGATTTTTTGAAAGATTATAATTGAGATTGTTCGATGTTGAAAGTTATGGAAAATCTTAAGCTTATTATTTTTTGATTGCTTACTTATTGGATCCAGTCCTTGATTATTTGAAGAATCATCTTGCTCCGGTAAATCATCATCAGTTATTGTCACATAACCAGGAACATTTGAACCACTGAGACCATTTAAACCGGGAAAACCAGAGATATTATCCTGAAGCCTTGGCCTGCGAAATAAATACACAACTGGCACTAATTGTTTGCTACTATTATAACCAGTAGATTGGAATCTTTTACGGGTAAAAGGTTTTCTCCAGAATCTCATCAATTTATCAGAAACAATATTTGTAAATCCATGGGTTGATGAGTCAATGCCACTAAAGACAACAATTATAAACAGATTGACAAGCCAAAGAAGTGACTGTGATAACATTTCATAGTTCAAACGAAATTATAACATTCATAACAAGTTAAGTTTCGCGAGAAATGAGATTTAACCGCCATTTATAAAAAAAATCTAATATTCCATCGATTTAAATGAACAACTATTAACTTTAGGTAGTTAATTTCACGAAAAATATAGATAAAAGTAAAGTTTCCTCTTGTAAAAATAAAGTTTCTTTAAACATATAACATTCTGTATTAGTGAATAGTAAAATTTTGAAGGTAGAAGACAAAAATATACTGTAAATTGACAAGGATCAGATTAATTGGTTGAACGATTGTTAAGGAAGCTCCTTTTTACCTTCCATTGATAGCTAATTCACAATCGCAATTGTAAATCATCACAGCTCTGTAAACTAGTTTAGGTAAACAATTGGAAAATGAACAAATAGAGAAACAAAATTTCCGGTTCAGCCTTGTTAAGATGTCATTTTAACTCTTAAGAGGTGCATTTACATGTACAATAGAGCTAAACATTGAACTCAGTGGAAGGTGCAAGACCTAACTGAATTTAAAAGAGCTTTTTTAAATTCAGTATTTATCAACTCCACCAACTGGACCATTAAATTAAAATCTTTTCATCCAAAAACGAGATCTGATACCAAAATTGAAAACAATTAATACTTTACTTTATAACAAGTTTATTTTCCCTTTTATGAATTTCGAAAACATCAATCGTCTAAATTATCTAATCTCATCTAGGTTTATTGGAAATCCCATGATAACCACTTTTTAATGTAATCATCCAAATTAAGCTGATAAATTCAATATCTCCCCTGAATTGTTTTGTCAAATAAGTTTTGTTTTCCGCATTTCGTAAACAAGGTTTGGTTTACGATTCGTACATATTGCAGTTGATCAAATGGTTTTAAGATCAACTTAATACTTTTATATTTGTCTCTATTTTAAAGATCAATATTAGAAATTAAATCTAATTTTTTAACTTTTCGTGGATTCTATAAATAACAAATGAAGCCTCTTTTTAAATATTTAAAGTGTATACAACTCAGAGTAATCTGATTTAATCGTGCTAACTTATTCAAAAAAGATTTGATGACCTCTTTTCAACAGATTTTATTCATTATTGTTGAGAATTATCTACTTAATTTGATTAATAACACAATTTATTGATTATTGTTGTAAACCCAATTTTAAATGATGATTCATTTCAAAAAATAACCAAATTGCTATCTAAATAATGTATAAGCGACCTTTTCGTTTCTCATTAAAAATCTTCATCCCGTTTTATCTTGATTGCTCTAAATTAAGTAAATAATAAATTGGAACTAGTGAAAGGTTGAAATTACAAATTAACAAAAATATTTCTTCGTTGCTTTATTATTCGGATAAAATTATTAGAAAATTGCTTGATATGATGTTTACTAAATTTATTTTGTGTGACATTGCAGAAATTTGACAAGAAATTTAGAGATCGGATTTTACAAATTTGTCAACACATAATTTAAAATAGTTTTGAAAATTTATGAAAATGAACAATCGGAGTATTTAAATATTTAAATATAAAATATATTATTAAAATAATTAAATGGACGGAATAAAATATAAAAACGATTGTAAATTTGGCGTTATCATGTTTGTGTGCGTTTATTCGACTTAAGTGGTTTAATGTAGATCAGAATTAAACCACATAGACCTATTAGAGTTCCTCCACCGCAAGAATACGTAATGGCATCACGATAAAAACCAACGTGGCCGATTGATGAAGGTGAATCAGTGGGGTGTATCTTTTGTATTATCATTACTGCAAGACCATTTGACACTTTGTCGAGGAAACTCATGGCACCAAAAACAAAAGCTCCAGAAGATGTATTGTGTCCGATTAAATCATTAGTAAGGCCTAAAGATATTACTAACATTAAGGCACCCGAAAAACCAAGTAAAATAACGACAATAAATATGCCATAGACACGATAAAATGACCCACTACCATAATACATCCAAGCATAAGTTACTCCTGACACAATTCCCCCAATTCCATACAAAACGCGTTTATTAAAAATAGTATCTAGGTACTTGGTGACCAGAGATGCCAGAAAAGAGGCACAATACATGATTAAAGGAATGTAAGCAATACTCTCTTTCCTCAAGTCTAAGGTGAAATGAAGATAAAAAGGAATATAAACTTGAGTCAAATTGATAACTAATCTGGTTCCCATGTATAAAATTCCGATAAAGTAAAATTGAGGAACACTAAACCAATCAAACCATCTGAGATGAGGCTCAGCATCGATTGATCTTTCATTGGAGTTTTCTTCATCAGTATGAGCGCGATTTTGTCTGTTTGTTCTGGATTTTTCGTCCACAATCACGTGAAATAATAAGGTGAAAAAGGCTCCAATGGATACTATTGAGATGACAAGTATACGGAATTTGGAAGCATCATTAGGCCCAATAGTGGAATCATGTTGAAAACTTGCATTTGCAGAAAGATATTCAGATAAAGAGTATGAAGTTTGATTTTGAGATATATTGCTTTCAGGTGTTTCATCTACAGAGAGAACCAACCAGGTAATGATATAAACAGTGATGCTGGCAATTACAGTCCATGAATATCGGAGGGAATTCAGCCCAATACGTTCATTGGAATTGGGTGTTAAATCAGGTATCAATGAAAGATGAGAAACTTGAACAGAAGCCCATCCAAATTGGAAGATAGAAATGAATATAGAATAGTAAGCTATGCGTGCTAAGGGTGAAGAGTTATCACAATGAAAAATACAAGAGTTGAAGATCAACGGAAAACTGGTAAGAACTGATATGGATCCAATAAGATGCCAGAATTTTTTTGCACCATAATTTCGAAAAGTTATTTTGTTAGAAAATATTCCTACCATAGGTGTTGCTGCTCCATCAGCAATCTGACCAACTAATAACAATATACCGGCATTGGTAGAAGATAGTCCTAAAACCAGAGTCATGAAAACCAGCAAATAACTGAACCATATTGCGGAACATAAATCATTTAGCACGTGGCCTACACTGTAACCTAATTTTTGTTTCAAAGGCAAAGGTTTATATGCACTTGAAGATGGAGAAAGCATCGCAGTATCTGAGTTACCCTCGAATTCGTCACCATGAGACGAGTTAGAAACTGGTGAGGGTGATGATGGTAAATGACTCTCCATCCTGAAACGATATCAATTGAAGATGGTACTCAAAATGCAGCGATGGAATGGCCTTGTAAAAAAGCGATTAACGTTGTATCAGCAATCATCCACCTATGAGAGATAATTGATTTTTTGTTCCTTAATAGAAAACATGACAGTCACAGATGTAAACAAAACAGGAGAGGATAAATGATTAATATACTATTATTAACGCTTCAGAATAACCATTTTTGACAGATTTGTGTTATCGAAGTCTTATTTAGCTGTCTAGTATTATCCATTAATTTACAACACGATTCTAATTAATTTGGTAAAGTAGATTTTTATCCAAAGAGAAACATAATTGCGGAAAACACCCAAATATATGCAATTACAGTATTTCCCCTTGAAATAAGGGACCTGTTTAAATACTAAAACTGTACTTGATTGATTCATTTTAGTTATTCACCATTCCAAGTTAATCATTCTGGTCTCAATTCATTGTAAAATTATTAAAATCATCACTAAATGTAATAATTTTTATCTAGATAATATTATCTTTGCTCTAATCGTCTATGAATATCAACATGATAACCCAGATATTCGATTGATTTCTAACTTTTATATTTAAACTACACTTTCGTTAATTTAAACACCAATGGAATACTGGATTTGAGTGAATTTAAGAATAAAATTTTAAAACTATCGTTTATTTTGGTAACATTACATTAATCAGGTTAAAGAATCACTTTCTCTATTGTGAACTTCTGCCAAGTGATATCTTGATATTGCTGAATGGTGTGAATTTTATCGCTGTGATTATGAAAAACAAAATGTCAGTTGTGATGCTTAATGATAAATACCAGGTGAAGCAAATTTGCACCTAATTATCAACACGGTTCAATCAACAAAAACAGCCCACATTCAGATTAGTTGGTAATACTAAGAATTTTCGTTACTATGGGGTGTAGGTTGAACAATGATGTTACTTCTACCGAGTTCTACACTGGAAGCGGCACTTAATGCACTAAGGGCAAAGAAAATTACATTTCAGTGAGCGATAATTATGCAATTTGACCAATCCAAAGTTGTCACTAAAACCATTCGATAATGCTGATGGACGGTGTGGATGGCATGGATTCGAGTAAGATCCCTTGTACCCGAACCAAGTTACAACAATCTGCTCGTTAGCCTCTCAATCCAAGCTAAAGCGAAGAACAGATCTGTCAAGCTAAATCACTAACTCGTCGACTTGCAGTTAATGACCTGAAACTAAAGACTGGTCAGCTTTAGATTAGATCAGAAAAATAGTTGAGAGGAAAATATAAACATCAACAATCGATGAAATTTCATTGATAAAAAATTACTCAATCATCTTCTGGCGAAAGTCAAATGGGAGATTTTTTCAAGTATCAATTGATTTTCCGAAGGATAAATGTTACCTAATGATAAAAAATACGAAGAAATAACAATTCATATCTATTAAATCAATTGATAGCTATCAAGTATTAGTCATAATTAGCCAAAGAAGCTATTTAAAACAGTAAACTCAGTTTACGCAGTATATTTGATGAAAACAAACAAGCCAGATAAATACAGACGACGAGTATTTCAATGGTTTAAAATACTTGTATAACTCATGTTATTATTACAAACGTATCATTAAATTGAACTCTGTTCAATGCCATAAACTACCTTTAGTCAACGATTGGCTTCATTGAATGAAGGCTTAGCTATTATATTTGTTTTGATGCGTCTTTTGAACTAAAATAATTTTTAACAAGGTTTTAACAAACGTTACATCAACAGTCTAAAAACTAATGATTAAATCTGATAAACTAATTAAATTGATGTAAACAAAATAACCAGAATAACTTCAAAACCTATCAACAGCTTGTAAAACTAATATTATCATTCATTGAATTTAATTCATTACATATTGTTTACAAGATTTGGTTAATTTGAAGCCTTGAGAAATTTTGACATTTGACCGAAATTTGACTTAATTTTGTCAAAATTTTCTCACTAAATTTCATTATTTTGTAATCTAAATCATCATTATCTTAGGTGTTGATTGAGTCTTCATTTTGTTAAATTGATGAAACATGTAACATTTGCTCTTGAAATGTCATCATTCATCATGTAACAATTTTTTTTGAAGGCTTTAATTATGCAAATAATTGATGAAATTGGTGAGTCCGATTCACCATCAACCATTTTAGGTGCAAATTTCATGTATTTAAATTTATCAACTATTCAACCAACAATCATCAATAATGCATCAATGAATAATTTAATACAATTTGTTTTTTACCTTGAACCTAAATCAAAATCATTGCATCGGTTTAACTAAATTCAATTAACACCCAGCCGTAAACCGTAATAGATTGTGTGTAATGTTGCTAATCAATTTGTAGGATTTGGCTCTTCAATTGTATTTACCTTCTTATCTTACTAATTGACTGGAAAATAAAATATTGATAAATCATTTATGATTTTATTGTTTCCGAATTTGCAAACAATGGTGGAAATGAACTGAATAGGATAAAAATTACAATAATCAAAACTTAGGACACAATGACTACAATTTTGTTAGTATTTAAATAATTGAAGGCCAGGCTTTTCTCACAAGTTTGTTAAACCATCAATCCAAATCGTCGAAATAAATTAGTTGCTGCTATTCAAAATGGTCAAATTATTTACATTAGGAACTGTTCTTTGTCTTTTTATTGTCACCGCCACAGCTGATGTCCATAGACGAGGTAAATTTTTGCCACATGATCGTACTGTGATTAACTGTGCTTCACTAAACCGAAAACATCATCAACATTCAAGTGTACTTGCCCCATTCACCACTGAAGGACCTTTCTTTCTTCCCGACGACTTGAAACGATCCAATATTACTGATGGTCAAAAAGGTATCCCATTGGAGCTGACAATTCGGTTGACAAATGCGAAAGATTGTACTCCAATCCCAAGTTTTTTCATACACGCTTGGCAAGCCAATGCTACTGGTGTTTACTCAGGAATCGATGAAGACACTGCTCCTCTCTCTGGATTCCGACCAGCTCCAGTTTCTAGTGACAGGTCTCTTCGTGGATACCAAGAAACAGATGCCAATGGAGAAGTCAAGTTCCTTACTATTCTGCCTGGTTGGTATACTGGTCGAGCCATTCATATTCACATTGAAGTTTACGCAAAGGACATAACTGATGAAAATAAGATCACTTATATTGGTCAATTTTACTTCGCACGTGATTTGCCTGCGCAATTGCGACAAATTTATCCATATTCAACTGACCGTAATCGTATTACATATAATGAGAGAGATCAATTCTATGTCCGTGATCATGGAGATGAGACTACTCTTAATTTGAAGCTTAATGGTGACAA
Organism: Tetranychus piercei; assembly: GCA_036759885.1. Taxonomy (NCBI): domain Eukaryota; kingdom Metazoa; phylum Arthropoda; class Arachnida; order Trombidiformes; family Tetranychidae; genus Tetranychus; species Tetranychus piercei. Next base: position 13,417,309 of record CM071879.1, on the reverse strand, counting down.
ATATTCAAGCTATGCCACAGTCGCCATTGATCCAACTGTTACAGTTCATGTTCAATAGATTATCTATTCAATGAAAATTTTGTAAAATCCATTCCATCTGAAATAACAAGAAATACCTATTAAAGACTTGCAATTTAAACAGAAATTAAATGTAGCGATACAAGATTCAAGGAAATTTCAAGCATCATAGACTTGATAATGGTATGGTAATGGTATTAGCTGAATACAATGGTACATTTGAGTTAAATACCATTTATTTAAGATCCATACTGAGTTGGGGCAAAATAAGGGCGCTTATTCATCCACGGTAATACATGTAGTAATGCTTTACGATCATTATGATGCCAATTTGATTATTTGTATTGAAATTGGTTGAAGTATGACAATCAATCTGTCTATCAAGAAAAAGAGTCGAGAGGAGAATAATTAGCATAAATAAAAATAATAACAATCACCTTTAATAACGTCAAGAAATATAACAAATATATGCTGCTTGTTACGGCTTGTTAATTAAAGATCTAATCAAATGATGTCAAGCAAAGTTGATGACAAGTAGACTTTTGCTTTCTTGACCGTAATTCAGCTTTATTACTATAAGTAACTAAATCATTTTGATTTTTTCCTCGATTAATTGGGTCCACGCTAAATCAATCAATCATTAGAGTATCATATTTACGCACAAAAAATTAATATGATCTCAAATGTTTAAAAGGTTTGCTTATTTAAGCCAAAACAAGAAAGAGTAAATATAACTATTATCTAAATATTTGATAATCAAAAGAATTTCTTTTCTGCTCATTTTAAACGACAATTAATAAAGCTTGAAACTGCGATGATGGAGCAATATATTGATGAAAAATATTCAATTGAAATGATAATAATACGAAAAGTTCATGGATATTGCAAGATGATGATATGGATAGTTATCAATCACAGATTAATTAGATGATTGTTCAATCTTCAATTAACAATAGAATAATAATGGTGATTTTAGAAACACTCAACAATCATTCGTTGAAAAACACTCAAACAAAAACACTCACAATTAAACAATAAAGTAACACTGGTTGCAAACCATCTGTCTTCGTCTCAGACGTTAAAAAATCATCTTCTCACAACATTGCTAATTAACTTTGGTTATTCATCTCGACCAGTAACTTCATTAATAAAGAAAAGGCCATGAAATGTAAACATTACAAACAAGTGGAACACTATCAATTAGAAACACAAAGTAAAGAGTTGATTAGAGCAAACCGATTAACATACGCAAGTTGAAAACAATGATTTGAAACAATTAAAAACAAAATTTCACACAACACAAGTTTACATGTTATAGTCTTTTTGGATACTAGATGGAGCTTGGATAGTAAATTGAGGACAGTAGCTTTTGCTATTCTTCTGATATGTAATCAAACGTCTTATTCTGAAAAATGGGAAAACCTTTTCTATCCGTTGGTTTTTGAATTAAAAGTTAATTTAAACTTTTGTTTCTATGCTATGTGATTTAACTGTGTTTATGTATTTCATTAGTGGACATATCAATTCAAGTGAACAAATAAATATCAAAAGTAAGCCCACATTTATTAATAAAACACTGGATGATTGAAAATACAGCTTGTGACTTTTCCATTTCTTTTTTGCTGTTACTTAAGCTGGTTTTGGTTTTTGGCTGTTGCTTTTGATTGAAGTTTTTTTTCTCTTTTCTTCATTATGCCAACATTGTATGTGTATGTGTGCTGTGATGTATTTTGTTTTGTCTCAATTTTTCAGTGTTATACAACCTAATATGTTTGACTATTGAGGAATGGATGATGTGTATAACCTTTGACTAATGTTCAATCTTTCTTAATTTACGCTTGATTTCATTTAATTCTTCAAATCATCTTCAATACTATCTATTTTTGGTTTTTATTTTTTTAATGCTGCCTTTTCTTTCCCTTCTATAAATTTCTTTCTTCCTTTCCTCTTAAGATTTCTGCTTGTTTTTATTTCTTTTTTATCTATCAAATCAGTTTTCCAATGTTTCTGTTTCTGGTAAATTATCTATTCTGATTATTCAACAACAACCTCTGAAGAATTCATTCATTCCTTTTTTGCCAGATTACATGCAGATGCTCACGTTCAATGTAATTAGGTTTTGCTCATTTTGTCACACTTACTATGGCTAATATCGTTAAATGAGTTCCCTTCACAGATCTCTCTCTCTCTCTCGTCTTTCTTTCCGCTCACTCGTTTACCATTCTCACTCCCTCTGCTTATCATCATCTGTAATCATCTTCTTCCTCCAATTTCTCTTCTTCTCTCTTATGCATCCATTTTCATACTAAAAGCTATATTTATTGCTGTTTGATGTTAACTCGCCCTGCGTCCATATGAACCATTTTTCACTCTAAAATTTTGTGTTTTCTCTCCATGTTGTTTCTTTATACAGTTAAATGTGGCTTGACCCTTGTGATTAATATTACATATCTATCGTGCGATGCGACGTAAAGGAACTTTGCGATGGAGTGTTGCAAAGAAAGTGTCTATTCCTGTTCCACCACCCGAAGTGGTTGATGTTAATCAAACCCGAGCTACTGTTCAACGGCGCTCAAACAATCTTAAGCCCAATGTCGATCGAAACAGTTTATCAAGTACTGGTAGCTCATCCAATAGTGAGGAAGGAAGTATCATTCTTTCCTTATTACCTCCAAGTATTGGTTCTTTGGATGAGGGATCTCTTCTTGAAAACTGGCTGACTAGTTTACAATTTGAAGAATATATCCCTTTGTTTGTTTCTGCGGGCTATGATATGCCAACCATATCACGTATGACTCCAGCGGATCTAACTGCCATTGGAATAACCAAACCCTTACACCGTCAAAAGTTGAAGGCTGGTATAGCCAAGTTAAATATACCTGATGGAATACCAAATTTTATACCTAAATCTCTTCTTGAATGGTTAAAACTCATTCACCTTGAAGAATATTTTGATATTTTGTGTCAGCAAGGTTATGATTCAATTGACCGTGTTATTCAACTAACTTGGGAGGACTTAGAAGAGATTGGCATTAAAAAGCTTGGACATCAAAAGAAGTTGGAATTAGCTATTAAGAGAGTTCAAGATTTAAACAATGGAGTTCGACGATCATCAACACACTATTCAAATTTATCAGCATCTGTCCCATCATCTTCATCCCTCTCATCTGAAAGCTCTTCGAGCTCTTGTCCAGATGCATTGCACTCTTCATCTCACAATCTAAGTTTACCGTTGAAAATTTTTCCACCCTTAAGTCAGGAAGTAGCTATTAACACTTCAATTGGTCCCAAGATTACATCACCAGCCATTGAAAGCCCATTAACGCCAGAATTGAAAACTTTTCAACAGTTATCAACTAATAATGATCCTTATGGTAGTTTAGGATCCAATTCATCATCTCAGGTTCAACTTAACAAAGACCAAACAAGCATATGCAATAGCAGCACTAGTATAGGGTTTGATCCATCCAAAGGAATAAGTAGTACTTCACTGCCTCCACCACCTCAATTAGCATCAACGAATACGAATCCTGTGACATCAGTCCGTGGTCGTTCCTTTGAGAGTTTAAATAAAGATGAAATAGACTCTTCTAAAATTTCTGCTTATCTGTCAAGGTACATATCACAATTACAGACGTATGATTGTAAACCAGATTATCATAGGTCTGACTCCTTCAATAGTGATGCCTCCTCTCTTGGTAGTCCTAGACGACCATCTTTTCAAGGTTATGAAAACGATTGTGAGCCAGGTAACAATCGACAAGGATTATTGCAAATTCATGATTTTGAGTCAACAGCTACTCTCAATAGATCGAAAGGATTGATCAAAAATAAACCGGTTGCCAAGATTGTTGCCAAAAGTCGACAAGAAGATGATTATCAAAACGCAGCTGATTATAAGAAACCTGATGTCGTCCCGAGAGTTGAAGTAAAGGCTTTGGGTAAAGTTTCAATACCCTCTGTTACAGGGGTAAGTGGAAATTATTCAGCTGATGGCTACATGTCTGATTCAGGTTCTTATCAATATCAACATTATCCATATCAGTTATATCATCAACATCAATTTGAGCAACCTCAATATCAATTTCAGCAACAAAGTTATGAAACCGATGAATCTCATATTAAGAATTTAAACTATCAAACACCAGTGACTAGTGAAAATATCTCAACAGCAGCTATTTATGCAACCTTAAAAAAGAATAAGCAACCACCAGCTCCACCAAAACGAACTAATTCAATGAAAAGTGGCTCTTCCAATTATATTTACTCTGGGATCAATTATAATCAAAGTCATGATAACCGTCAAACAATGTCAACTCGCTGTAATAGTTTAGAAGCTATTCAAGAACAAGCTTTTGCTACTTGTATAAAAAGTTTAACAACACGATTCAACAATTCTAATAATAATGCCCCTGAAATTCCACCCTTGCCCATTCGTAATCATTCAGTGACCCCAAAACCTCCTCCAATACCTGACCATGCTTCAACAATAATTGATGATTCTCTCCCTCCACCACCATCGCCGCTTCCCTTCGATGGAAGTGATGTCTCTAGTGCCAATTCAAGCTACGTTAATCAAAATGGACATAACTTTGAACAACAGTCGCAACAATTACAACAGCAACAGAAACAACTACACCAACTACACCTTCAACAACAGCCACAGCTACAACCACAGCCACAACCACAAATGAATTCAGGTTCAGTATCATCACCTGATTCAATTACAAGTCCAACCTCTCCAATAAATTCAGGCAGCTCAAGTGATAAGGAGGCTAATATGTCGAGCAGCTCATCTACTGAATCAATGCCTTTTGCCAATGATAATATTGGTACCATTAAACAGAGGACAATCAACGATAGTAATTCAACAAATCAAGTGAATAATGCTACCTCTAATCCTGTGCTGCAATCATTGCCGTCAACAACCAGTCCTAAAGCAACTTCACCAACAACCGTTTCCACTGCCATCATCAGCAACTCAACCACCGTCACAAACAAACAAAGTAACACCATAACTGTTACTGCAACACCTACATTATCATCATCGACAGTAAACGCCACATCATCATTATCAACAACAACAGCAACAGTGAATGTAGCAATAAGCTCAGTAGCACCCACGGATAAATCGCTGATCCCGCCATTCGTGATGTCTTCTAATTCTGCTTCAACTTCTGTTTCTACCTTTTCATCCTCTCAATCTTCCAGTCACACCTCTCCGACCCACTCAGGGAACTGTAAAAAATCTGAACTGAAAACTACTATTCCAATTCCACCAGATCCAAAGGTTAACAATACTTCGAATCACCTTATTGAGGACATTGAAACAATGTTGTCAAATTTATCAAACCAGTTGGATGCTTTATTGGAAAGTGAGACAAAAATTAAATGATGATTGACGGAGTTCATCGAAATGAAAGCTAAAACAAACAAATTGAAATAATCAAATGAGTAGAAAAAACCTCTATTTTCTTCTATGTTCTTCCCACCCTATGGAAATATATAGAGTGATTGAGAAAGATATTGAGTGAGAAATGAGGAAAGCATAATAAGAGAAATTTAGGAGAGTAGAAAAAAGTTACAAATGATGAAAGTTTGTTTCGCTTGAAGTAGAAAGCAAAGTAAGCAAAGTTTATCCAAGTTGAGTTAGTTACAGAGTTTGAGTTACAAGTAAAAAAATCATTTATATAGATGCTTCTTATATCACATAGTAAACTGACAACTTTTTAACTAATATTTAGTAAGAGTTGACTGAACAGACAAAAAGTAAAGCCATCATTTTGTCATTCACAAAGTTTTCATATCTTATGAATATATACACTTTACATAGAAATCATACTTTTTGTCTTCATCATCACCAATCATCGTTACCACAAAAAGCACCATCACCTGCATCAACAGCTATTAAACAGCACAAATCTCATTTCTAAAACAATTCATCACAAATCACCAATTCACCAATTCATATGAAGAAAACTCAGGGCCCACAAATGCATCGTAATATCTCTGTTTTCATGTTTTTCCTATCTAAAACAACAAAAATCAAGTCTAACCATTGGCTAAATCATTGATATAAATATATATAATATGAACAAAACAAATTATAATAATAAAAGAATTATATTATCGTATATTTAAATTCTGAATCTTTTCGTGAGCAAATTTGCAATGATTTTCATTTTTATAGTTAACGCACAGTTTACTTTTCAATAATTTGTTTCTCAATGAACCATTATGAAATGAAACTTAACTGTTGCAAGCAAAAATTAAAACAAATGAATAGACTAAATTATTTTAAAAGCTAGCATTATTGATATTTTAATTGATTGGAGAAACATAAGTGATAATTCAGAAAATGGTTAACAGTTATCTTCATCGAAATCAGTTGATTAAATTGTGAATCAAGGAAAGTCCTCGAAAGGAATATTTGTTTATTTCAATAAATAACCAGAAAAAAAAGACATTTAATTAACATTCTGTTGTTGATTATTTTTGTGTATTAAATTGATGTCCGAGGTTAATTTTTTATTTGTAACTTTTCTTTGGCATTGCAATAATAATTTTTTAGGTTTGTAAATTAAGTGATAATTGATTGTTTTCAATAAACCAAATGAAGGTTATTTTAGTGCGAATACCGTAAAAAGATGGAAATTAAGGTCAATTATATTGATCGGGTTGCTTTTTGTTTTTTTGCTCTGTTGTATTATTGTCTGCTTGATGAATATTGAATATCGTCTACGTTTAGGATGATGATGCTGATTAGTTTAATTTCTGATGATATCAGATTGTAAGTCTTTGGTAGCTTCATTCTTGCACTTTTATTTTCTTGATGATTGTTGTTATCATATATGGTGTTGCCTCTCCTTTCCTCAATATTAAAATCTCAGACTCGATTACTTTTAGAGTTTACACATCTTAATTATCTTCCCTTCAGGTGGAACACTTCATTTAAAGAAAAAAAATTTCAGAATAATGAAAAATGAATAGAAAAATTGATAGTGAGATTGAAATGATCAAAAGCAGGAATGAAACGGATGAGTAGAAAAAAGTGTAAAGAATGACAAGAGTCTAAACTCGAACCCGAACTCGAATTGTATCTTGAGAAATGATGATTTCAGTTTCCATTTTACATGAATTATTTTCTGGACCAGGGTAGATCTAGTAACCCTGAACCTGCAGAGCTAGTATCCTTGTCAGAACCAAAGAGAGTTTCACTTAGAGCAAGTCCTTTTAAAGTGTCCGAATTGAAAGCATCGCTGGATGGTAATGAAGATGTAAAATAACCAGGAGAATCGGAATCCCCAGTTAAGCCAAACGTATCACCAGAAGATGAACCAGAGGAGGAGGAAGATGACCCAGAGTCAGATGATTCGTCAGCAGTCAACTGTCCCAGTAAATCTTGTCCAATTAGTTCATCAACTCCGAATTCAACACCTTTCTCCAACTCTTTCAATCCTTTTCTGTGTGATTGAGATCCAGATCCACCACGATGATTAGAGTATGGATGCTCTTCAGCAACTGATGGTGAATAAGCATCTGATTGAGATTCTTCTTCGGGTGCAGTTTCTTCTTCTACTTCAGAGTCACCTTTTGCTCGACCACGAATCTTAGGCTCTATAGCTTCTTCAGTTTCACTTTGTTCTCGAATAATTTTAGTCTTTTTCTTCAGTTTAATGGCATTATTTCCCTTCCGCTTTCTTGCAACGGTTGGTTCAACTTGTTCCTCTCCCACTTCCTCAGAATCATATGGTTTAACCGTTCTTGCACCATAAGCTGGACTGGACGCCGCAGAGGAACCAGATTCGCCTAACATGGGCATCATTTTTGGAGATTCATAACCATGATGACCATGGTGATGAGGTGGATGATGATGACTGTGATGAGGTTTCTTCTCCTCGTGGCTGTTGATCACAATATTGGCTCCACCTTTCTTATGGCTATTTAACACAACGGTTCCTCTATAATCACGTACCACAATATTTTGAGGACCCTTTTTGGGTGAATTTACAATCACAGAGCCACCTCCGTGCCCTTCTGATCTACCTTGAACAACAATATTGGCACCACCTTTTTCACCATTAACCAGATAGCCATTGAAGGTAATAAACAGAAGGTATCCAATTTTTATGGTTACAGAGTTCACCAGCATATTTGTTAGATATTCCGGTGATCACGGAAAACACGATTATCAATAATTAATCCAAAATGGACACTAACTATACAAACAAAAGTGTAGTTTATTTCAAATCAAACTTCACAAGGAAAGGTACAATACCAAGAAAGATGAGTCAAAGTCTTATTTCTTTCTTTTGTTAACAAAATAGTCAAAAGTCTTGTCGATTTGAATGTTGCTCGCTAAAATCATAACCAAAACTGAAACTTAGATTGTCACTGATACCATTTATATAATCATCGATTTGCTTCATTTGTTCATTTTGTTGATTCTAATTGATATATTGACAACAGACAAGTAAACTGTTTTGTTACAAATAGTCATACAAACAACGAAAAACAATTGAACATTTACAATAGATTACATTTCATTTATTTATCGTTATAAAACTATCCTTTTAATCATAATTTAATTCAACTAAACAAATTATTCCTTCCTTAGCTTTTCTCACTCATTTCCAATTCCACAGTCAATTAATAAAAACAGATTGGTTGTAAGAACCATAATCGATTAGGTCGGTTGTAACTCGCTTTCTTGGAGGGTAACAAGGAAGGAAGAGACGATTAAGGTAATTGTTTTTATTAATTGTAAAATTTAGGGGTAACAAAAGTAAAATTATGTTACCTGTACCGATCATCATTACCATAATCATCAACATCATCATCACCATTAAATAATAATAATCATCAATTGAAGGTTCTTCAATGTTTCGCATATTTCTTCAAGAATAGTCACTTTCGGTTAACCCTTACAAGATATAATGTTTTGATTGGCGTTGACATTATTTTGATTAAAATTAGTTCAATATGTTTAACGGTAATAATCATTGACAACAATTACTCGTAATCACTTCAATATCGAGAACAAATGATTAATTAAGAGACAAACGGAAGCTCGAATAAGCTTATAACTTATTGTCAAGCTAACCGCTAGATTGTTTCAAATTTTATTTCCAAATATTAACAGCTGAATGATTAAATAGTGACTCAGAAATTTGATCAATTTGATTTCGATAATAGGGAAATCCTGAATTCAAACAGAATCAAAATTGGGTGAATAGCTACGAAACTCCAACAACAATCGCTTCTTGATCAAATTTACAGAATTTTTCTCAAATCAAATTTTTACTGACTGATTTTGACTAACTAGTAACAATTAAAAGGGTTTTTATGCTGATTTAAAAGTGATTATGGTAAGTAAAGTGCAGATTTAACATCAATGTTTACATTTCATAAAATCCAGGAACACAAGAACCAGTTATTTCAAACTTACCCAATCTGGTTGAGGTCATTCTCTGGTTTCTAGTCAAATTTTTAAAAAATTGGTTTATCTAGTTTTGAATTGTTTATGAGTGAAATTATACCAAATTATGAGTGAAAATTTCGGTTAAGAATTATTTAATTTGCCAATTCATTTTTAAAATAAGAAGGTGAAGAAGCGCACATTTTCAACTCATTATTAACGATTAACCATAATTTACTTTCAGCTTGTCCCAAATTGCATCTCTTTTTTCACAACATTGAAGTGTTTGAAATTACCTAAACATTTGAATGATCTTGTAGGTTGTTATGTTTATCATGATAATAATGATGATGTAAATGTAAATCCACCTTATTTCAAGTTAAAACCAGGAACCAGGTTAAAACAGGATTAAAGATTGTTTACCCTGGGCTAAATTGATGAACAAGATTATTTGTCTCATTCCCTGGAATTAACATTTGGTGGTTTCCATGGACTAAAAGTGATTCAAGATGAAAGAGGGAATCAAATTTACTGATAAATTGCGTGATAATCTTCTTCTCACCTCATCATAAGAAGAGTATTTTAAGAATGATGAGGATGATTATTATCAACATAATTCTTAAAATGTTGATGAAGGCTGATGAAATGTAGATTAAATCAATTTATTGTTTTACTGTCATTTCAATGATCTGACTGTCAATGTCAATGGTAACCTGATAATATAATGGTAATCATTGATTTCAATCTCCTTTTTCCTCTCACCTCATTCAATCAACAAATATAAATATATTTTCCTAATTACTAACATTATAATTAATGCATTTCTTCTGATAATTACATCCACAGGAATGTTCAATGGATTTCCCATCAATGAAGCAACAAAAGGAGAGAGAGAGAGGTTTACATATCAAATGGACATCAAATGGAGACAGAAGAGGAAAACAAGTAATCATTGGATACTTTTTACCAGCTTAGTTCCTGGTCAATTCATCAGTGATATTTTGAAAACATCTCAATGACACCATTACAATTGGATTCAAAAATTAACCTGTGGTTAAATAGGTTTTAAAACAAGTAAAGATTAGATCAACAATCAAGAGAGAGAGAGAGACAAACATTGAACACAATCAACACACAGTCAGTATAAGTAGCAATGAAGAAACGATAATGATGCAAAACAAATTGAATCCACACCTTGCAATGAGGAGAGTTAAAGATGATACAGTAAGGGAGGAAGAAGGGATTTTGGGAGACCTGAAAATCGATTTTATGGCCTTAAGGCATTCAGTTTTTTAAATGATCGGTTGCCTACAAACCGAAGCCCCTTACTGTTTCCAAGGTTATTTGCCTTTTATACTTGATCAACCAACACCTCAATTGATGTTAAACCCATCTCAGCCATTCTCAGGCAAGGTATCTCCTTAAGGATTGAACAATAAATCATCGGTAATAATTGTAAACATTTTATTGATTCAATTCCATCGAATTAGTTCCAATTTAATCGCAACTTTTCATTTAATCTCCTTCAACGGACCATTCAACAAATGATGTCGTCTTTGTCAACATAACAAAGATAAAATCTCAGATAAATATAATAGAAAGTTTATTGAGCTATATCCTGAACTGGATTACCTCAAGATTACGTCGGAAAACTATTGGTATTAAGTTAGCTCATTCCATTTCATCGATATTAACATTGAGATATTAAAGGCCTTACATGTGGTTTTGGCAAACACGTAAAGAATGAAGTTGTTTCAATAAGGATAAGGTCATCATGTTCACTTGAATACTTTGAAGTTTAGATATCATCTGATCATGAATTTGAGTGTCAATTGCGATGCTGTTTTATTTATTTTTTAGAAGTGAAATACTTCTAAGAAATTGGAAAATCAGTCGATAATTGGGGAAAAAATGATTTACGCATTATAAAGATTTTTCATATCTGTTAATGGTGAAGCTAATGTTTTTTTTGTAATTTTCATTGGATTGGTTACAGATACTTGGCAATGAACAATTGTTTGTGAAATCTGTGAAGTCTGAATATTATGGATTACCTGAAAAAGATACTGAAAGAGTGTTCTGGTCCAGGTAATTCCTTACAATGTATTACGAACTTCTTTCAGCTTCTTTCAACGCTTTCATTTTACTTTGAAAATTGTCCCACTTTCCCTGTTTACGTGTACAAATTTTCCATAATTGCCCATTGAACTATTGATCAAATTGAACCATAACCTATGAAAAATCACTGTACAATAATTTTCTGATTGTTATGTAAAAAACATGATGCTGGTTACTAAGAAACAAAACAACAATGAAAATGAACCAAAAATCTAAAACAAACAGTTCAGTCCTTTTTTAGTGAAAATTATCAATGCTGACAATTTACTGCAACCTAATGTACCAATTTAAAAAATTATAAATCCAAGTGAATCAAACAAAAAACTGAATCAAATCATCTAATAGACCTAAAAGTCGCCTAATTGCATTTTAAACGGGTAATCTTAATCTCGCAACTAAGCTAAATACATGATGGTAATGCAAATGTTCATTTCAATATGAAATATTTTGATTAATTGATTTTGATTTTCAATTTATCTTCCAGGGCCTTTTGTCTTTATTAAGAAAATTAAAAACCACTCCTGATCGAGAAGTCCGTATATTGTTATTGGGATTGGATAATGCTGGTAAGACAACAATCCTTAAAAAAATGTCCTCAGAAGATATTTCCCATATAACACCAACTCAGGTTAGTTGATTAATTCAATATTGCATCTGTAATTGAAGCAATTGGATTGAATTGTGAAAGCTTCAGTTTTTGATTTAGTTTTTGATTTTTACCATTCCCTATCTAAGTATAGTTTAAACCATTTCTCACATAAATTGTGGTTAGTTAAACATTGTTTATGTTTTGGGTTCATTGAACGTTTATATTGATTTTTCCTAGTCTTTTCAATGTTTTTTTTGATATAATCAGGCTTTTCAAACCAAGTTTAATGTAATAGCTACAGATGAGTAAGGAAATAACGAAAATATTCATTTGAAAAAATTGATTTTGATTTATAACCTTTTTGGGTCGAATGGAAGTGAAAATGCCATTTTATTCATATTTGTTTATTCATTGCATTAATTAATGATGTCACATTTGGATCAGTTGATGATCGATATTAAATGTTTCATTTGTCATACCTTTTAGGGATTCAATATCAAAAGTGTCCAAACATCGGGCTTCAAGTTAAATGTTTGGGATATCGGTGGTCAGCGAAAAATCCGTCCTTATTGGCGTAACTATTTCGACAATACTGATGTTCTGGTGAGATTGGCATAATGATATTCGTTAATAAACTAAATAGCCAAAACTATTTCTCTCCTTTTACCTAATTTTACTTCAACCAGATTTATGTGATCGATAGTTCGGACAAAAAGCGATTCGAAGAAACCAGTATTGTAAGTTGTAACTTTAAAATTTGTTTAGCATCATATTTTTCATCACAATCAATACGGTTCTTTCCCATTTCACTATTTATTTTATCCATTTAATCATCATCAATTATTATTGCAACTATCCAAGCCTGGATAGATTTATCAATGTGAACTTTAATTTCAACAATTTTTGTTTTCATTTAGGAATTGAATGAGCTGTTACAAGAAGATAAATTGAATGGAATCCCAATATTGATTTATGCTAATAAACAAGATCTATTTAATGCCTCTCCAGCAAGTGAGATTGCTGAAGGACTTCATTTACCATCGATTCGAGATCGAAGTTGGCAAATACAGGCCTGTTCAGCCATCTCTGGTGAAGGACTTAAGGTAAGCAAATCATCTGTTGATTAACTGTAGTAATAATTATCATTTCACTTCTCTATGATTTAGGAAGGATTGGATTGGGCCTGTAAAAATATTAAGCCTAAGAAGTGACCAACAATGGTTGACCCTTCCGTTTCCTATTCAATTATAAGTGTCCATGTTTTGTAATAACTCAATAAACTAAACTTAATCATCTAAATAAACAATAACAATGTGAGTAAAAGTGATAACCTAGTCAACTTCAATATCATCTTTTGCTAGACAATTCAGCATTTTCTGTTTATCTAATGATTTGCCGATTAAATACTTAACTATCTAATAGAGCCAATTTGAGTCAATTTAAAATTACACGACGTATTCCTCATTGAGGACTTCGATTCCGGACATCTTGTTACGGTCATAGGAACTGCAAGGCTGGGTTAGGGGATTTAACTCTGAGAACAGATTCTGTTGAAAAAATTTGACTTTTTTAGAAAAGCGTTCTGTAGATTCCATGCCTAAAGCGTGCAAACAAACGGTCTAGGGTCATTTCAGCGAAAAGCATTTGAGCGAAGGTCAAATGAGCGAAAGGCAACTGGACAAAAGTCACTTGAGCGAATAAGGAATAAGTAAAAAAATTTTCATTTGTGTCAAGAGTTGTAACTTTGCCGAATTTTAGGGGCATAAAAACTGAGCCCAATAGTGATGTTAAAAAAATTTCTCCGATCGCAAGTTTTCGAGAAAATCGAGTTCAAAGCTGAAACTTCGATCGCCTTTTGTACAGTTGTGTGACCAGATTTTTTCATCAAGATCGTTTTTCTGATATAACTTTTAATGGCCAATCAGAAAATGAACTTATTTTGAGAAATAAAATTTTCATTTTCTTCACAAAATATCTGATAGATTTACGGTTAGACTTTGCGCTTAGAGTGACCGTAATAGTTAGAGATCTCTTAATTTTGGCCATTTGGCCAAAACTTTGACATTTAATCAGTTTATTCAAAATAATCAGCTCAAAATTTTAATGCTAAATTTTCGCTCAAGTGACTTTTGCCCAGTTGCCTTTCGCTCATTTGACCTTCGCTCAAATGCTTTTCGCTGAAATGACCCATCCCCAAACAAACATACAATGCTATCAGCTTAATGATCATGTCTACAAAGTCTCATGATTCATTGAAGTTATCACGATTTGATTTTGGTCAGTAATTTAGTGATAAGGTGAAATCGACAGAAAATTAATGTTTAATTGAACAGAAACTTGAACTTCGATCAAAGAATCATTCAAAATGTCAATTGACTTTGTATCTTACCATTTCCAGTCTAACGGTGCTAAACGACTTTGGAGTGAATCTAATGCTTGAATGATATTATCTGTCAGTGACTGTTAAACACTGTTTGGAAAACATCGATCAATTTGTTTTCTTTGACTCTTTGCTGATCTAAATCTTCAAATGATTTCCTTTTTACCCCACTTTTTTGTATGTAAATATTTTTTTTTGATTTCAACCAGCAAAAAAGATCCATAATTCTTTGCTTACTAAAACGAGAACATAAACTGGACAATTGCAAAGAAAGTAGAAAGGACAAGCAGAAAGTACCAAAAGAATTGGGAAAAATGTCTAGAAATATAATATAATAGATTTTGTGCAAACTAATTTGTTAGAGATAAAATGACATGAGAAACACGGATATGTTAACCATTTCTGTAAAAAAATTTAGATTGACTACTTCGTACTGATCATGAATATAATCTTGTGAGAGCCGAGTTTAATTTTTATTTCAAATAAAGCTTTATTGATCGCTTCGTGACTGAGACGAGACTAGACTGCCCCTTCTTCTCTTGGTCAAGAGTATTTATACAATTTCAAGTTACATTTTATCGTTATTCTTGATCTCGGACGTTCTCTTGCGTTTATTTCCAAAATTCATTATCCACTGCTGAAGCCTGGTTATTATCTCGACACTTTTAGATTAACAACCACTTTAGTGGTCAATAATTATCTTTGGATAATTAAATAGTTGTTGAACATTAGGCACTTGAGTGGCCAATAATTATCTGTGATTTCATCTTATCACATTTTCCTGAACTTCTTAAATCGAAGTCTCTTTCGACAAATTTCTCACTTTCTTTCAAGACATTGGGTAGTTAACATCGTGCCACTTTACTGTCTTTATTAATTTTATTTCACTATGTCTAAGAGAAAAGCTCCTTGTACGCTCATAACTGAAACTATTTCAGTTACGCAGACTCCAGTTGCCCAAACCGCTGTCGCTTCGAATGGAGAATACCACGTCGAAAAGTTTCTCCGCAAAGGTTATACTACCTTCAAGGGCAAACGCGAGTTGGTGTATGTTACCAAGTGGAAAAATTCCTTAACCCGAGCGGAGGACGTGACCACCGACGCTGTGGTTCCTTTTGGCTTGAAACCTGAAGACCATATATTAGCCAAGGATTGGGACGCTACGGAGGTGGCGGTGGACGAAGATGAGAAATTTAAGTGCCGTTGGTGCAAACACAAGTTCTCTTGCCGTAAAACGCAAATGCGCCACGAGGTGAACAATTGTCCTGAGCCGGGATCACCATCACACGACTGTGTCAAGCACAATTGTAAGCTTGCAAATTGTCGGCAAGCAGCATGGTTTCCTTCTCCTGATGTTCAATAGATTCAGCGAAGGATGTGGACATTTGTGATTTAATGGTCATTTTCCCACAATCAATGACGATTCTGGCTCGACGGTTGAAATCGTTGCCTAATAAGCAGTCATGAATGAGTTGATCCGTAACGAGCAGATTCATAGGGATTGCATTCATCATGCCTCTTATTTTGATTCCAACTGAGACTGGTACAGGGTTGATCAAAAGATGATCCGATGAATTTTCTCTCAGCCCTTTTTATTCAGATTTCTCTCTCTTTCGTCTGATTTTCTCCTTCAATAACACAAGGCTAGTGTGGACTAAGGTAGTGGGACTAACGTCCTCCGTTGTTGATCTAGTCCCTCAATCATGAGCTTCCACAGGTACATCATCTGGTGTAAGCTTACATAAGGCTTCAATGGGTTTTTTAAAACTTCTTCGAACTGAATTAAGAATTTAGTCCGTGTTTCGGCCTGTTGTACTCTTAAACAAGGGTCTTCATACCGAAATTGCATTACTTTGATGGTTGATCCTATTAATGGCGATGTAAATCCAGGTAAAGGGGAACAGGTGAGCAAAGTTAACAATACAAATTTAGTGTTAGTTTATTGCGAGTTGGTCGATCAGGGGAAATAGTACCGGCATCTTTTGAGGTAGATGGAGTTGGATTGAGCTCGATTTGGTCTTCAGGAGTTGGACTAATTGTTCTTGGTTGTTTAAAATAACGTTGGTGGACGCAGTAAATGCTGTTTAGGAAAAGGGTGGCCAAAGTTAGTAAAATGGAGAAACTGGAGGTGTAATGGTAAAATAGCGGAATGATAGATCCATGTGGCACTTGGATTTCTCCCCTCAAAGTTCTATATTTTTGCCTAAGTCTGGCTAAAGTTTCTTCCGGATTAAACAGGTGTAATTCAGGCATAAGTTGGAAATTTATGCGATCTGAGTCTTCGGGGAATCGCACAGTATTTTGTAAGGATGCTTTATCCGTTTTGTAACTGAATTTCCCAATCTGGAAACGATCTTGCGCGTCAAATTTGAACGGATAATTTGGATATGGTAAATTCTTACCATGAAATTCGATGTTTAGTCCTAGACAATAGACCAGATTCTGTGTTGCGATTGGTTTAATCTCGTCACTATCTCGAAGCGTCTGGTGACATTGATGTCCGTATTATTTCCGAAAGTAAAATCACATTGATTACCCGCTGGTAGGATAACCATCGTTTGGGACTCATCACTTCACATTGAATTTAAGTTTTATGATTGGGTGGGGGAGATAGCGATCTCCTCTCTATTTGTTTTAGCCTAAACAAACATGCAGCATTACAATATGAAGAGATCAAATGGTGAAAAACTTACTAAAATTGCTCAATATCATGGTTTAACTCCTGAAGGAGTCCGAAAAATTGTATTAAGAATAAAAAAATATGGCTCAGCTAAAACATGAATAGATCAGGAAGATCATGAAAAACAACAGAACGTGATGATACTGGGTGTCTAATAATAGGTGAAAATTATGATCATAGCCCGCAATCGAAAACACATGCGCAAATTGTTTATCTTTAGGTTTGAACATTCAGCTTTCGATTGATACCGCATTTATGAAGAATAAAGCAGTAATTGCGAAAAAATCATGTGTTCAAAATTTTCACCTATTAGACACCCAGTAGAAGCATCCTCCGAGAAGTTGCTAAAAATCCTGAAATGACTACATTTGAATTGAAAGAAAGACTTAATTTGGATCTATCGATAACTTTCAAAACATAGTCGTTATCGTTCATAATATTTAATTCAACTTACTTTCTGTTAAACTCATTATTTCATTTTGATAGCTACTTAATTATCTAAGTCGAATCTCCATGCAATTCTGAAAAAGTTGCATCTCAAATATGATGATCTCGTTGATCAAACCAAAAAATTATAAATTTATTACTTATAATTCGAGAAAAACCTATTATTTCAATATTTTGCATATTTCAACATATTTTCTGACTCCACTGTATTTTGAAAAGACATTTAAATGTCTTCATTAGTTTCAATCATTACTTACAATTCGGTTTGCTCGATTGACCTGAAATTTTCACTGTCTAAGTTTCACTGATAATACCATGTCATGTTCTAATGTCAAAGCCACTCAAGGAAGTCTCGAGGTAACTTATTATATGATAAGACTTTAGATTCGAACTCTGGGAACTTTAGATCATGGACTGATCAAAATTTTAACACTGAGTTTCAAAGGGGTGTATGCCACGAAAAACCGACCCAAATTGACCAGACATGCTATTGGCCTGTGAATAGAATAAGTGTATAAAATCGTTTTCTCTGTCTTTTGTTTAGTTCTCATTTCTATGAGTAGCTTTGCTTCAGCGGATGTTATACGGGACTCTTCGACACTGCTTAGTAGTACGTACACAGACAATATCAACAATGATAACAATGCCAACAACAGCAACAACAACAACAATAATAATAATAATAATAATAATAATAATAATAATAATAATAATAATAATAATAATAATAATAATAATAATAATAATAATAATAATAATAATGCTAATAATGCTAACAACAAATATGTTGTTAGAACAAGTTAAAGATATTTGTGAGCAAATATAAGTCCCCAAACCCGTATTTTCTCGCTAGATGGCGACGGTTAAAAAAGTTTTTTTTAGAAAAATAGATGGCAGCACTTTCTATCGGAAGTAAAAGGGAAAAAGGAAACAGCCTATCCCATAGGGATTCTCACTTTTCTTGGTTAAATCGTATTGATTTTGTTTAATTTTCATTAAATTAATTGAATTTAAACTTATTATTGTTTCAAATTACTTATTTTTACTAATAGAAGGTAAGTCAATAGAATATTGTTGTATTTTTACATATTTTAATCATTTTTTTTCTATTTTTTCTGTTTTTTAGGCACCATTTTGGGAACCATTCTTGGACGCTTTGGACAATATTGGATTATTAAAGCTAACATTTCAACTATTGGTAAGTAAGCTTGATTATTCTTAAATTGTATCAAATTTAACTAAATTTTTAATTCTGAAATGTTTCTTCTTTGTTTTTCACAGGTTTGGCTATCAATTTTTTTTGGTTACATTTCATTGGTTTGGCCATCACCCAAATCGGACCAAAGGACAAAAAAGGTAAGTTACCATAAATTTTAATTCTGTTCGAGAGATTGCTGTTCGCTCTGTAGACACTTCGTACAAGAAGGCAAAGAAGCGAGCTGCAATTAAATTGCTCAATAAATTAGAAAGCAAAACGCAAATGGTAAGTGAAATTGTGAGTGAGTGAAAATTCCACTCAATACAATAATTTCTTCTTTTTCACTTAGCCAAAGAATCTGATCGGCTTTCCGAATTATAGAGGCCATTGCTACTGTATTCCTGTCTTTTTGCCTTTATTTTGGAATGCATTTTTGTTGAATGTTTAAGCAAAGCAACAGAGATTGCAGCAAAAAATAAGTCAGCATTTCATTGTTTTTATTGCGTGAAAGGATTATTTGAAAGTTATAGAAAGGCCAGCATAAATGACAATTTCGCAGTTGTGAATAACCCTGTTAATCCAACCACACCTGGTCCAAGTAATCAACCTGGTCCTAAACCAGATTTGGAAATTGATAAATTTATTATCAAAATTTTATTACTTCTAAGACCTGAAAACAAAGAATATAAAACACCAGGTATGTTTTATGAGTGAATTTTACATATGATTTATTTTTTAACCTCTGCTTGTATTTATTTTGCGTCTGGGACTAGATAATATAACTTTGTTTCAAGACATCTTGAGAAAGTTGTATCATGAATTTGGAAATTCGAATCCATTCAAGCAGGTCCTCAATTTCAACGCTAAAATTGAGTACGAATGTGCTTCTTGCAGCCAAATGGATTCAAAAAATATCGATCAACCATTTCTTACTATTAAAAGAAGTTATTCAGGGGTTTTTGAATCTCTAAATGACGCCATGAATAATGAAAAATCTTTTTTGAAACTGGGGAATGTGAAATGTAAGTACTCCTAAAACTTATTCCCGAAATTAGAAACTAAAAACATAAAATAACGATTTTTTTCTTTAAGGTAACAACTGTCAAGAAGACGAATTCTTAATTCGTAAAAAAATGATAACTCTACCACCGATCCTTGTTTTTTTGATTGCAGGAAAGGCAAAAGATGATCTGCCAAATCCACTGAATATCGGCATTCCTAACAGTTTAAATCTTTTTGGAACAAACTATGAAAAATATGCATTTTCAGTAGGCTTTTTCAGTTATGAAGTTGGCAATTCGAAAATCTTAAGACCATCGTGGCAAACCAGGCGATGAAACACATGGTGGTCATTGTATCCTCTGAATGAAGCATAAAGGAAAGTGGTGGGAAATCAATAATGATGACATTTTTGAGCCCTTGAGGGATTACCCATACGGGCGAGAACAAATGTTAATTTTTTACCGTAAAATTTAATAAAACAATTATTTAAATGAATTTAGTTTATTTTTTTTTGATTTTTTCTTATTTCTGTAATAATTTTTGTTTATATTAGTTGGTTAATCCCGAAATAGTTTACCGAAATAAAGAGTTTTATTGAAATATTTGAAATGATAAAAAATGTTATGTTAAGACAAGAGTTACTAACTAACTAAAGACAATATTATTCTGGTTAATGTTGTAAATTAAAATAAGACCTAACAATGAGGATAATGTGAGATGCTAATATTCCAATCTTTCCTCTCAGATCACATTATCGCCAATCTTGACCTAAACTTTATGAATGTCTCCTTTGGTAAAGACTTAGTTAGTATATCGGCAATCATGTTTTGCGTTGAAATATACTGAATGTCAACGATTTTCCGCTGTATTTTCTCTCTTATAAAATGATATTTGATATCAATATGCTTAGTTTTTGATTGACAAACTGGGTTTTTGGCCAATGCAATGGCACATTGATTGTCCTCATAAACTACTGTTGCTACTGGTTCAATCAAACCAAGTTCTGAGAATAATGAACGTAACCATATAACATCTTTGATACAACAAGATAAGGCTACATATTCTGCTTCAGCATTAGATAGAGATACTGTTGTTTGTTTTTTACTTGTCCATGAAATAAGATTGCCGAAGCAAAAAATAGCACAACCACTAATACTTTTACGATCTAAAGTAGATGAGGCAAAGTCAGCATCTGAATAACCTGTTAATGTTACCTCTTTTTCATTGTTTTTAAATGTCAAAGATAAATCAACTGTGCCTTTTAAGTAACGATAAATACGTTTTACAGCTGACCAATGAGACTTGTTTGGGTTAACCATGAATTGACCAACTACACCAACTGCAAATGTGATGTCTGGTCTAGTGCATGTTGACAAATATATGAGTGCACCGACTGCACTTGAATAAGGTACATTATCGAGCAAATCATTACTATCTGAATGTTTTGATAACTTGACTGATAGCTCACAAGGAGTTGCAATTGGGTTGCAATTTTCCATATTATACCTTTTCAATATTGCTTTTATGTATTTTGACTGATTCAACTTGATATTCTTAGTTTCTTCATCAAATATGAACTCAATTCCTAAAAAGGACTTAATTCATTTGAATTCTGAAGGACTAATTTCCATCTGCGATACTGAGCCCATAACCAGTTGGTTAATCCCGAAATAGTTTACCGAAATAAAGAGTTTTATTGAAATATTTGAAATGATAAAAAATGTTATGTTAAGACAAGAGTTACTAACTAACTAAAGACAATATTATTCTGGTTAATGTTGTAAATTAAAATAAGACCTAACAATGAGGATAATGTGAGATGCTAATATTCCAATTATATTGTTCGCAATTAATATCATTGACGATCTTTCTATCTCTTCCCTTCCTTCGCATCTTTTTATTTCTCTTTTCTTTTGTTTGCAATCACTGTTTGCATTGAACTAGTGGATGAAACGCATTTATGGGATGGGCCACATTAAGTTATTATTAAATTTAAATCAAATATCATTGACGATCTTTATGAGAAAGCAATGGGATCGTCAATGATATTCTTCCCTCGCTTTCTTTTTTCTTTCACTGTCCTTTACTTGTACTTGACTTTGTTTGTCTGACTTTCTACGTCTGTAATTTGATTCATCAAAGAATCACAATCTATACTTTGATAAATCAGTTAGATAAATTGTGAGTCGATTATTGTCAAAGCACTAAACAGAACGAGAAATAGATCGATTTGCAAGAACTTTAAATGTTTCTCAATTATTGAATTTTGACTACAAACCCAGTTTTTCATTTATTTCTGCATAACTTTAATACTTATCTATTTGTTTTTTTTCATAAGACCATGCCTAAAGCTGATAAGCTAAAATTTTCTAAACTTTGGACACTCGAAGAACTCGAAACAAAAATAGTAAGATCTCATCTGTTGTTATTATAATTATCACAAAATTATTATATGATTTTATCTCTAGACCTGTTTGTTTAAAGAGCTTGGCATACCTTTAACCTCTCCTGTAAGCAAATTTGCTGAAAAAATGGCTATGGTTTTAGTCAAATGTGATATGCAAGCAGGGTACAAAATCGGTGACATGGAACCAAAAGAAATTCGTTTGCTTAACGATTATATCCTGTATAGATATTCAAGAGGTCAATGGGCGAACTTTGGAAAGCCATCTGTTTCAAAGGATATCCCATCAATTGTAGCAAGAGGATTACAAAGTGCACGTCAGATGCTCCATGAGGTTGAGCAAAAAAGTTTTGAAAAAGCTAGAGATGTAGCTAATAAGATAACAGAAAAGGTGCGGTTGATCAAAAGTGTTTATTTATTACTAAACTTTTCTTACTTCTACAGAGCTTACAACCCTCTACCTCGGGACAAGCTTCGACTTCTTCATCAAATCAAGGATCTTTTACGGTACATCCTGAGCTCAATGAAATGAATCAGGAAATCGCAATTTTACAAGATGCAGTTAGCTTCAATGTTGAAGAAACTCTCGAGACAACTGCTCAGATTGCATTAGGAAGAGAAGAGGATCAAGATCATCTACCAACGGAGCAAGAGAGTATTGAGCAGGTAATACAATGATTCACAACAAATTCATATTTATGTTGCAATATGTTAACTAATTTCTTTCTATTTCTTAATAAGATTCCAACTATTGAAGATGAAGGAAAAGAAGAAGAGGACCAAATAGATCAGCAAGAGTGTATCGAGAAGGTTAATACATTGATTAAAACAAATAAACTATGTTTATATTAACAAACTTTCTTTTTTACTTAAGGAAATTTCAACTATTGAAGAGCAGGAAGAGACAACATCACGTTTTTTGCTTGACGAAGATACAGAAAGCTTACCAGATACTGAATCTGTACCAACTGAAAGTGCAGCAAAATTAAATCAAGAAGAATTGCCATCAGATCAAGCACAAGAAAACAACTTACTTCAGATATATGAATATAAAGGAAAAAAATACGAATATTATATTGTCAAAAAAACAGACGGAAAGAAAGTAACGAGAAAAGAGATGAATGATATACTGGACTCGAAAATGGATAAGAAAAATGATGGGCGAGCTACTTTTTATACATGTAAGGCTCATTCAAATTGTAACAAGAAGCCTTGCCAAAAAAAATCAAACATGACTGATCATATATTCAACGAAATATTTAGAGTTCCATGTAATTATTGTAACACAGTGCTTCATTATTATAATAATGTATCAAAGCATATGAAAAAATGTCATTTCAATGATATCTATAACTAATAACTTCCGGCTTTAAGATTTTGCTAACAATATATTTTAATCTTTTTTTACAATCATCCAATCAATCTTTAACTCTCAATGTATTTCACTCACACTACATTCCATTGTATTATCTTAAGAAATAAATTTGATTTTATTAATGTATAATCAAAGATAACTGAATTGTAGATTCATAATTTCCGGCTAACTGTTACTTTTAAATAATTTAAGGTTCCCTAAGGATATGATTTGCACTTCCTAGAAACTTTTTTTAACTAATCTTTCACTTTTTATGTATTGATAATTCATATCTCAAACGCATTACATTTATTGTACTACAAAAAAGTCAATAAAATGAATTACTGTAAAAATTATGAATCATCTTTAGCTTGTAATAAAGAAAATTAGATCCCTTGATTATTAATCAAAGATAAATGAATTGGAGATTCACGCATTCAAAATTTTAGGTTCCCTAAGGATATGATTTGCAATTCCAGTAATCTTTCAGTTAAATGTATTGATAATTCATATCTCACTCGCATTACATTCAAATGCATTACAAAAAGTTGATAAATGTGACCTATCTCATATCAAAATAAGTATCTTGAGAAAGAAAATTAGATTAAGTTAAATAATAATCAAAGATAACTGAATTTAATTTA
The DNA here is from genome assembly GCA_036759885.1 of Tetranychus piercei. Lineage (NCBI taxonomy): Eukaryota > Metazoa > Arthropoda > Arachnida > Trombidiformes > Tetranychidae > Tetranychus > Tetranychus piercei. Next base: position 13,393,057 of record CM071879.1, on the reverse strand, counting down.
TTGTTTCTATTCCACAGATGACTCTTCACGCAAAATGAAAAAATCCGACCTCACTCCTCAAAAATTTGATGAAAAAACCCAAAGTAAGTCTTGATGTTTCATTTATCCCATTCTCTGTGTATAACTGAAGATCCTAATGATGATAATTGACGATCACTATGTTGTAAGGAAGTAATACATGCAACTCCTTTGTTTCTATTTGGTGCTTTGTTAAATAATCGAAGCACAATTTATACAATTGATTAAACTCAGTATAGATTGTGATTCTTTTATGAATCAAATTAGTGAATGAAACAAAGGAATCTTGTTTTCTTGCTTCTTCCTTGAAACATAATCATCGTCAATTATAATCATTAGTATCGTCCGTTATCAACTACAAATCTAGCTAAATAAACTCTTTTATTTCATTTACTGACTAGCAGATGACGAAAGCTCTCCACCAACTCCATCTCCACTAAATGATACTGCCAATCGAGAAGGTAAATTTATATACAAAATTCAAAGTTTCTATCTCTCAAAATTATTTAGACTCATCGAAAACCTCTTTATCAAATTTTTGTTTTTATTTGGCGCTTTGTTGGCCACAATTTAAACAATTATGATTTAAATCAGTATATTAAAGAAATCGACTGAGCAAAGAACAGTTCACTGTTTTTGATGAATTTAAGTGCTCAACTTCGACAAGACTTATCTTAAATCCTTAATTTGTAAAATTTACAACTTCCCTGATGTTTTTTTGTTTAATTAATTAATCACTTAGATCTCATCAACAATGATTTACCCTCTACCTCAGCTTCACTTAATGGGAATGAAAAAAAATTAAAAAGTAAGTTTCTTATCGTCGAAATCTTATCGAACTCATTGAAACCCTCTTGATCAATATAATCAATTTCTTTGTTTTTATTTGGTGCTTTGTTGAATAATCGAGTCACAATTTATGCAATTGATTTAATTCAGTATAGATTGTGATTCTTTTATGAATCAAAGCACTGACTGAAACAAAGAAATCTTAAATCTTTAAATTTTTTCTAATATCATTGGGTTGTCAATGGCAGGTTAAGTAATGGCCTATCCCATAGCTTCCATAGTATTTTAATAGCATAATATCCATTTTTTTCAGGAAATTATACTGTTCCTGAAAGGAAATTATCTGGAATTCCAATGACGCGATTCCAAAAAAAAGTAAGTACATATTGTGAATTTTCTTGCGTAATTTGAATTCGCTCATTATTTAACCAAATGATTTCCAGAAATAAAAGCCAATGACAGTTCGAACGAGCAAATCATGGAAACACAAAATTTGTCACAAATAGAGCAAGATCAACACATAATGGCAATTGATGAAATACCACAGTATGTTATAAAAATTTAAATTAATTAATTAATTATTATAATAATAATGATGTTGTTATAAATCAAGCTACAGAAACTACGCTCAACGATATAAAATATGTTGAAATAAATCAGCAATAGAAATTACAGCATATTGTTATCACAAAGCACTCTTTTAAGAACAGAAATCCTCAATAAATCAATCCCACTACGCAAATACCACCGCTTAATTATAGCAAGCTCATTTGTGAATAGTAATTGAATGGAAGGCAGATACGTTAGATTACGTTGCTCTAGTCGCTAATGAGCTAGAATTAGTTAATGATTTTTCAACATTCAATAGACATTTCACTGGGGCTATGAGAATATGTGATACCGAATGTTTGATTTTAACGAAGCCTGAAATGAAAAACGCAAGTGTACATAACGCAAAGATTTTCCTAACAAGCTATTTCAAAAATAGAGTGAGCTATTCATTGCACATATTCAAAATCAATGAATATTTCTTCATTACATATAGCAGCTCACACTTTTTCATATACAGCATAGATGGCTATACAAGTACAGGAAGAAGAACATTTAGTGAATCTGGTCGTTAGATAATGTTTAAATTTGATTCAGTTGTACATATAGTTGACTTTATTATCAAACATTTTAAATTCAAAAAGAACTCTATCATTTCTTACACTGTTATAACTTGTCAAATCTTACAAAACTCCAGAGCAAACAAAACTAGCTTTAAGATAGATGAAGAAACGCTATTCTTACCTCAGTCATCAAATCAAAATACAGTAGAAGAAATTATTCAAACGTGTAAAAACTCAAAAATTTTAGTCATTGAGCGACAAAAACAAACACCTCTTAATAGTTACGAGGCTTTAAATGTGGAAGAGCTGGCTTTTCCACATCTTTCTCCCCAGACCCGTAGGGGCTTAGGGGTTATTATATATTTAGTTTGTAATCTTTTGAGATAAGTGTAGGCTTCTATGTATTAAAAATCAAAACAATGTTGATAACACAGCTATTGAAGATAAGTTTAGAAGCAAAGTAAGATAGCATGGTTGATAGCTTAGTAGTATATAGATAAGATACCTTGCTGGTTAAGCAAAATCATTAAATAAAAAAAGTTGTTATTTTGTTTAACTTATTCAACGTAATTCATTTAATGATCCGAATGATGATATGAAGTAAAGTTTCGAGTTAAATGCTACAAATCATAGAGATCTTCAATTATAAGCCCTAATTTGTAGGTTCAATATGGAATAGGCCACAACTGATGATCTAGATGTTTGTTTCAGCAATTTAGAGTTTGAGTTATCATAAGGATCGTCAATGATAATACAAACCAAATTTTTTAGATTTATTATGGGATAGGCCGTGAATGGTGATCTAGATGGCAATACTTTCTTTAATGGTTATTAGATTTAACTATTGTTTTTTCATAAGGATCGCGAAAGCAATTTAGGAATGAATAAAGTTTATTTAATTTTGTCTAGTTATATTAGGTTTGGGTATCGCTTTGGTCTTGATAATCGATATCAGCTATTAAATCTTGGATGGGATCAACTAAAGTATTATTTGTATCAAAATGTATCGCTGCAGTAAGAATATCTATCTTCGATTCAGCTTCTAGGGGTATAATTTGGCGATGTGACTCTTCATTAGTTATTCCAATCTCCTGTGGTACCAGCGTTTTAGCCCACTTTAGCCAATTATCCGGTACGAATTTTGATTTCAAATCACTGAGAAAAATACCTATTAGGTATTTTTTTATAATTAAACGGGTTTTCCATATTTTTTCATATTTGGTGTTGGGTTCATTTATCCAGCTATGAATCTCTGTACTTATGCGCATTCGCAATCTATACATATAATTATCGAATAAATCTCGATTTACCGTCCTTGAAATGAAATCAGGTACTTTATAAATGAATTCAACCAATAGTGTATCTCCGGTTAATATTCCGCCAATCAGCACCACTTTTCCATGTGTTGGAAAATCACTAGCCTGTGGAAAATCAAATAGCGATAGTGATTTGATACCAAAGTCGATTCAGTTTATTTGTTCTTTGTAATCATATAATTAGTTTAAATTTTGTAAACACGACAAAATTACGACAAACACGTAAATTTGACATGATTGTAAAGCAAAAAGGTCAACAAGTCAATCTGGATTCCTTCAATTGATTGAATTGAAGAACGATTCATTTTACATCAAATTGGGAAATTCAAACTACAGTAGAGTACTTCATAACTTGGTAGAATTTCGTGTTGGCGCCACCTTTTGTCTACAATAATAAGCTTTTTAATAATGATATGAAAATAATTGATTAAGTAATTAATTTAATTGAAACCTGCATTTTTGAAACAATTTACAATAGTTTGAGGCTTCGTTTCCTCCCAAACTTTTCTAAGCAAAAGCATAGCATCGACAATTGTAATTGATTTCATACAAAAATCAAGAGGTATATTATTTTCAACGAGAGGAACAATGATTGACATTAACTGTGACTTATAACTTTTTTTAACAACATTTATGACTCCACAATCAAGAGGTTGTAGTTTTGAGGTCGTTTTTGGTGGGAAAAAGTTGATTTTGATACAATTTAAATTAACTGTTATTTTATGGCTCGGGCAGTTATCAATAAAAAGCAGTATTTTTTTATTTTGTGTAATTAATTCAGCATCCCATTTAATCAACCAATCATTAAAAATTTCACTTGTGACCCAAGCTTTTTGATTAGAATAATAATGAATATTGTTTTCATCCGGAATGAAATTTTGATGATTAAATGGGCGTGGTTTAGCTGATTTCCCTACAATCAATAAATTTCTCTTAATTCCTGATTTACTTACACAAAATAAAGCAGTAATTCTGTCTTTACTTTGACAAACTCCATGAGTATCATCATTTTTTTGTAAAAAAGATCTCTTTGGTTGTGATTTCCAAAAAAAAGATGACTCATCAGCATTGAAAATATCATCATCACAATAACCTTCCAATTGATTTGATAAATTATTTTTCCATTCATTCACTATTGTTTTATCAACACTTTTACTTTCACCACACAGAAGTCGATATTTGTATTCATTTTCTTTGATGAAACGGCGTAGCCAAGTATTTGAGGCTTTGAAATTTTTCATACCAATTGATTCTCCAATTTTGATAGCCTTGGATTGAATTAAAGGTCCAGATAGAGGAACTCCTGAATCAATCATTTTCCTGCAAAATATTGTCACTTCATTGTCCAAAAGTTGGTTGATTTTTTTACTCAATCTTTTCCTTTTGTCATTTTCACCTTTAAAGTTGTTCAAAATTTCGTCTTTCTGGCGACTGAGGTAACTAACATATTGCTGACTTATCCCGAAGTTTTCAGCAATAATTTCCTGCGGTACGAGGTCTATTAAATTCACTAATTCAACTTTTTCAGCTAAACTCAAAGCCATTTTCACAAAACAATTAACAAATTATCTCAAAAAATTATTCGATAAAAGTGCTTTTTTTATTCAATGGGTGACGCCAAACCGAAATTCTACCAAATTATGAAGTACTCTACTGTAGTCCTTTTATTAAGCTTACTTTGATTAAACTTTTATCCTTATAGTTGAAATTAAGGATTATTCTCTTATCAGTACTCATTGGTTTCAGGGTGTAATATTTATATTTTTTCCAATCCTCTTTAAATATTATGCTTTCTTTTATCCGTCCGAATATGCTTACGCTTTTGTTAATGAAAGCATTGCAGGTTGACACATCAATCGGACTGTGCTCAGATCGAAAATAAAACTTTTGTCTAATTGAAAGTCTGTTGATTTAAGATGATATATTAATCCTAATGAAATTTATAAGATCTCTCAGTGTGTTATTAAGTAAACCTGTTTTGATCATTTGCCGACAATAAATTGAATGATTTGGGTTGATATTATGAGGGATTCGGAGTAAAAATGTTGCTATATACAGGATTAAATAGAGACCACAATCGTACCCATTTTGTTGACTTGATCCAATTAAAATGTTTGGCTGTTGGTCAATATTTAGGGGTGAGGAGATTAAAGTATTGTGAGCTGTAATGATTGGTTGTGTTATGAGATTTGTTGGGTTCAAGGGATCATAATAATATGCCGTGTTTCTTTCATTAGCATTAAATTTTACAATGCACAATATCCAGTGTCGACAGGTACAAATAGGAATTATAACGTAATTTGAATTTTCTTTTATGAAATTTGTTCTAAAACTTTTTTCTCCTCTTCTAAAACTTTCGATGCCTTGTTGTATTGCAATAATTGATTGGAAATAGTAATTTGGGAGGGCACTGACAATTTCATTTTGAGTAGAGATTTCGTTAATAAGTAAATGAATTGAGGCATTTATGACATTATCTGTGAGGTAAGATTCAGTTTGATCAAAAGGATCAACTTCTAAGCTATTTAAGTCATTTTGATTTAATTGATATTGTCCGATAAGGCACGAAACGGGATTTGAATTTGAGGAGATACAAGGTATTTTTATTGAATTATTGATTAAATTTGCGTTATGTAATGTCGTCATGTATGGAATTTTTTCATCTTTTCTTCTAAGCCTCTTCATTTCTTCAAGTACTGCTGCATCTGGTTTATACTTGAGTAAACTTTCTAAATCAAAATTTTCTATGAAAAGCCCTGAAATCGTTCTCACCCGACTCAATGCGACGTATAACGTAGCTGTGAAATTTTTCTTGCCTAAGTCTATTACTGCAGAGTTAAGAGTTAAACTCTGAACTTTGTGTGTTGAGGCGGCCCAACAATAAATTAAAGGCAACATGAATCTCTTTATTTTTATCCCATTGCTTAGTGTAAAATGAGTTTCAACAGGGCCTATCCTGATTACTTCTAAAATGTTCTCAAACTTAGTTTCTACGAAATCTGGTAAGCCTTTATTAATTGTAGTTTTACAGTACGGGATAGGCCATTTTACTGACAATACAATGCCCATTGCTCCATTAACTAAGCCTTTTGTTGCATCAATATTTTTTACGAGCATTACTCGCACACCTGGTCTGAGTTTTAATTCATTAGGAACTCCTCCTGTATCACGCGTAAATTGGCCGATTAATTGTTTGTGAGATTGGCTCACTGTGTTTGTTTGTGTTTTTTTGTAGTCAGCATACACGTCATATGCTACAATTTTTTCAAGAGTTACATTTTTACTACACAATTTAGCTAACATATGCTCATTATGAGCGTTAACCTGAATCAGTGTTGGGTAAATATGCATAAGATTCGCAATTTTTTCCTTCTCGTTTGCATCTAGTTTCAAGTTATTGATACATCGAGACGATAATTACAAAGCTTGGGATGTAGTAAGTTGACCTACCCTGAGACTATTACAGATTTCAGTTAAAATATCATTTTTTTGGCGATGATTGATTGAAAGTTCAAGCATATCAAAATCATGCCAAAGAATGTTAGATTCATTTCCTTTAAAAACAAAATTTCCTCTTACTGGTCTGAGCTGAAAGAAATCACCGAAAACTATTATATTGAGTCCTCCAAAGTCTGTTTCACTTCTACAAAATTGCATGCACCTTTGATTTATATAATTAAAATTTTTTGAAGTCAACATGCTGACTTCGTCGATTAAGATAAATTTAATAAGCGCAAAACGGTGGACTATTTTTTCTAGCTTTCCCCCTGCTATTGAATAAAGATCAGAGTCGATAGTATTAACTGGAAGATAAAATAGTGAATGAAGTGTCATTCCATCTATATTTTTTCCAGCTAATCCTGTAGGAGCCCCTACAACATAGCATTCTTCACCCCACAATTGCTTCAAAATTTTTTTAAATACAGTTAGTATGAAACTTTTACCAGAACCTCCTTCTCCAGTTATAAATAATTTTATTTGTTCATCAGTATTAATAAATTCAATACATCTAGTTTTCAAAACTTCAAAAACATGGCATTGGTCTTGAGAAAGATTGTGGTGGTCAAGTTCTTCATTCCATATTTTATTTAGTTTTTCTGGTTGGATTTTTTCACTTTCAGTTGTAGATGGACTAACTTGTTCAGCTGGATGCATTAAAATTGGTTCAGGAACGAAATCCCACGAATGGTTTTCAATCAACTGAGCTAATTTCTGAAACAAATTTTCATTTAATCTCCTTCAACGGACCATTCAACAAATGATGTCGTCTTTGTCAACATAACAAAGATAAAATCTCAGATAAATATAATAGAAAGTTTATTGAGCTATATCCTGAACTGGATTACCTCAAGATTACGTCGGAAAACTATTGGTATTAAGTTAGCTCATTCCATTTCATCGATATTAACATTGAGATATTAAAGGCCTTACATGTGGTTTTGGCAAACACGTAAAGAATGAAGTTGTTTCAATAAGGATAAGGTCATCATGTTCACTTGAATACTTTGAAGTTTAGATATCATCTGATCATGAATTTGAGTGTCAATTGCGATGCTGTTTTATTTATTTTTTAGAAGTGAAATACTTCTAAGAAATTGGAAAATCAGTCGATAATTGGGGAAAAAATGATTTACGCATTATAAAGATTTTTCATATCTGTTAATGGTGAAGCTAATGTTTTTTTTGTAATTTTCATTGGATTGGTTACAGATACTTGGCAATGAACAATTGTTTGTGAAATCTGTGAAGTCTGAATATTATGGATTACCTGAAAAAGATACTGAAAGAGTGTTCTGGTCCAGGTAATTCCTTACAATGTATTACGAACTTCTTTCAGCTTCTTTCAACGCTTTCATTTTACTTTGAAAATTGTCCCACTTTCCCTGTTTACGTGTACAAATTTTCCATAATTGCCCATTGAACTATTGATCAAATTGAACCATAACCTATGAAAAATCACTGTACAATAATTTTCTGATTGTTATGTAAAAAACATGATGCTGGTTACTAAGAAACAAAACAACAATGAAAATGAACCAAAAATCTAAAACAAACAGTTCAGTCCTTTTTTAGTGAAAATTATCAATGCTGACAATTTACTGCAACCTAATGTACCAATTTAAAAAATTATAAATCCAAGTGAATCAAACAAAAAACTGAATCAAATCATCTAATAGACCTAAAAGTCGCCTAATTGCATTTTAAACGGGTAATCTTAATCTCGCAACTAAGCTAAATACATGATGGTAATGCAAATGTTCATTTCAATATGAAATATTTTGATTAATTGATTTTGATTTTCAATTTATCTTCCAGGGCCTTTTGTCTTTATTAAGAAAATTAAAAACCACTCCTGATCGAGAAGTCCGTATATTGTTATTGGGATTGGATAATGCTGGTAAGACAACAATCCTTAAAAAAATGTCCTCAGAAGATATTTCCCATATAACACCAACTCAGGTTAGTTGATTAATTCAATATTGCATCTGTAATTGAAGCAATTGGATTGAATTGTGAAAGCTTCAGTTTTTGATTTAGTTTTTGATTTTTACCATTCCCTATCTAAGTATAGTTTAAACCATTTCTCACATAAATTGTGGTTAGTTAAACATTGTTTATGTTTTGGGTTCATTGAACGTTTATATTGATTTTTCCTAGTCTTTTCAATGTTTTTTTTGATATAATCAGGCTTTTCAAACCAAGTTTAATGTAATAGCTACAGATGAGTAAGGAAATAACGAAAATATTCATTTGAAAAAATTGATTTTGATTTATAACCTTTTTGGGTCGAATGGAAGTGAAAATGCCATTTTATTCATATTTGTTTATTCATTGCATTAATTAATGATGTCACATTTGGATCAGTTGATGATCGATATTAAATGTTTCATTTGTCATACCTTTTAGGGATTCAATATCAAAAGTGTCCAAACATCGGGCTTCAAGTTAAATGTTTGGGATATCGGTGGTCAGCGAAAAATCCGTCCTTATTGGCGTAACTATTTCGACAATACTGATGTTCTGGTGAGATTGGCATAATGATATTCGTTAATAAACTAAATAGCCAAAACTATTTCTCTCCTTTTACCTAATTTTACTTCAACCAGATTTATGTGATCGATAGTTCGGACAAAAAGCGATTCGAAGAAACCAGTATTGTAAGTTGTAACTTTAAAATTTGTTTAGCATCATATTTTTCATCACAATCAATACGGTTCTTTCCCATTTCACTATTTATTTTATCCATTTAATCATCATCAATTATTATTGCAACTATCCAAGCCTGGATAGATTTATCAATGTGAACTTTAATTTCAACAATTTTTGTTTTCATTTAGGAATTGAATGAGCTGTTACAAGAAGATAAATTGAATGGAATCCCAATATTGATTTATGCTAATAAACAAGATCTATTTAATGCCTCTCCAGCAAGTGAGATTGCTGAAGGACTTCATTTACCATCGATTCGAGATCGAAGTTGGCAAATACAGGCCTGTTCAGCCATCTCTGGTGAAGGACTTAAGGTAAGCAAATCATCTGTTGATTAACTGTAGTAATAATTATCATTTCACTTCTCTATGATTTAGGAAGGATTGGATTGGGCCTGTAAAAATATTAAGCCTAAGAAGTGACCAACAATGGTTGACCCTTCCGTTTCCTATTCAATTATAAGTGTCCATGTTTTGTAATAACTCAATAAACTAAACTTAATCATCTAAATAAACAATAACAATGTGAGTAAAAGTGATAACCTAGTCAACTTCAATATCATCTTTTGCTAGACAATTCAGCATTTTCTGTTTATCTAATGATTTGCCGATTAAATACTTAACTATCTAATAGAGCCAATTTGAGTCAATTTAAAATTACACGACGTATTCCTCATTGAGGACTTCGATTCCGGACATCTTGTTACGGTCATAGGAACTGCAAGGCTGGGTTAGGGGATTTAACTCTGAGAACAGATTCTGTTGAAAAAATTTGACTTTTTTAGAAAAGCGTTCTGTAGATTCCATGCCTAAAGCGTGCAAACAAACGGTCTAGGGTCATTTCAGCGAAAAGCATTTGAGCGAAGGTCAAATGAGCGAAAGGCAACTGGACAAAAGTCACTTGAGCGAATAAGGAATAAGTAAAAAAATTTTCATTTGTGTCAAGAGTTGTAACTTTGCCGAATTTTAGGGGCATAAAAACTGAGCCCAATAGTGATGTTAAAAAAATTTCTCCGATCGCAAGTTTTCGAGAAAATCGAGTTCAAAGCTGAAACTTCGATCGCCTTTTGTACAGTTGTGTGACCAGATTTTTTCATCAAGATCGTTTTTCTGATATAACTTTTAATGGCCAATCAGAAAATGAACTTATTTTGAGAAATAAAATTTTCATTTTCTTCACAAAATATCTGATAGATTTACGGTTAGACTTTGCGCTTAGAGTGACCGTAATAGTTAGAGATCTCTTAATTTTGGCCATTTGGCCAAAACTTTGACATTTAATCAGTTTATTCAAAATAATCAGCTCAAAATTTTAATGCTAAATTTTCGCTCAAGTGACTTTTGCCCAGTTGCCTTTCGCTCATTTGACCTTCGCTCAAATGCTTTTCGCTGAAATGACCCATCCCCAAACAAACATACAATGCTATCAGCTTAATGATCATGTCTACAAAGTCTCATGATTCATTGAAGTTATCACGATTTGATTTTGGTCAGTAATTTAGTGATAAGGTGAAATCGACAGAAAATTAATGTTTAATTGAACAGAAACTTGAACTTCGATCAAAGAATCATTCAAAATGTCAATTGACTTTGTATCTTACCATTTCCAGTCTAACGGTGCTAAACGACTTTGGAGTGAATCTAATGCTTGAATGATATTATCTGTCAGTGACTGTTAAACACTGTTTGGAAAACATCGATCAATTTGTTTTCTTTGACTCTTTGCTGATCTAAATCTTCAAATGATTTCCTTTTTACCCCACTTTTTTGTATGTAAATATTTTTTTTTGATTTCAACCAGCAAAAAAGATCCATAATTCTTTGCTTACTAAAACGAGAACATAAACTGGACAATTGCAAAGAAAGTAGAAAGGACAAGCAGAAAGTACCAAAAGAATTGGGAAAAATGTCTAGAAATATAATATAATAGATTTTGTGCAAACTAATTTGTTAGAGATAAAATGACATGAGAAACACGGATATGTTAACCATTTCTGTAAAAAAATTTAGATTGACTACTTCGTACTGATCATGAATATAATCTTGTGAGAGCCGAGTTTAATTTTTATTTCAAATAAAGCTTTATTGATCGCTTCGTGACTGAGACGAGACTAGACTGCCCCTTCTTCTCTTGGTCAAGAGTATTTATACAATTTCAAGTTACATTTTATCGTTATTCTTGATCTCGGACGTTCTCTTGCGTTTATTTCCAAAATTCATTATCCACTGCTGAAGCCTGGTTATTATCTCGACACTTTTAGATTAACAACCACTTTAGTGGTCAATAATTATCTTTGGATAATTAAATAGTTGTTGAACATTAGGCACTTGAGTGGCCAATAATTATCTGTGATTTCATCTTATCACATTTTCCTGAACTTCTTAAATCGAAGTCTCTTTCGACAAATTTCTCACTTTCTTTCAAGACATTGGGTAGTTAACATCGTGCCACTTTACTGTCTTTATTAATTTTATTTCACTATGTCTAAGAGAAAAGCTCCTTGTACGCTCATAACTGAAACTATTTCAGTTACGCAGACTCCAGTTGCCCAAACCGCTGTCGCTTCGAATGGAGAATACCACGTCGAAAAGTTTCTCCGCAAAGGTTATACTACCTTCAAGGGCAAACGCGAGTTGGTGTATGTTACCAAGTGGAAAAATTCCTTAACCCGAGCGGAGGACGTGACCACCGACGCTGTGGTTCCTTTTGGCTTGAAACCTGAAGACCATATATTAGCCAAGGATTGGGACGCTACGGAGGTGGCGGTGGACGAAGATGAGAAATTTAAGTGCCGTTGGTGCAAACACAAGTTCTCTTGCCGTAAAACGCAAATGCGCCACGAGGTGAACAATTGTCCTGAGCCGGGATCACCATCACACGACTGTGTCAAGCACAATTGTAAGCTTGCAAATTGTCGGCAAGCAGCATGGTTTCCTTCTCCTGATGTTCAATAGATTCAGCGAAGGATGTGGACATTTGTGATTTAATGGTCATTTTCCCACAATCAATGACGATTCTGGCTCGACGGTTGAAATCGTTGCCTAATAAGCAGTCATGAATGAGTTGATCCGTAACGAGCAGATTCATAGGGATTGCATTCATCATGCCTCTTATTTTGATTCCAACTGAGACTGGTACAGGGTTGATCAAAAGATGATCCGATGAATTTTCTCTCAGCCCTTTTTATTCAGATTTCTCTCTCTTTCGTCTGATTTTCTCCTTCAATAACACAAGGCTAGTGTGGACTAAGGTAGTGGGACTAACGTCCTCCGTTGTTGATCTAGTCCCTCAATCATGAGCTTCCACAGGTACATCATCTGGTGTAAGCTTACATAAGGCTTCAATGGGTTTTTTAAAACTTCTTCGAACTGAATTAAGAATTTAGTCCGTGTTTCGGCCTGTTGTACTCTTAAACAAGGGTCTTCATACCGAAATTGCATTACTTTGATGGTTGATCCTATTAATGGCGATGTAAATCCAGGTAAAGGGGAACAGGTGAGCAAAGTTAACAATACAAATTTAGTGTTAGTTTATTGCGAGTTGGTCGATCAGGGGAAATAGTACCGGCATCTTTTGAGGTAGATGGAGTTGGATTGAGCTCGATTTGGTCTTCAGGAGTTGGACTAATTGTTCTTGGTTGTTTAAAATAACGTTGGTGGACGCAGTAAATGCTGTTTAGGAAAAGGGTGGCCAAAGTTAGTAAAATGGAGAAACTGGAGGTGTAATGGTAAAATAGCGGAATGATAGATCCATGTGGCACTTGGATTTCTCCCCTCAAAGTTCTATATTTTTGCCTAAGTCTGGCTAAAGTTTCTTCCGGATTAAACAGGTGTAATTCAGGCATAAGTTGGAAATTTATGCGATCTGAGTCTTCGGGGAATCGCACAGTATTTTGTAAGGATGCTTTATCCGTTTTGTAACTGAATTTCCCAATCTGGAAACGATCTTGCGCGTCAAATTTGAACGGATAATTTGGATATGGTAAATTCTTACCATGAAATTCGATGTTTAGTCCTAGACAATAGACCAGATTCTGTGTTGCGATTGGTTTAATCTCGTCACTATCTCGAAGCGTCTGGTGACATTGATGTCCGTATTATTTCCGAAAGTAAAATCACATTGATTACCCGCTGGTAGGATAACCATCGTTTGGGACTCATCACTTCACATTGAATTTAAGTTTTATGATTGGGTGGGGGAGATAGCGATCTCCTCTCTATTTGTTTTAGCCTAAACAAACATGCAGCATTACAATATGAAGAGATCAAATGGTGAAAAACTTACTAAAATTGCTCAATATCATGGTTTAACTCCTGAAGGAGTCCGAAAAATTGTATTAAGAATAAAAAAATATGGCTCAGCTAAAACATGAATAGATCAGGAAGATCATGAAAAACAACAGAACGTGATGATACTGGGTGTCTAATAATAGGTGAAAATTATGATCATAGCCCGCAATCGAAAACACATGCGCAAATTGTTTATCTTTAGGTTTGAACATTCAGCTTTCGATTGATACCGCATTTATGAAGAATAAAGCAGTAATTGCGAAAAAATCATGTGTTCAAAATTTTCACCTATTAGACACCCAGTAGAAGCATCCTCCGAGAAGTTGCTAAAAATCCTGAAATGACTACATTTGAATTGAAAGAAAGACTTAATTTGGATCTATCGATAACTTTCAAAACATAGTCGTTATCGTTCATAATATTTAATTCAACTTACTTTCTGTTAAACTCATTATTTCATTTTGATAGCTACTTAATTATCTAAGTCGAATCTCCATGCAATTCTGAAAAAGTTGCATCTCAAATATGATGATCTCGTTGATCAAACCAAAAAATTATAAATTTATTACTTATAATTCGAGAAAAACCTATTATTTCAATATTTTGCATATTTCAACATATTTTCTGACTCCACTGTATTTTGAAAAGACATTTAAATGTCTTCATTAGTTTCAATCATTACTTACAATTCGGTTTGCTCGATTGACCTGAAATTTTCACTGTCTAAGTTTCACTGATAATACCATGTCATGTTCTAATGTCAAAGCCACTCAAGGAAGTCTCGAGGTAACTTATTATATGATAAGACTTTAGATTCGAACTCTGGGAACTTTAGATCATGGACTGATCAAAATTTTAACACTGAGTTTCAAAGGGGTGTATGCCACGAAAAACCGACCCAAATTGACCAGACATGCTATTGGCCTGTGAATAGAATAAGTGTATAAAATCGTTTTCTCTGTCTTTTGTTTAGTTCTCATTTCTATGAGTAGCTTTGCTTCAGCGGATGTTATACGGGACTCTTCGACACTGCTTAGTAGTACGTACACAGACAATATCAACAATGATAACAATGCCAACAACAGCAACAACAACAACAATAATAATAATAATAATAATAATAATAATAATAATAATAATAATAATAATAATAATAATAATAATAATAATAATAATAATAATAATAATGCTAATAATGCTAACAACAAATATGTTGTTAGAACAAGTTAAAGATATTTGTGAGCAAATATAAGTCCCCAAACCCGTATTTTCTCGCTAGATGGCGACGGTTAAAAAAGTTTTTTTTAGAAAAATAGATGGCAGCACTTTCTATCGGAAGTAAAAGGGAAAAAGGAAACAGCCTATCCCATAGGGATTCTCACTTTTCTTGGTTAAATCGTATTGATTTTGTTTAATTTTCATTAAATTAATTGAATTTAAACTTATTATTGTTTCAAATTACTTATTTTTACTAATAGAAGGTAAGTCAATAGAATATTGTTGTATTTTTACATATTTTAATCATTTTTTTTCTATTTTTTCTGTTTTTTAGGCACCATTTTGGGAACCATTCTTGGACGCTTTGGACAATATTGGATTATTAAAGCTAACATTTCAACTATTGGTAAGTAAGCTTGATTATTCTTAAATTGTATCAAATTTAACTAAATTTTTAATTCTGAAATGTTTCTTCTTTGTTTTTCACAGGTTTGGCTATCAATTTTTTTTGGTTACATTTCATTGGTTTGGCCATCACCCAAATCGGACCAAAGGACAAAAAAGGTAAGTTACCATAAATTTTAATTCTGTTCGAGAGATTGCTGTTCGCTCTGTAGACACTTCGTACAAGAAGGCAAAGAAGCGAGCTGCAATTAAATTGCTCAATAAATTAGAAAGCAAAACGCAAATGGTAAGTGAAATTGTGAGTGAGTGAAAATTCCACTCAATACAATAATTTCTTCTTTTTCACTTAGCCAAAGAATCTGATCGGCTTTCCGAATTATAGAGGCCATTGCTACTGTATTCCTGTCTTTTTGCCTTTATTTTGGAATGCATTTTTGTTGAATGTTTAAGCAAAGCAACAGAGATTGCAGCAAAAAATAAGTCAGCATTTCATTGTTTTTATTGCGTGAAAGGATTATTTGAAAGTTATAGAAAGGCCAGCATAAATGACAATTTCGCAGTTGTGAATAACCCTGTTAATCCAACCACACCTGGTCCAAGTAATCAACCTGGTCCTAAACCAGATTTGGAAATTGATAAATTTATTATCAAAATTTTATTACTTCTAAGACCTGAAAACAAAGAATATAAAACACCAGGTATGTTTTATGAGTGAATTTTACATATGATTTATTTTTTAACCTCTGCTTGTATTTATTTTGCGTCTGGGACTAGATAATATAACTTTGTTTCAAGACATCTTGAGAAAGTTGTATCATGAATTTGGAAATTCGAATCCATTCAAGCAGGTCCTCAATTTCAACGCTAAAATTGAGTACGAATGTGCTTCTTGCAGCCAAATGGATTCAAAAAATATCGATCAACCATTTCTTACTATTAAAAGAAGTTATTCAGGGGTTTTTGAATCTCTAAATGACGCCATGAATAATGAAAAATCTTTTTTGAAACTGGGGAATGTGAAATGTAAGTACTCCTAAAACTTATTCCCGAAATTAGAAACTAAAAACATAAAATAACGATTTTTTTCTTTAAGGTAACAACTGTCAAGAAGACGAATTCTTAATTCGTAAAAAAATGATAACTCTACCACCGATCCTTGTTTTTTTGATTGCAGGAAAGGCAAAAGATGATCTGCCAAATCCACTGAATATCGGCATTCCTAACAGTTTAAATCTTTTTGGAACAAACTATGAAAAATATGCATTTTCAGTAGGCTTTTTCAGTTATGAAGTTGGCAATTCGAAAATCTTAAGACCATCGTGGCAAACCAGGCGATGAAACACATGGTGGTCATTGTATCCTCTGAATGAAGCATAAAGGAAAGTGGTGGGAAATCAATAATGATGACATTTTTGAGCCCTTGAGGGATTACCCATACGGGCGAGAACAAATGTTAATTTTTTACCGTAAAATTTAATAAAACAATTATTTAAATGAATTTAGTTTAT